>CM074738.1:120000070-120455070 GCA_037367245.1 Phrynocephalus guinanensis
AAACTGATTTAAAAATATCTACCTTCATAATGTATGGCCAAGCAAGCAAGCTTTGTGCCCTCCCCCCACCAAGCCTGGAAATAAAGAGGTGAGACCACTTCAGGGGAAGAAAGGGCCACAACTTTATTTATAACTTCTTAAACTCATTAACTGGGATAGTAACTTAGGACCTGTGAAGGGGACCTGAAGCGTAGTGCCAGCAGGTAATGTAATGGGATGAAATCCCTCAGCCAATCAGCTCTGTATTCAGGGAGATTCACCTGGGGGAGATGATGCCCACCTGTTCAGCATCGCACCCAGAGGGGCAAATCTGCTAGCCTGGCACAGTCCTCAGGAGGCCTAATGTCACTTCCTAACTTTCTCTGTCTGCTGACATAGCCAATGGTGATAGACTGAATTCGAGGGCTGTCTAGTGCCATAAGGGTGACTTATTAGGGCTTTACCTGGAAACGATTACTGGTTGCACTACCCACCAAGTTAGGGACCAATGGGAACGGAGCCCATCCCCGGAGGTGAAGAGAATGGGATGGGCGAAAATGTGTGGCTACTCCAGGCCAATATGAGTAGCCACCAAAAATTCCCATCCGGCCCCACGTGGCGACCAGCTAATCACAATCTCCTACCATAAGGGGGGAGGGTGGGGCTGAAGATCTCACCGCAAGGAAGAGGTGGGGTCAGGCGGGAGCCTTCTTATTGGCTCCCTTCCCTGGGAAGAAAGTCCCGGATGGGCGTGAAGGCACCCCTCCCCCAATGGTGTGGGGATCAGAGCTGCCCTTCTGAAACATTTGTGTTTGTGTGTGTGTGTGTGTGTGTGTGTGTGTGTGTGAGAGAGAGAGAGAGAGAGAGAGAGAGAGAGAGAGAGAGAGAGAGAGAGAGAGAGAGAGAGAGAGAGAGTTCTGATTGCCATATCTGTTTTAATTGTTTTGGCATGTATACTCATATGTGTTGCAATAAAATGTGGTGTTTGTTGTGCATTGGATGCCAAGATAATGGGTTTGGAGCTGCCTGGTACCCTGAAGTGTTTGTTTTCCCTATCTGTAAGATTGATATAGCGCTACGCAAATATTACATACATAAAGTATTTAAAATAATTAAATTTAAGGGGAAAAAGATTATTTATAGCAGCAATTCTCTACAACAAGACCAAAAAAAGCAGAAAAAGAAGAAAATGGCTTTTTGACATGATAAGTGACTGGAAAAAATCAGAATGTGGACCACCAAGGTGCCAATTTACTTATAAATATAATGATTTCAAAGCTCGTGTAGCTCTCCCTATTGCATTGATCAAAACACAACACAGCTTACAACTGGAATGAAGGTTGCCCCAAGAGAACACACAAATTGACAACAAGCCAACTTCAAAAATACCGATCCAGCTTCCAATTCATTTCAAAAGTGTAGCTGCACATTAAGAGAAAGAGGTATTGTTTGAAATATGCCTGCAAATCACCTTGGGTCCCACTTCTGGGAGAAGGGTAGCACGGGAATGAAATGAAGTGAAATAAATAAATACATATTGAATATACATGAAAACTGACCACAGGAAACCCAAGCAGATGGTAACTAGCATGAACGGATGCAACAATCTGTAGAGAAGAGCATAGACCCTGAGTCTTGGGTACCAAATTCTGAATCCCAAGTCCTAACCCCAAGCCCCTATTAAAAATAAGCCTTTTCTGTAAAAAAAAAGGAGGGGTGGGTGGGTTCTCAGTCATTAGTCAAGTCCAAGTCATTAAAAAATATCCAAGGCAAGTCACCCATGCAATTTAAATCTGATTAGATATCAAGCCCTACTAATTCAGTTCCCATCCCTGCTATTCCCTGTGTTCTCAGAAACATGTCTTAAAGAAAAATAATAATAAAATCCACAGAGATTGCAGCTAGGAGTCATTAGTCAACTGAGTTGGGGTGATTGACGCCAAAAGATTTTTTTTAAAAAGATCCTGTTTGGAATGATAAAATATCCCACTCAACAGGAGACTTTAATTTGGAATGAAGGTACGGCTGAGGGTTTTCTAGGCTGGGAAAAATTTAACAGCGAACTAGAAGTCTTCTTGTCAATGATTTATAAGATTGCTTTAGAGAGACAGAGCAGAACATACAGAGTGCGATGAGGATGAGAAAACATTCCTTACCGGAGGCGTGTCACAGTTTATGGAGCAGGAATACCATTTGCACTGTTGAATTTTGTATCACGGCTTTCAGGAGCAGAGAATCTCCAAGTCTGAAGCCACATCACTGGTCTCTTTCAGGTTAATTGTCCTACATATTAATTTCCCTTTCTCAGGGCAGGTCATTTTTAGATCTTAGAGATGATGAATCTATCTCTTATGCTTTCAAAATGAGTTATAAATTGGAAATACGTCTGTAATGTGCCAAGTAGAGATGGGCATGAAACAAACAATTTTTTGTTTCCGTTTTTGTTTTTTCATTTCATTACGTAATGAAACAACAAACGAATTTTGTCTCCAAAATGAAACAAAATGAACAGAAATGCCGGAAATTTTGTCGTGCATTTCGTTTCCGTTACTGCAATAAAGTGAACTGCTTTAAATGCTAAAAAAAAATTAAAAATTGAAATAAATGGTAACGAAACAGTAATGAAACGAACGAAAACGAAAACGATTTTTTTTGCAAAAATTTGCGAAAAACGGAAACGAACCAAAAGGGACCCTCCAAACGACAAACGACAAACGAGACTCCATTTTTTCTATTCGTGCCCATCTCTAGTGCCAAGCATAAACTGGGCCTTCCCAGTGCAATATATTTGGAGCGTTGTTGAGGCTCGTGGAAGTCTGAGTCCAAACTCCTGTGCTGAACTATCACCGCTGTGTTGGGACCAAATGAAGAACAGGATTTCCAGGTAATCCCAGCAGACAGCTTCAAATCTGACAAAGCTGGGTCAGAAACAGTGGTGGCACCGTCTGTTGTGTCCTGAGGACACTAACCTCCTGGCAAACAGAGGGTCTGCAGGCAGGGCCGGCACTTCCATTAATGTGAACTAGGCAGTTGCCTAGGGTGCCAAAATGGAGACAGGGCGCTGGACAGGCTGCCGCCCCCACCGCCTCCCACCTCTCGCCACCGCCGTGTGTCCCTCCACCACCCACCGTCCGCCTGTTACCGTCTGCCTATCACTGCCCGCCGCCACCTGCCCGCCCCCACGCCCATTGCTGCCCACCCTCCCACGACCGTCACTGTCCCCCGCCATCCACCGCCACTCCGCCACCCCACCGCCACCCTGCCACCTGCCCGCCACCACCCTGCCCACCCACCGCCCTGCCCCCTGCCCCGCCAACCTGCCGCCCGCCCGCCCCCCCACCCCTTGCCTAGGGCACAAATTAATTCCTTTATACAAGGTACCACTGTAATTTGATGTGTATTGCTCTTCCACATCAAAACGCATAACAGCAATACTGAAAGCACAAGTAAACCATAGAATGAAAGCTGCCTGTTTAATTCTGGTTGCATTCCTCAAATTCCCATTTCCTTGCTCCACCTTAGGGCGCTTTTACAGGACCTCTAAAATCCGAGGCAAAGGGCTCCCAGATCTGGAGCTTAAAATGTTTTCCCACCAGCTCTGGACTTTTAAAAAAATTAAGTACGACCATGCCCACCTAAGTGCGCCCCAGCGCACTTTTCAAGTACCTGGCCTCCAGGAGGTAAAAAAAATCTTCTGATGCGAATTGTAAAGCTGTGAATGCGGGGCTCCCTCGCCTTCTGTTTGTTTTTTTGTCCCCGCCGCCCCTTCAAGAAACAGAAATCACTATGGGGTGGCTCAGGGCGGCTTCAACTGGAAGATGGAGGTGAGCCTGCATTTTTTTCTCCCTTTTTTAGTCCTCCCCTCATGCAGACAGGAACAATGGAGTGCGGAGGGGTGGGAACACAGGAAGAGCAACAACCCCCCACGATCTCTGGTCTGAATTTAAGTTGCCACTGGATTTTAGAGGTTGTGTAAAAGCGCCCTTAATTTGGGCCACAGCTCTTGACAAATATGAGGTCAAAAGACTCCAAATTTGAGGCAGTACTCCCTAGCTTGATACCTGACCACTTACAATCACCTTTCTCTCTTAAGGCACACAGATATTTGTGTGTATTTGGTAAATATTTTCCCCACCCCCAGTACATACATGTGTGATTGTGTGCATTTTCTCAATGGCCAAAATAGATTTCCTCCACCTATCAAAACATTTTAACTTGTGCACATTTGAGGGGGGGTTATGCTATTTCATATGCATATCTTTAGAAAATGTGCTGGTCGCTTGGAAACACAAAGATTTCTGACACCAGATGGGTTTTGTCAGTCTTTGAAATACAAAACAGAGACTTTTCCAAGGAAAAGGCAACCCAACAAATTTCTTTCATATTTTTATTGAGGATGGAAATGCCTGTTTACTCTTTGTAAAATAATAGAAGCAACCATAAACATTATCTTTATTTCCCCATCAGAGACTGGTCTGTTTTCTGGAGTTCTCAACAAGAGAGTGAGAAAGCTGTAGATTCAAACTGGACACTCCCTTTAGACCAGTGGTTCTCAGCCTTCCTAATGCCACGACCCTCATGTTGTGGATGACCCCCTTGCCCTGCTTAGAAGAGGCCACAAGCCCCCTTTGGCAGGCCACTGCCACAGGTAGCATAGAGAACTTCCCTCTATAGACACCCTCAGCCAATCGCAGCCTCCAGTGCCATTGACTGGCATCCCCTCCAACCTATCAAGCTGTACCTCACTCTTTCCCCCTTCCTCCCCCCCCAAGACCCAAGGCTTTTGTGCCTTTTTCTTCACTGGCTCATGGTGCCCCCTGTGAAATGCTCCTTTGACCCCCAAAGGGGTCCTAACCCCCAGGATGGGAACCACTGCTTTAGACAGAGTGCCTATTTAATGTGTCTTAATATTCTCATTAAGTTATGAAACTCGTGGTACAGCTTTTCCTTGATTTCATATGGGACTTATCAACAGATTTCCCCTGGAGTTAATGGGGTGGGCGGTTGGTGGACCTGGGTGGTCATACAACAATTGGCTGGCCAGGGCTCCGCTGTCTTGAAGACAGTATGACTTTGAGGCTTGGGGACCTGCCCATTTAAGGTTGGAGCAGAGATCAAGTGGGACCCTTGGCTTGAAACCAGGAGTCCACACTATGCCAGGTCCCTCCTTATCAGTAACAGGAGTGCTCAGCTTTAAATTTTAATAAAGTCGGGACCCTAGTTCATCCCAACACCATTGCCTCACCTCTTTACTAGGGAAGAGGTGAGCAAAGATCTCCCCAATGGCCCAACATTCTTACGTGCAGAAGTTGGAAATGTTATTTTGTTGGATGGTTAACTTCCATACGGCAGGAAGCCATTCCGTTTCTGGAGATTCCAGGCACCATCGACCAAAAGCATACATTTTGAGCTCTGCATCCATGTTCAACTCTTACTTATAGTCTGAAGTAGAGATGGGCACGAATAAAAAAAAATGATGTTTTGTTTGTCGTTTGTCATTTGGAGGGTCCATTTTGGTTCATTTCTGTTTTTTGCGAATTTTTGAAAAAAATGTTTTTGTGTTCGTTCGTTTCGTTATCATTTCGTTACCATTTATTTCAATTTTTTGTGATTTTTTTTAGCATTTAAAGCTGTTCACTGTATTGTAGTAACGGAAACAAAACGCACGACAAAATTTCCGGTGTTTCTGTTCGTTTTGTTTCATTTTGGAGATAAAATTCGTTTGTCGTTTCATTGCGTAACAAAACGAAAAAATGAAAACGGAAACAAAAAATTGTTCATTTTGTGCCCATTTCTAGTCTGAACCTGCAAAATGAGCCCCTCACACAAGTGGCAATGTATATCAGCTTTGGTGTGGCAATGGGGGGATGCAGAAAGAGCTCTCCCCAAAGAGCAGGAAAGCATTGTGAGCATACTCAAGCATTAGATCATTGGAAGTGATACTACCACTCTATTCTACTCTGGTCAGACCCCTCCTGGAGTACTGTGTCCAGTTCTGCGCCACTCAATTTTAAAAAAAGGATGCTGACAATCTTGAACGGGTCCAGAGGAGGGCAACCAAGATGATTGAGAGTCTGGAAGAAATGTCTTACGAGGAGCATCTTAGGGAGCTGGGCATGTTTAGCCTTACAAAAACAAGGCTGAGAGGGGATATGATAGGCTAGCTATGTTTAAATATTTGAAAGGATGTCACATTGAAGAAGGGACTGGTTTTCCCCCTCCCCCCATGGATTCAGAGACTAGGACACAGGGCAATGGTCTCAAACTACAGGAAAAGAGATTCCATTTAAACATTAGGAAGGATTTCATGACAGAGCTGTTCGGCAATGGAATATGCTGCCACGGAGGGTGGTGGAGTCTCCTTTTTTGAAGGTTTTGAAGCATAGGCTGGATGGCCATCTGTCGGGAGTCCTCTGATGAGGGTTCCTGCATGGCAGGAGGTTGGACTAGATGCCCCTCAAGGTCTATTCCAACTCTATGATTCTATGATTCTAGGTATGCAGGTGGCCTTCATGTCCAGAATTATCATGCCAGAACAGCACTGAAACCACCCACTTCATGGGCACTGTCACTGAGGAGAAACCTCTTCCCACATCTCAAACCCATACCATTTCTGGACAAAAACAGTCCGCTTGGCTAGATGTTTCAACTGGTTTTGGATTTGGCCTAGTTTGCACACGCGCCCAGGATTCTGATTTGTGCAACGCTCTGATATGAAGAAAGAAAGTGTGGCACTTCCCCTCACCCCCCACCCCATGTGCTCTTGCAAAAATAAAAAAAATAAAAATAAAGTTCACATCAGAGTAAACACCTGAGGTTTAAATATGTCAGCGCGTGTGTGGAGGCTGAAGACTGATGAGACAAACATTTCATAACAGGCGGCGTATCTTCGGTGCGCTCCTTCCTCCCCTGTCCTCCCAGCACCTTTCGCAGCAGTAATTAATGTGGTAGTAAAATCAGCAGGAAGGCAACATAGAGATCTGGTGCAGGCGGGGATTTTAAAAAAAAAGGCCCAAGGGACAGCCTAAACGGACAATAATTGCAGGTTATTATACATTCTGCTACCTTACAGGGGAAATCTGGTCGGCGATTAGTAAAGTTACAAATGATAATCAAGTGGAGAAGGACGAGGCAGGGAGGTTCAGAGGAGGCCAAGAGATGGAACTCAGGTTGGTGTATGCAGGCACATGTTGTCATATGCATGCACATGTGCGTACACACACACACACACACACACACACACACACACACACACACACACACACACACACACACACACACACACACACACACACACACATAAAGATGCATGCACACAGATGCAGAGTCTCCATTATCATCTCCACCAGGGTGGAGAAACAGACCAATCAGATTTTGGTGAAGTCCTACTCTTGTCAGCTCCAGGCCACATGAGAGGAAGATCTGGGAATCGGCAAAATTGGGAGTGCCACAGGATCTCCACACCAGCACCATGCAAGACTGGATTAACAAGACACCGGTATCCCAGAACTACCACCAGATTTTACCTAAAGGGAAACACAGTGTGGGAGTTATTACAACCTTGCATGCTGCCTTTAGTAGGTTTGGCTGGGATGGACTTTTCTGGGTTGGGGTGAATGTCAAAGCCAAACCAAGCAAAAAAGCAAAGTGTTCTGCTTATATACCATCCCATATATACTCTCTGGGTGGTTTACACAAAGGATCCAGCACTGATCCATAGTTCCTTCCTGCCTCCGATTTCAAAGAGAGAGCTGTGCCTCTCTGCTCAGTCTCTCTCTCCTTCTCTTTTGTCTGATGGAGTCAGTCACTCTTCTGGAAGCGGTCAACAAGTCTGTTGCTGTAGCAGTCACATTTGTTCTCAGTTTGCTGCTTAATCTGTTCAATTGTAAGTAAATGAAATCATGATTATTCTTTCTTTTAATCGTGTCTCACAATGGGAGTTATTGAGACTGTGAGTTATTGAGATGAAAAGGGGTGGACTCATCAGAGGAACTTGAAGCTAATTCTCTTCAGTGAGTTCCTGAACTTCTGCCGCTCTGCTACAGGTATGTAACAAAATTCAAAGCTCTGCAACACATCTCCCCTTAAAGGGAAATTAGCCACCAGCTTTCACGTGAAATTAAATTCAAACTAAAATTTGCAGATTCTTTTGGGGGGGGGATGTGTGGGGAGCTTTTTTAGAAAGATGGGGCAAAAATGTTTCAGGAACACTCATGACAGTTAGAGCTATTCGGCAGTGGAATATGCTGCCACGGAGGGTGGTGGAATCTCCTTCTTTGGAGGTTTTTAAGCAGAGGCTGAATGGCCATCTGACGGAAATATTGTGATGGGGGATCCTGCATGGCAGGGGGTTGGACTAGATGGCCCTTGAGGTCTCTTCCAACTCTATGATTCGATTCTATTCTATTCTATTCTATCACTAAAGTACGGATTTCTTTTTTAAAAAAGATTTGTGCATGACATACCTCTTCTGCTGCAGAAGAAGAAAAATATTATGAGATTTTTGTCAAGTGACATTGATTTGAGGTCAGGAAGGAAACCATTGGCCAAATCGGGGCAGCCAATATATGGAGAATGAAAAAACACTGAAATGGGGATGGGGTGGCTGGGTCCTCCTTGCTCCCTAATGGAAGCAAGCTGGAGAGAGAGAGAGAGAGAGAGAGAGAGAGAGAGAGAGAGAGAGAGAGAGAGAGAGAGAGAGAGAGAGAGAGAGAGAGCTATCTGAATGACAAAGAGGATGGGAGAGGCAGCCAAGAATGTAACAAACAGAAGTTTCTGACCAGCAGAGGGAGCAGACACCCTGCCACCGGTGCTGGGAGAGGTTTCCAAGGCTATGTGTGAACCTGCTGCCAGGTTTGCCTGCCTTCTTTCCCTGGAATTGGGATTGAGGCAATCCGGGCTGGAGATTTTCAGCACTGCAAAACAGATCCTGTGAATGCCAGGTAGGAAGCTTGGGATGTACTGCAGGGGCCTGCAACACCTTTGGCAAAGGCGTGGGAGGGCCTGTGTGTTATGCTTTTTTTGTTCAGGTGTCGAGTCTCCCAGGTGACTGCAAATTCACAGGCGGGAGCCAGTGCAAGTTGAGTCATTCATTATGCTGGTCAGCCAGCATACTGCAATTAAGCTCCGTTCATAGCCTGTTAATATTTCTCGACAAGAGTGCTGATTGTTTTATTATTTTTACTTAACAGCATATCTGGGGTGGGGGCTATTGAGCCAGTAAGTGCCAGTTGATTTAAACTAACCCATAAAGGGTGGTTGGTCTGCTGCAGAGAGACAAAGCTAAATCTGCTATGTAGCTTCCTGAACCTTTTTATCCGCTTCCTAGCTAGGAGGTGTTTATGCCGTAAAACTTCCACACTCACCCATTAATTGTGTGTCACCTGCAAATCTGATAAGAATTCCCACCATCCAAAATTAATAAGAACAGTGAAGAGCACCAGTCCTCAGACTGGGTGTTTCGGGAGGCTGCTTGTCACCTCCACCCAGTGTGGGAAAGAGCCATGGATAAGCACTCTTTGAATGGGATTCTGTAAGTGATTGTGTTTCTACCCTGCCATTATTATATCCAGCCAACAACTGATCAGAATATTATAGGACACTTTGTCAGAGGCTTTGCTGAAGTCAAGATATAATACATCTACAGCATTGCTCGCAGGTGTCAAACCTCTCAAGTGAGTACAAATTCACGGGTGTGTGTGAACATAAGAACATAAGAACATAAGAAGAGCCATGCTAGATCTGGCCAAAGGCCCATCTAGTCCAGCTTCCTGTATCTCACAGTGGCCCCACCAGATACGTTTGGGAGCGCATGAGACGAGATATCTGTCTCCTGATACCACTCCCCTGAATCTGGTCCTTGAAGGACCCCGGTTTGAAGCCTGGAGATTGCACATCTCCGTCATGGTTTGTAACCTGTGATGGACTTTTCCTCCAGGAATCTGTCCAATCCTCTTTTGAAGGCACCCAGGTCAGATGCCATCACCACACCCTGTGGCAGGGAGTTCCACAGACTAACAACGTGCTGGGTGAAAAAAAATATTTTCTTTTGTCTGTTCTTACTCTCCCAACCCTCAATTTGAGTCTATGTCCCCTAGTTCTGGTATTTTGTAAGAGGGAGACGAGCTTCCCTGTATCCACGTTACTCATGCCCTGCATTATTTTGTACGTCTCAATCATATCCCCCCTCAGGCATCTTTTTTTCCAGACTAAAGAGCCCCAAATGTTTTAGCCTTTCCTCATAAGGGAGGTGCCCCAGCCCAGTAATCATCTTAGTCGCTCTCTTCTGCCCCTTTCCCAGTTCCACTATGTCTTTTTTGAGATGCGGTGACATCATTAAAAGACAATATATAGGCTAAGAACAGTGAATATGCAGATATTCAAAGGGTCAAACAAATACCATGCAAAATAAGAACAGCTCATAAACAATACCAAATCACAATCAAAGCAGTAAGGTACCAGAGGCATAGCTAGAGTTTGGAGTGCCCAGGGACAAAATCAATTTTTGCATTTTCTCTTCCCCCTCCCCCCAACCATGTCTCATCCACCCGGCATGGGCTCCACACTGTTGCTTGGTCACTCGCTCACTCTCCTGGGGCTGAGGGCACACACAGAGCTCCCTGGTGGGACAGGCACTGCCTTTGCTCTGCCAGCGTCAGAAGATGGCCACCAAGTGGGTTGATGGATGGGTGGATGGAGCAGGAGTGTCCCTGTCCGCCATGCCCAGGGAGGTCCCAGGCATTGAGGGCCAGCCCACCAAGGCCACCTGCAGGCAGGGATCACCATGCCGCTCTCCGCTGAAATCAGGTACTGGCTCCCGGTCTGATGGAGTGCGCTGCTGCCAGTCCCCGAGCTTGCCTGCTATTTTCCCCTGCAACTCCCAGCCAAGGGGTGCACAACCACTGGATAGTGCCTCTCCCATTTTCTCTCCCACTAAAGATAACTAAGTCTTAGCCAGGGGGGAGGAGGACTGCTGGTAGAGGGGTGTGTGCAGAGCTTCCTCCCCCTCTTCCCCCTCCAGCCCCCCCGATTGCTGTGCCTGGGGGCAAATGCACCCCCCCGATACACCCCTGTAAAGAACAGCAATCGATTTAAAAAATCCCACTCAGGCAGTCATTCATTCATAGAAAGCTAGCCTGAAAAGTACGCACCACGAGTATTGAAAAAGACAGCTTTGCAGCTGCAAATGTAATGCTTTCCTTGGGTCAGCCCAGGACATGAAGATCAAGTAAATCCTGCGGAAACAAATAAAGAAACAAACCAGACCATCTCTTACCCCTGTGCATCCACTCCCAGCCTCCCTTGGGCTGTGCTGTAAAAATATGGTCCTATCATGGCGTCACGAAAGGAACGTCTTAGCAGGAATGTGTTGGTAAGGAGAGCAATAACCAGATTAAGGCCAATAGGATAGAGGTGATAATGAGAGTCCCTGAGCCAGTGGAGAAGCAGATACAGATAACTGGATTTATTGTGGAAATTAGAACACGGAGAACCAGTAGGTTTTCGGCCACTCAGCAAAAGAAGAGGGACGAAACAAAACAAAATTTGATGAAAGAGGGGACGATAAGAATAAGTGAGTATAACACAATAGAGAACACAAACTGCCCAGAAGGTTTAAGCAAAAAGAAGAACAAATGAAATTATATGCCACATAACGAGAGCTCCAGGAGCAGGGAAAGAGAAACATCACCATGTGGGTCGAGATAGATGGAGAAAGTGATTGATTTAAGCCAGAGAGCAAAACGCTAAGCACTGGATTGTTTGGATGAACCGCCCATTGCTTTCACTTAAATGTATCTTTCTTCTGAAAGGCTTAAAGGAAATCTGCCAATTGGAGCCACACACTGAATGGATTGGTGTAGTAGTCTGATCCATGGGAGGAAGTCCAGAGTCCCATTCCAAGAGTGCGAAAGCACTCCTGATGGGGCACTCTGTTGAATCCACATGTTCCAGACTCCAGACCTTGGAATCTAACCTAGCCTGGATAACCTATTATTTGTCTTTAATTTCCTCAGCTTGTTTATTGCTGACTTGATGCTGCCTGCCCATCTCCACTTATTTACTGTTGGTTATTGGGATAATTCCTGTTTGCTTTCCTGTTTGCTTTCATTTCCCCTTACCTATTTTTGTCTTCCCTTCATCTATTGTCTCCTTATAATTAACTCACCTTCCTCTGTCTCATTAACTCACCTCCATGTGCAAACAGCTAGGGCATGGGTTGTGGCAATCAATAACTGGGCGAGGCATGCTCTCTTCACGAGGCAGTCACGAGGCAACCCTAGCCAACCATATGTAACATATGTGACATGTGTAACCATATGTAACATGTGACATGTCCCTTGTAACCAATCCCTGATTCTGTGCATACTCTGGGATGTACACTTTCTCTTGTAACCAATCACTGATTCTGTGCATACTGTGGAATGTAAATGATATGTAATAAAACACGAATGGCAAGGGGTGATGGGGTCATGATCATCGCTCCGCTGGTCGGACAAACTGGACTTGAGTCTTTCTTCATCAGGTTCAGAAGAAAGAAACAGAGGAAAGGCAGGATCTATTTTCAGTCATCCCAGAGTGTAGGACACTCAAGGTACACGGAACCCACATTTAGGCTGAAGATCAGGAACAAAATCCTAACTATTAGAGCAGTGCGACAATGCAACCAATGGGAGGTGGTGAGCCTTCCAGTGTTAGAGGCATTCAAGATTAAATTGGACAACCAATGGTCAGACTAGGATTTTGCAGATTTGGCTTTGATATGGATTCAAAGCAAACCCATGGATTGGGCAGGGGTTAGTTAGAACATAAGAACATAAGAAGAGCCAGCTGGGTCAGGCCAAAGGCCCATCTAGTCCAGCTTCCTGTATCTCACAGTGGCCCCACCAGATGCATCTGGGAGCGCACGAGACTAGATATCTGTCTCATGATACCACTCCTCTGCATCTAGCCTTTGAAGTACCCTGGTTTTAAGCCTGGAAATTACACATCTCCATCATGGTTTGTATCCTGTGATGGACTTTTCCTTCAAGAATCTGTCCAATCCGCCTTTGAAGGCATCCAGGCCAGATGCCATCACGACATCCTGTGGCAGGGAGTTCCACAATTCTCAATGGCTGTTTTATAGGCCCCTTCCAACTCTATTAGTCTATGATTCCATTCTATGATTCTCCTTCTGCAGGATTTTTTTAATTAATCCACTCTGGACATTTGATAGTGTTCCGGTTACATTTTGTCACATTCCATCAGAATGCATCCCTGAGATTTAGTGTGGGAATGCATTGGCAGGGAGAAACAACCCATAATAATAATTCCAGCATCCCTGTTGCAAAGAAAAGAAAAGAAAAGAAAAGAAAAGAAAAGAACACACACACACACACACACACACAGAGAGAGAGAGAGAGAGAGAGAGAGAGAGAGAGAGAGAGAGAGCAACCTACGGGCAACTCAGCAAGGGATTTCCATCTGGTTGTCTGCTCATGGGGGATTCATGAGCAACATGGCCAACCAGGTTCTTAAAAGAGAATTCTTCACTTATTTCTGAGACTACGCTGAGATTCTGGCCTAGATCGTTGAATCCGGCCTCTTGCCGCCAGCACAGCTTGCAAAACATCAGATGAAGGCTGCCTCCAGTCTAGATGGAAAAAGTTGGAGGTGAGGATTACAAGGTGAATTGGGAGAAGGTTACCAATGTTCCTTCCTTGAAGAGGCATGGTGCTGGAGTTTCCCTGAGGCTTGAAATTTAGATCCAAGGGCAGCGCTGCTATCCGCCAGTCGATCACCTCCTGCTGACAGAGAAGATCATCCCAAAACACACACAAATCCCATAAATGGCACCTTGCACACTATTTAGATACTTATTCACTTTGTAGGGACATTGTTTTTGCCCACTCTTGCACCTTTTGGTTAATTACATTGCTAACTCCAAAAGAATCCACCATAACTCCTGCCTTTGTGCATTCCCGTCTTTAAAATGGCTTATCCATCTTCTCCCCAACTCCGCTGGTGTGCCCACCTGGTTATTTTAAAGATCCCCATCTGTTTGAGGAAAGGTCGTGACATCCTTTTATAGCAGTCAGTGTCGAAGTGAGCTTTGAATTGCTCTTCTTCTTCTTCTTCTTCTTCTTCTTCTTCTTCTTCTTCTTCTTCTTCTTCTTCTTCTTCTTCTTCTTCTTCTTCTTCTTCTTCTTCAGATCCTCGAGTCCTCTAGCCAGCAGGGACGCTGAAGGAATCTTGGCAGTGAAATCCAGACAGGTACTACTCCCAAGTACTAGAAAGAGTTGAGGTCCAGAGAGAAGAGAGAAAAGCTCTACATGTTCTGACAGGAGTCCTTGGCCTTTGATTCTTCAGGGAAAATTTTTCACCTACTCTGCCTAGGCCAACTGGGGATAGTTATGGAGCTAAAGCAAACAGCAAAGAGTTCTGCTTATATACCACCCCATAGGCTACACAGCTGGGTACTCATTTTGCCAACCTTGGAAGGATGGAAGGCTGATTGAACCTTGAACCTACTGCCTGGGATTGAAACCTAGGCTGTGAGCACTGTTATAGCTGTACTAGAGAAGTTTAACCACCACACACAAGCCTCTTCAGAATGACGCTACTTTCCATTATTAGATTAATAGTTCTCTTGGCCCAGTTGGTCAACTTTGTGGGTTGATTAGAGTTTGTGGCTTCTCTGTTAGGTTTTGTTCTGTGCGGTAGGGATGGGCAGAAAATATGGGTTCAGCATTCGTGAGCTCTTAGGGCAGGGATGGGGAACCTTCATCCCTCCAGATGTTTTGGACCACAACTCCCACAGGCCTTTATCATTGGCAAAACAGGCTCAGAATTCTGGGAGTTGCAGTCTAAAACAAATAGAGGGCTGAGGGTTCCCCACCCCTGTCTTAGCGGGACACCCGTCAGTAGGAGGGCTCAGCTTGAGGGCACGGGGTTTGTTATATGAGGTGTGGCTAATTCCTTGTTTCTGATGTAACCTTTTAAAATTCTGTAGGGCTATTTGCTTACTATTGAGGAATCTTGCAGACACAAATTTGCAAAATGTCTCTTGTTTGCATTCATATAACAGGCAACATGAACAATTATAACAACTTATAACAACTTCAAAACACTACAATTTCTTCACCAAAGGCCTAGGCAAAGACACCAGTTCATAGCACGCTTGGAGAATTTGCAAAGTTCAAGTGCCCCTTTGATTTCAAAGTCAGACAAAAATCCAAGATCTCTGTCTCAACTGGGCTGGGTATCCATAATGCAAAAAGAAAATCTTCAAAACCCTAAGATAAGCTATTAATACAATTGTATGTGATTCGTGAATTCACGATGTAGATTCACCCCCTCCAACACAAGCATACAGGAGTTATAACTAAAACAAGTTGGCAAAGGTCTTATGAGTGTAAATGGCCACAGCAACCCCGGGCCCTTCAGCGCTCCTGCTCTTTCTGATCCCTTACTCATGGCCCTTCTCTTTCTTAGCCATACCCCTTTAG
The DNA here is from genome assembly GCA_037367245.1 of Phrynocephalus guinanensis. Lineage (NCBI taxonomy): Eukaryota > Metazoa > Chordata > Lepidosauria > Squamata > Agamidae > Phrynocephalus > Phrynocephalus guinanensis. The sequence goes on from CM074738.1 coordinate 120,015,538, forward strand.
GACGAACCAATACAGTGGATTAAACTCTACTTACGAGTTTGATCCATTCCAAATGCATGCTCTTAAGTCGAGCAACTCTTAAGTAGAGCAGCCCTGTCTAAAAAATTGAAAAATAAAAAAATAAATTGAAAAAAATAAAAAAAATGTAAGTAGAGCAGGCCGCAACTACCATTTGGAAGGCAGCAGTTAAAACACTAACGGTTTTTCGCTTTTGAGTCAAATTGCTCTTAAGTCGAGCCGCTCATAAGTAGAGGCAACACTGTATTTCACAGCGGTCACACCAGCCTGAGTCCCTTTGAATTGTATGGCCAAGTATGAATAACTTTAGAAAATCACCCTCCATATCCCAGATGTGGCTGAAGGGTCTCCGTGAAGGGGAGAGCCTTCATGCTAGTGCAGTGATAGCAAACCTTTTAGAGACCAAGTGCCGAAACTCCTATTCAAACCCCTCTCATTTTTCGCAAAGTTCCAATACAGCAATTTTACCAGAATCCAGGTGGCTGTGAAGGGGCGATGTCACGTGCCCACAGAATGGGCTCCGAGTGCCACCTTTGGCACCAATGCCCTAGGTTTGCCAACACAGTTGTAGGGTGACCCACCTTGCTAGGGTCATTCATTTGGTGGATTTTGGGCGTTGTAGTCCAAAAAACTTCCCTTCTTCAAGCTTTGTCTGCTATTTGAGATGTTCTGATTTTGCTCCATTCCTCCCAGCCATGCCCATCTCAAAAGGCATCTGTTAAAATCAAATTAATTTGCAATATGTCTGCTAGGAGTCCAAAATTAATTGTATTTTAAGTCAGATCCATACCTAATCAGTGAGGCCTTTAGGCCCCATTTTTCTTCTGATGGTATCACTGAGAGCACGACAGCAGCCACCCTGCTTTGAGTTACTTCTCACTGTCTCGCAGTTCCTTTTGCCTAACTTACTGGGGTGCTCAGGATCTCCAGTGATTTCCAGCAAAAGAGCAGTGGAAAGATATCGAGAGATCCCAAGACCTGCCTAGTACCACAGCCACTGAGACTTTAGAATTTTGTGGGAGGGGGGAATTAAAGGAGTTAAAGAAGGGATTTCAGAAACATTCTGATATATGTCTGTGAAGATTCTCAGTCATCCAGGTGAACTTATCTGGAAGTTGAGTCATGGCTACTGGACTTCTTTTTGTTGAGAGAGAGAAATGTTTCACTGCTCATCCAAACAGCTTCCTCAGTCTGAGGGAAGCTAGTTCGAGTCTTCCACCTTAACAGTCAGCTTTGACCTCTTGTCATCCTGGTCTGAAACAGCCTCATAAAATGAACAATGGCCTGAATAGGCTTGATAGGTAGACAATAGTATCCATAGCCTTAAGGTGAACAATGGCCTAAGGTGCTGAAACCTATAAAGTATGGGTCGTTAGTAGAGATGGGCACTTCCTGTTTCCGTTTCTGTTACTCGTTTCCGTTACTCTACGGAAACAGTAATGGGAATTACTCCGCCAGACTTCGAGCTCGAACCGAGGAATGAACAATTTTGGTCTGATTTGTCGTGCTCGTTCCTTGCATCGCACGATCGCGCGATGCCACACGGCACAGAAAAAAAGTTTTTAAAAGTTAAAAAAACCCGGTTCCCGGCTGAAAAGCAGACGGAAAAATGCCTGCCGTGCCTCAGGGCACCTACCAGAGGGGTTGTTTCTGGAGGTCCCTGGCCTCCCCCCCATCCCCCGTCCTAGTGGGCTGCTCTGTGGGACTCGCCGCAGGCTCGCAGCCAGCCAGCAAAAAGCCCAGTCTCGCCGGCCGCCGGCCGCCGCAATTAAAGCGCAAGCAAGCGGCACGGACGGCACAGGAAAAAACTTTTAAACTCTCCCCCCACCCATTCCCAGGCCAAAAAAGCAGGCGGAAAAATGCCTGCTTGACTAAGGGCGCAGGGCACCTACCGGAGGGGTGGTTTCTGGAGGGGGGGTCCTGCCTCCCCCCGTCCTGGGCAGCCGGACTCGCCATGCCATGCGGTGCGGGCGGGGGATCCAAAATGGGGCGGCGAACGCAATATTGTTTTTGAAATCGTGGTCCAAAAACACACAAGCACAACAGAAACACGCAAAAATTTATAAACTGCCAGATTTTTCACAGTAGCAGTGGGTTTTTTCTTGCAACAAAATGTCTCTCCTCTCCTCCTCTGTCCTCCATTGATTTTATTTTATTTTATTTTATTTACACCTGCGCAATGATGGGCTGGCCGAGTGGCCAGCCATGTGGGAGTGGACGACCATGCAAATTTTTGGAGCCATCCCACCAATCGCATGGCCACTTGGCCATGGAGACTTCTGGGATGTGCCAAAAAGCCCCTTAAAACCTGCCCTAGCCCTAACCCTAACCCTTGACTCCGTACCCATACGTCACAGACTGTCTTCTTAGTGGGTCAGAGAGGCACCCAGAGGTGCAACCCACTAGCCCACCGTAACCTTACCCGTCACTAGCCTAACCCTAGCCCTAACCCTAACCCACCTTAACCCTAAGCCAGATGTACTTGCATTGCACTACACGCAAGTACAATTCCCTTCTGTGTGAGACATGGTGGTGCGAGAGCCTTAGTTAGGCATCTCACTATGGCTCTGGGTTCAGTGCCATCCACTAGTCTTCACAGTCACTGTCTGGACATTCTGTTATGCAATATCCATATGGCTATTGCATAGCATTTTGCAGCAGCAGCAGGTGAGGAGGGGAGACCCCCATGTTGAGGGGTCTCTTGGAGCCTGCTTCCCCTTTCCTAGTGGGTGAGGATAGGAGGCACCCACGGGTGCCTCCAGGAGCCCACTTTCCCTTATAGCGGGCCAGAGGAGGCACCCACCCCACAGAGGTGCCTCCAGGAGCCCGCTCCCCCCCGAAAAAAACAGTACTAACGAAAACAAAAAAACGAAAAAACAAACCGACTAATTTTTGCGAATTTTCACAAAAAACGGAGACGACCCAAAACGGAACCGGCCCGACTAACGACAACTCGGAAAAAAAAATTCAAGTCGTGCCCATCTCTAGTCGTTAGCTATGGCCTTGGTGGTGAAGGCTTTTTGATTTATCTGGTTATTGTTGAAAGCACACCCTGATAAGTAGCAGATAGACTATGCCTGAGGCCCCTACCTCTATTGAGGGAGGGGTTTTCAATGCTCTCATGAATGGCTTCCCTGATTCCTCTGATGATTCTAGTCCCTCCTATATTGGGCCATCCTTCTGTTTAATGGCTGTTTAGTTTCTCCAATGTAGAGGTCTGAACACTCCTCACTGCATTGGACTGCATATACTATATTGCTCCTTTTATGGTTTGGTATCGGATCCTTTGGGTGGACAAGTCTCTGCCTTAGTGTGCTTGTGAGTTTGAAATAAACAGGGATGTGGTGTTTGCAAAAAAAATCCTGTTAAGCTTCTCAGACACTCCAGCCATGTAGGGAATGACCAGGTTCTTCTGTCAGGTCTGGGTAAGAGACTGATCTCTTGTTCTTCTGGCTCAGCACACTATTTTGTTAAAGGCCCACTTTGGATATCCACAGGCCTTAAATGCTGTCTTCAAGTGCCTGTCTTCCTTCTGGACAGATTCCTGGAGGAAAAGTCCATCACAGGTTACAAACCATGATGGAGATGTGTAACCTCCAGGGTTTAAACCAGGGTACTTCAAGGGCCAGATGCAGGATAGTGGTATCATGAGACAGATATCTAGTCTCATGTGCTCCCAAACACATCTGGTGGGGCCGCTGTGAGATACAGGAAGCTGGACTAGATGGGCCTTTGGCCTGACCCAGCATGGCTCTTCTTATGTTCTTATGTTCTTATGTTCTTCGCTTCTGATATAGTAATGAATTTGAATTTGAATTAATGTTCATTGAACCATTTTAACAGGAAGCCTTGACTTACTGTATTCTTTCTGATCTATCCATTTGAAGCTTTGGGGAGGGACTACAAACCCCAGAATCCCCAAGACAAATGGCACCCTAGTTGAAAACGTCTGCACTTTGTAATTTGGAAAAATAAAAAGAAAGAAAGAGAATGTTTTCAAGCTTAACACCTACGAAGTACAGGTGGCCTCCTTATAGATGCCTCTAATTCTGGAGCAAAACAAGCATTGAGTGGAATCCTCTCTATACTTGTGCACCCTGCTCAGTCTGTTTCTTCCGAAATAAGGAGCAAGATCAACCAAGATCCTCAACCTTGAGAAGTAAAGATGACAGAAAAACCATCCATGACAGGGCAACGAAAAGCTGCTGCCTGCGGAGGCCAAATTTGTGTGTGTGTGTGTGTGTGTGTGTGTGTGTGTGTGTGTGTGTGTGTGTGTGTGTGTGTGTGTGTGTGTGTGTGTCTGTGTCTCTGTGTCTCTGTGTGTGTGTGTGTCTCTGTGTTGGCCTCTCTCTCTCTCTCTCTCTCTCTCTCTGTGCGTGCATGTGTGTGTGTGTGTGTGTGTGTGTGTGTGTGTGTTGGTCTCTCTCTCTCTCTCTCTCTCTCTCTGTGTGTGTGTGTGTGTGTGTGTGTGTGTGTGTGTGTGTGCGTGTGTGTGCGTGCGTGTGTCTGTGTCTGTGTCTGTGTGTGTGTGTGTGTGTGTCAGGGTGGCAGGTGGTGGCACCGCTACAATAACTCCTTTAACAGCTCACATACCTGGAAGACCCTGCTGGGATCCTCCACACGGTGACAGCAGATGTCAGCAATGACTTGGCTCTCTGGTTGGCTCAGGTTGACAATGGGGAACTTAACCCAGATGGGACTGGCCTTGGTTCCAGATGAGGGCTTGACACTCTCCACTTGCACGAAGACTGTGAGTGACACAACTGCCCTCGGCCCACACACGTCCACACCCACACAGGTAGAGGCGGTTGTTGTTGCTGCTATGTCCTGTCAGCTGATGGCAACCCTATAAATGACTGTTTTCCAAAAATGTCCTGTCCTCCTCAGCATCTCTGCACAGCTCCTCTAGACTCAACCCTTTGGCTTCCTTTGTAAAGTTGGCCCATCTTTGTATTTGGTCCTCCTCCTTTTTGCCTGCTCCCTCCCATCTTTTCCATCATTATTGACTTTTTCCAGAGAATCCTGCCTTCTCGTGATTTGTCCAAAGTAGGACAGGCTGAGTTTCAAGCATCTGTGCCTCCATCTGTGCCGAATAAGCTTTGATTCAATCCTGAAATCACTTGTTTATCCTCCTGGATACCTAGGGTATCTGCAGAGCTCTCCCTAGTGCCACATTCCAAAGGAATCAATGTAGCACAAAAAAGTTGTACCTTCCAAGAGAGACCACGGGCAGGACAGCCTGGGAAAAGGACAAGAGGCTCACCCTGTCACTCAATCCATAGGGAAGAAACCAGCAGCCAGAATGGCCACCAAGGATGGGAACTTGATTCACGGGACTGAAGTCACTCCAGTGACTCCAACTCAACTTGGTGTTGTTTTTGTTCTTTTTCAACGATTCAGACTCAACTCACATCCTGGAACCCACTGGTGGTGGTGGTGGAGAACTAATTTGGTTTTAATAGGGACTCAGATTTAGAGCTTGGGACTTCGGACTTGGTCCCCAAGACTTGGACTTGGATTTAAACTTGGGACTTGGACCCAACATCCCTCAGTTTGCCACACTTGGGCAACAGAGTCTGGAGGCGTGGGGGGGGGGGGAATCAATTGTCCAGGTATTCCCCACTCAGGTGGGACGAGCCACAATTCATTTCAAACTACTAAAAAAGAAGACATGTCTCATTTTGTATTTCGACATGTCGATTAGCAGGTGTACGTTTTGCACAAATCACGGCCCTCTTTCATCCTTTTATTTATTTATTTATTTATTTATTATTTATTAAATTTACATACCGCTCTATCTAGCTTTTCTTGGGTTTCTTGGGATCACTGCAGATGGTGACTGCAGCAACGAAATAAAAAGACACCTGCTTCTTGGGAGGAAAGCAATGGCAAACCTAGATAGCATCCTAAAGAGCAGAGACATCACTTTGCCAACTAAGGTCAGGATAGTCAAAGCTATGGTTTTTCCAGTAGTGATGTATGGAAATGAAAGCTGGACTATAAAGAAGGCTGATTGCCGCTGAATTGGTGCTTTTGAGCTGTGGTGCTGGAGGAGAGTCTTGAGAGTCCCCTGGACTGCAAGGATCTCAAACCTATCCATCCTGAAAGAAATTAACCCCGAATGTTCACTGGAAGGACAGATTTTGAAGCTGAGGCTCCAGTACTTTGGCCACCTCATGAGGAGAAAGGACTCCTAGGAAAAGTCCCTGATGTTGGGAAAGATTGAAGGCAAAAGGAAAAGAGGATGGCAGAGAATGAGATGGTTGGACAGAGTAATCAAAGCAACCAATATGGATTTGACAAATCTCCGGGAGGCAGTGGAAGATAGGAAGGCCTGGAGAGCTCTGGTCCATGGGGTCACGAAGAGTCGGACATGACTGAATGACTGAACAACAACTCTCTAGCTACACGGCTACTCTGGGCGGTTTACAAACTGAACAGAAATCAAAACCATAAACAGGAAAATACAGTATAATAAATAAGCACAAATATATAAATGAAAACACAATAACTAGTAAACAATATATAACAAAAATATTGAACAGGAGCAAGATGGGCTACAGATAAAAACAAAATAAATACAGAAAAGCAATCATTATTAGAACAGATTAATATCCGGGGAAAGCCTTTTTTTTAAATAGCCACGTCTTTAGATGCTTCTTAAAGACTGGGAGGGAAGGTGCCAGACAGATCTCAGGAGGAAGTTGGTTCCAGAGCTGAGGGGCCGCCACTGAGAAAGCCCGATTTCTCGTCAAAGATTTATGGGCCTCCTTAAGTGACGGCACCCTCAAATGCCCAGCCTGAGATGATCGGGTGTTATGGGCAGTATTTTGCGGCAGGAGCCGTTCTGCCAGATAACAAGGTCCTAAGTAATCTGAAAATTGCAAACCTGGAAGTCTCCCTCTGGATCACGGAGTCCAGCCCCTGTCAAGGAGGTACAGTAGGGGATAGAACTCCCAAACTCTGGGTCCTCAGCCAGAGACCTCAGCCACTGAGCCATCCAGCAGTTTGACGATGAGGAAGTGGCCATTTGAGCTTCTGCTCTCAAGACTACATTTCCCATCATTTCTGACCATTGCCCATGCTGGCTAGGACTGACCGATGTTGGAGCCCAGGACTCAACTTAGGGAAGGTTAGCACACATTATCTAAAAAGCAAGCAAGCAAGCAACGGCATGATTTTTATTTATATTTATTTATGACTTAGTTTTATTTCCTTTCTTTTCTCTTTTGCTTCTGGACTATTGTCTTACACAAATGCTAATTGAAACCATTAATTGATCAATCCATCAGAAAATAAAAAAAACTCCAGCAATTAATCAACCCAGGTTCTTTTTACTGAGTGACTGCCCTGCCTCAATTATTTATAGAGACAGGAGAGAGCGAAAATAATTATTTATTAGAATCTGTCTCCCTGTGGCCTTTTAAAGCAAATTATGATTATTTGTCAAGGAAGCTCGGGCCTTCTCCCTCTCATCGCCCATTTCAAGGTGTTCTGAGCTGGTCAGCAATAGATTAAACACCAAATTATCCACAGTTAACATGTCCCATTGATTTTGCTATTCTTGCAGTATAGCACTTTGTAGTTTTGAAAATCAGAAGTCAATAAGGTAAGGCCGGTTGAAGAGGGCAAGCAGCCTTTGAATGAACCTATTCATCAGTTTAACAGTCAGAGCTTATTCCCTGATAGTCTAGGAATGACCTTAAATATTCTTGTCCATAAATATATTGCAACATGGTAAGTCTGAGTCCCTGTATAATATCTCTCAGCACAGCAGCAGCTGGAGGGGGAACTATTCCTAAGAATAACTGCCAAGGAAGTCAGTGAAGGAAAATTAACACACAGTTGAATGGGACACCCATCAGATTTATTCACCATTACGCTACCTTTCTCCAGAGATTTTTTTTAAGTCTTGCCATCTTAACTCCTGAGCAGAAGAGAGAAAGTTATGGATACCCAAGGAAATTAAGAGGGAAGGATGATGGCCAAGTTACCAGATGATGTGAGTAGGCACTCAAGATCAAATAAGGAAATCTGAAAATAGATTCCTAATATTTCAGATGCTAAACAGCCTGGGCTATGAGCTACGCAAGGAACCAGAGAGTCTCCTTAAGTTGAATGGGATGTATTAAGGGAGGAGGGGGCAAATCCACTCCAGCCCAACTCTACACTAGAGAAGATGTGTCACTTTGCAGCCTCTTTTATTTCTTGATGGCTGTTTGGACGTCAATGCAGGCTGTCTGCATGCAGGATTGCTCAGTCAAAAAACCAACCAAACAAACAAAGCCTGTCTGAAGGACATCTCTGCAAATTGATCTCTAGCTTCTACCCTGCAGGTTGGCCTTCGGCCATTTCTCAGATCAGAACTTAAAAACTCAGGCTTGACTGGAGCTCTGGCACATATTGCCTTGTTCAAGTGCACCCAGAGCAGTACCAGGATGTTGGTGCAACGATCTTCCTTGTATGCATGCTGCCAGTGGCCCTTCTGGTTCTGGATTCTCCTCTGTATTGCATGCTTCCTCCACTACCTTGTGGTCATCTTCCCATGCACATATATGCAGAGCTTCTTCGCTATCTGGAAGAAGTTTCTTCCTCATGTACATTTCCTTCTTCCCTTGCTACAGCCATCTCCATACTCCCATCTTCTGGTCTTCTCCATGGGTCTCTTCAAAGGATCTTGCTTTTGGCCGTTTCCTCCTGGGTTTGAATTTCTTGGCCCATGCTCCATTCACATACCTATCTGAGGAGGCGAAGGGAGCAGGGGGCCATGCTGGTGACCCCTTTATACACTGGATGGAACCATTGGAGAAATTCCACCAAGACTTCAATAACTTTCATTCTTCTGTAAACCTAAGCCTATGTCTATCCACACAACTAGGGCACTTCCTGGACACCAATGGTAAAAATGCACAACAGCCATATCAGCACTACATTGTATCAGAAGGCCAGCCCAGCAATCATTGCAGATAGTCGGTGGTCTACAGGGGTGTGGACTTGTGAGCCAGGAGCTGCTGTCGAGTCCAACATAAGTCACACTGGTGACTTGACACAAACTAGACTTGGGTAATTTTTTTGTGAAGACTTGGATTCAACTCATAGAATCATAGAATCATAGAATCATAGAATTGGAAGAGACCTCAAGGGCCATCTAGTCCAACCCCCTGCCATGCAGGAACCCCATCACAATATTTCTGACAGATGGCCATCCAGCCTCTGCTTAAAAACCTCCAAAGAAGGAGATTCCACCACCCTTTGTGGCAGCATATTCCACTGCCGAACAGCTCTAACCACCAGGAAGTTCTTCCTAATGTTCAAATGGAATCTCTTTTCCTGTAGTTTGAAACCATTTCCCCGAATCCTAGTCTCTGAAGCCATGGAAAACAAACCTGTTCCCTCTTCAATATGGCATCCTTTCAAATATTTAAACATAGCTATCATATCCTCCCTCAGTCTTCTTTTTGAAAGGCTAAACATTCCCAGTTCCCTAAGCCGTTCCTCATAAGACATTTCCTCCAGACCCTCAACCATCCTCGTCACCCTCCTCTGCACCCGCTAGAGGTTGTCAACATCCTTTTTAAATTGAGGCACACAGAACTGGGCACAGTACTCCAGATGGGGTCTGACCAGAGCAGAATAGAGTAGTACTATCACTTCCCTTGATCTAGACACTATGGTTTTGCTGATGCAACCAAGAATTGTGTTCGCTTTCTTGGCCACTGCCTCATACTGCTGACTCATATTCAATTTGTGGTCCACCAAGACTCCCAGATCCCTTTCACAGGTACTGTTCTCCAGCCAAGTATCCCCCATCCTATATCTGTGTATTTCACCCTACACTTCCCTCTGTTGAAATCCATTCCATTAGCTTTGGCCCAGCATTCTGTCAAGGTCTTTTTGTATTTTCATCCTATCCTCTAGGGAATTAGCAATGAGTTGGACCCGTTTTTCTGAGTCATGTTTCAAGGTTCTGGTGGGGATGGGCATCCTTGCATACTCCTAGTGCTGCCACCAACACCAACACCAACACCTTCAGAGGAAACAGGTTTGCCTTCCCTTTCAGAAGCTGGCTGCTGCTTCCACTTACAAACCCTCCACCCAGCTGACAAGCTAGCACATGCACAGAGGAAAGGGATAGCTCCAGGAAGCGAAGTTGGCCTGCTGTCTTTGTGCATGTGCCCTACCGGAGGGGGATTGGGGGTTGGGAGCAAGCAACATGATACTCATACTCAAAGCTTTGGATTCAGGACTCAGGACTTGGACATGAAGACGTGTCTACATCCCTGCATGCTCCCAGCGTCTATCGAGGGCATATGGCTACATCCATTGGTGGAGGGCATGGTCAACATCCAAACTCTTTAGTATAACCAGATTGGTTCAAAACCACAGAACGCAGATGCCCATGTAATAATAAGAGCTATTTCTTTAAGTACAACACCAAAAACCCAACACAGTGGAAAAAAAAAGCCAATCAACAGAGCCAGCCTGGTACCACTGAGCCCAAGACGGACACCCATCATCTTCACCTGAGAGCTGCAAGAAACTCTATGGACCATACAGCCCAGCGCCCTGCCAGGGAGGCACAGTGGGGTATTGAATTCACAACCTCTGGCTCTGCAGCCAGATAACTAAACCACATGATGGGACCCCATTTGTAACCAGCTGCATCTCCAAACTGAGACCAGTGAGATGGACCATCAATGACCTGCATTCCAGGGAGTAAGCTGTAGCACCCTGGGATAGTGAAGACTATTCTGCCATGGAAATCTCAAACTGCCCCATGCTTGGAGTTCTCCTTGGCAGATATACAGAAAATCTACTTCACCCTCATCCCACCAAATGGGTCCATTTTAGATAGCGAAATCCCCTTTCCCTCGGTGTTGAATCTGAAGCTGGTATATTTTCCTCTGTGCCTTGTTTTTCTGGCTGATTGTTTTGTGAAGGAGTAAGGATTGGAAGGCTGGCCCACGCTTGCCAACCCTACAACCTTTGTCCATGGCTGACATGCAACAGACGCCACCATCTGGGGACAGAGGCAGGAAGAAGAGACAAGAAATGTTCTTGGATCTAAAATAGAAAGGGACAGAAAGGGTACTGGCCCCCACCTTGTGGGATGGTTGTAAGGAGGAAAGGGAAGGGAAGCAGTGCATGGCAGAGGAGGGCTGGATTATTAACTATAATAAAATGTATTCCCAAACATCTCTTGGCCTCGCTCTCTTTGCCACCGCACGTCATTACTCTCCCAGTGACAGTTCTGTCTGTTGTCAGCGACAACGTGGTGACAGAAGGTGACAAAAAGAGAGAATTTAGGAAGCTGTAAATTTTATATATAGTTCGGCATTAATCTACAGATGTGACCAAGTCCCCCTAAGACATTCTTTTTAAATGAAAACTCTCCTAACACTCCTCAGAGATCCTTGGACATTTCCCTCCCCCCCCCCGCAAGGCCGGGCTGGCTGGGGGTACCCTTGAAATTGGTTGTGAGTTCTGCTTAACGGCCAATGCAACTTGCGATTACTGGCATTGATCCCTCCTTAGATGGGAGAATTCCATAAGAACATAAGAACATAAGAAGAGCCATGCTGGATCAGGCCAAAGGCCCATCTAGTCCAGCTTCCTGTATCTCACAGCGGCCCCACCAGATGCGTTTGGGAGCGCATGAGACTAGATATCTGTCTCTTGATACCACTCCCCTGCATCTGGCCCTTGAAGTACCCTGGTTTAAAGCCTAGAGATTACACATCTCCATCATGGTTTGTAACCCGTGATGGACTTTTCCTCTAGGAGGAATTCCAGACGTTCTTGGAAAATGGCCTGGGTCCTCATTATCTGGCAGAGCGTATCTCCCTACGATCAGAGCTGGCCCGACCCACCCGATCCTCCATGGCTCTCTCACTCCGGGTGGCCACCCCTAGAGAGGCCCGTAGGGCAGCAACCCGTAAACAGGCCTTCTTGGTGGCCGGCCCCCGCTTTGGAACAAATTACCGTGCGAGATATGCCAGGCTCCTTCGTTGGCATCCTTCAAAAAAGCCATTAAAATCTGGCTGTTTAGGGATGCCTTTGGCAATCACTAGGGTTTGTATCACATTTTTTCTTTTCTAATTTGTTTTTATTATTAGTCTATTTATTTATTTATTTATTTATTTATTTATTTATTTATTTATTTATTTTAAGGCTTATATACCGCCCACCTTCCCAAAGGAACTCTGGGCGGTTCACAACAGACTAATAAACAACAGACAATCAGATCACATCGTATAAACACATCAGAACAATTTAAAACAATTTTAACTCATAACAAAAGAAAAGAAAAAGCAGGAGGCAGATGGCGGGAAAAAAAATTGTAAAGGTCACCAAACGCCTCTCAGAAGAGCATGGTCTACAATGCTTTCCTGAAGGCTGGCAGGGACAGTGCAAGGCGCACTTCGCTAGGGAGGTGGTTCCACAGGGCAGGGCCAGCCACAGAGAAGGCTCGGGTCCGAGTGGACGTTTTTTGAGCCTCTCTGGGCATGGACACCGGCAGCGAGTGAGCCCGCGACAACCTAGTTGGTTGGGCTGAAGTTGACCGCTGGGGGATCCGCTCTGCCAGGTAGTCAGGTCCCAGGCCGTGGAGGGTTTTATAAATTAAAACCAAGACCTTGAATCTAATTCGGGACTCAACAGGTAGTCAATGCAAATGGGCCAGAACTGGGGTAATGTGGTCATACCGACGCACACCCGCCACCAGTCTGGCCGCCGCATTTTGCACTCGCTGTAGTCGCCAAAGGAGAGTTCAGGGCATCCCTCTTGCCAATTACCTTTTTTACATTTTCCAATTGTTGTTATGTTTTTAATCCTTTTACTATTTTATGGATCTCTTGTGCTTTTTGTGTGAACCGCCCAGAGTTCCCTTTGGGAAATTGGTGCGGTATATAAATGTAAAAATAAATAAATAGCAAGCCAGAGGCTGCTGGACTGTGTTCCTGCAGCTCCCATCAGCCGTTGTCTACATCAGGACATCTACACTTCCCCTACCCATGTCCTAGACCAAATGAGGATTGGGGTCACAAAGCCCCCCAGAATGGCATTTCTCCTTCCAAAGAGAGAGAGAGAGAGGGGCCCCTAAATTAACAACACAAAACTGGGCCTTCTCAGTTTTGGGCCCTTGTTTACTGCCACCTGAGTTTCACTTGGCCCCCACACTGTCAGTCTTTTAAAAAACACAACTGAAGACCTGGCTATACAGATCTGCTTTCCCTGGTCATTAATTATTCCTTGATTCACTGACTTTTTAATCTGTTCTGTTCCACCTCGCCGACATTTCCTCTGAATATGGTTATAAGCTATTATTGTTGAGTTAGTTACGTGTACTTTGTTTTCTATTTGACTTTTTGTTTTAGTTAGGCTGCTATCCCATGACCACTAAGAACCGCTTCAAACTGCAAGAAAATGCAGCTCCTAAAATTGTGTTCCCATGGCCAGCGGGATTTTTTGTTTTTTAAGTACGGCCACTCCCACTTTAGCGTGACCCAGTGAGTTTTCCAAGTACCAGCTCAGAAGGTAATGAAAAATTTGTCTCAGTTCTGATGCAGCTTTTTAACTGGTACAAATGTCCATGGGGACTCAGGGAAAAAAACCTGCTTCTAAATATTTTTGTCCCTGTTATGCTGTCTTTTGGTGGATTTTTTTTTAATCGCCGTTGCCGCTTTGGGATATTGGTAAGGCGGAAACCTTTTGTCATTTTCACAGCCCTGAAACAGCACGTGTTTATTTTACTTCTGTTAATACCTAGTTTGTTCCCTTTGTTCCCTTTGTTGCTCTCCATGGCCATGGGGACACAAAAGAGACGTCTCTTGAAATTGCAGTCATGGGGGGACAGGAACCGCCTATTCAACCACGTGACCATTACTGGGGGAAAGTTGCTTCTATTTTGAGCCAGTTTTTCTGGCTGTGGGATAGGGGCCTTAGTTTTAGAGTGGCTTTTACACCAGATGGTGTGGTATAGAAGTCAAATAAAATAAATAAATAAATAAATAAATAACATTGTATATTGTTTTTGTTTGTACTATGACGTATACTGTAAAACACTCATAGTATCCTTGCAGCTAGATGGCATGGCATACATACATACATACATACATACATACATACATACATACATACATACATACATACATACATACATACATACATACAAGAAGGCATAGGAATGCTTCCTATGCCTTATTCTTATCCCCAACCTCTATGCCTTACTATGATCTCCAACGGGCCCCCAAAAGTTGTTCCTATGACATGAAAAGTGACATTGGTATCATTTGTAACAAGGCATAAGAACTCCCTGGAGTTTGTTATACAATCATAAAACCATATAGTTGAAAGAGACCTATAAGGCCAACACCCTGCTCAGTGTTTCTCCTTATCATAAGAACATAAGAACAGCCTTGCTGGAACAGGCCACAGCTCATCCAGTCCAGAATTATGTCTCACACAGTAGCTCACCATTTGCTTCAGGGTATTCCCAAGCAGATGTCTTCACCTGCTTACGATTCCCTGCACATGGCATTGGGAGCTAGCCTGCCTATCTCTCCAACCGGGAGGTTGTCCTTAGGCATCCATCATGATAGACATTGATACCCTTGTTCTCCATGAACTTGTCCAATCCTTTCTTAAATCTGTCAAGGATGACAGCTGTCACCACTTCTTCTGGCAGGGAATTCCATAGATCAGTGATCCTCTGGGTGAAAAAGTACTTTTATTTGTTTGAGATCTAACACCCAAAAGTTTCATGGAGTGTCCCCTATTTCTAGTGTTGTGCAATAGGGAAAACAGCTTTTCCTTATCTACTTTGTACACACCGTGCATGATTTTATGAACTTGAATCAGGTCACCTCTTAGGCGCTGTCATTCAAGAGTGAAGAGGTCCAGCCGTTGCAGCCTCAGATGGTAAGGAAGGTGTTCCAGTCCCCTAATACAGTCACCCCCCGCCTATCGCGGGGGTTAGGGAGCCACCCCACCCGCGATGCATGAAAATCTGCGATATGCATGAAAATCGCGGGTGGAGTGGGGCCTGGGTTGGGGGGCAATTGCGCACCTGTCCGAGGCTTCTCAGAGGAGCACAGGGGGGCGGCGCAGAGCGACCTGATCACCCCCCCACACCGGCCCTCACTCGGCTCCAGGGCTTCTCAGAGGAGCGCGGGGGCGGCATGGAGTGATCTGATCGGCTCTCAGGCTTCTCGGAGGAGCATGGGGGCAGCTCCGAGGCTTCTCGGAGAAGCGCAGGGGGCGGCACAGATCGACCCGATTGCCCCCCGCCACCCTCCGTGTGGCTCTGAGGTGCAGGTACTGCGATCCCGCAATGTAGTGCGACCGCAGTACCTGAACCGCAAAATGGCGAGGGGTGACTGTAATTCTGGTTGCCCTCCTCTGTCCTTTTTCCACTTCCATAATATGCTTCTGGAGGTATGGTGACCAGAACTGTACACAATACTCCAGATGGGGCCTCACCATATATCTGTCTCGAAAAGGTCAAATAACAAATTATTTAAGAAGGGCTACCACATATATAAAGTAACCCATGAATCCCAGAGAACACCTTATGACCTCCCCTTGTGGGTCACAGTCTCCAGGTTGGGAAACATTGCTGTGTGGCATCATATTCAATGTTATTTGGTTTTCCCCTTAGCATGTTATACTACGATCACCAAGTGCATTCTGCCTACTTGCCTTTGGGGGGATATTCTAACAATTTAAACATTGGGTAATTTTTTTTTTGTTTCCCAGCAAAATGACTGGTTCCTAACTGTCAATCAAATGGGATATCTCTTTGGTACACCTCTTGTTTCAAAAAGCCTGTCAGCCCTTATAGCTTATGGCTGGCCTTCAGGAGGCTGACAAAATATAATTGTATCTTTGTATTTCAGTCTTTCCAGGAAGATACCCTTGTTCTCCATGAACTGCAGTATACAAGTACTATAAATAAATAAATAAATAAATAAATAAATAAATAAATAAATAAATAAATAAATAAATAAATAAAACAAAGTTGAGGGGTTCGGCTGGACTCCAAAGGAAGAAAGTTGTGCACAGGAGGGGGAAGCCACCAAGAACACCTGCACAGCATGTCCTTGGCTGAGAAAAGACTCTCTCCTTGTCTAAATATGCCATGAAGAGAACATGGCTCTGGAAATTCTATTGGCTTCTTGGTAACACTTGCGCTAGTTGCTGAAGTGAATTTTTAAAGTCCCATGCCCAGTTCTTTGGGGAGAGACAAACTATCAAACTGTAATAGGATTTGCTTCTAAGTAAACATGGAAAGGAGCAGGCATTGGAAACACAAAAGTCTTTCCCATTTTAAGGGCTAAATCCAGTTGCTTGAATGGTTGAGTCAATGGTCCTTGCAAAATTGTTGACGTAGCAAGTCCCACTCGCTTGGTGGGACCCCCAATAGCTGAGGCAAAGAACTGAGCTTGAAAAGTCCTGGGTCACTATCGGATCAGCAAGGAGCTATATTGGATATCTAGCAAAGAGCAATCATAGCAATGTAGTTCATGGTTGAATGTCCTCCCTTTAATTTTGAACTGAAACTGCAGCAAAAAACCACAGGTGGACGTGTCTACCACACAGTGGTTGACAAGCTGGTCAGTTCCATGTGGGACTATTCAGAAATGAACGTGTGGAGGACTGCAGAGCAGCTCTGGCATGGTCCTCGAGTGCTGCTGGGTACTCAGTTTACTGACCTCGGAAGGATGGCAGGCTGAGTTAACCTCAAGCCAGCTTTTTTAGTCTGATATCGAATTCAGATCATGAGCAGAGCCTTCACTTTGGGAAGAGAAGTTTAGCCACCGGAGTGCCACATGTGTCAGTTCCCTGCCATCAAGTCAGAACTAACGTATAGTGATCCTAAGAAGGCTTTTGAAGGTAAGTGCCATATTTAAGGAGAGGTTTTACCAGTTCCACCCCCCCCCCCGGGGGGTTCCATGATCAAAGTGGGAAGTTAAACCCTGTTCTCCGTTGTCTGCCACTCTACCCACTGTACCACACTGGGAATCAACCACAATGTATCAATTCTATAGGAGTGTCACCTGAACATCTATCTATCTATCTATCTATCTATCTATCTATCTATCTATCTATCTATCTATCTATCTATCTATCATCTGTCTCTCTGTCTCTCTGTCTGTCTCTCTGTCTGTCTCTCTGTCTGTCTGTTTGTTTCTCATACCATCTAGCAACACAACTACTCTGGGCCGTTTACATGCTAAAAACAAATATCAAAACGCAAATCATGAATAGTAAACTATCCCGTGAATAAACAATATAGCATACTAAAGCATAATAACATGACGGGTAAATGAGAACAAAACAGAGGGCAAGATGGCCTGAAGACAAAGCAAGAAAAGATAACAGCCAATTGATAGAATGAGCTAATACCCAGGGAAAGCCTTTTTGGTAAAGCCACGTCTTCAGACGTTTCTTGAAGACAGGAAGTGAAAAGGGCAAACAAATCTCAGGGGGAAGTGGGTTCCAAAGATGAGGACCTACCACTGAAAAACCCTGACCCTTTGTTGACGACTTATGGGCCTCCTTCAGTGATGGCACCCTCAAATGCCCAACCTGAGATGACTGGGTGCTACCGGTGGTACTCTGCAGCAAGAGTCAACATGACAGATAAAAAGTTCCTAAACCTATAAACAAGGTACAGTATTCCAATTTCAACCCTTCCTTCCTTCCTTCCTTCCTTCCTTCCTTCCTTCCTTCCTCCCTCCCTCCCTCCCTCCCTCCCTTCCTTCCTTAGGAAACATATACAATGGTACCACGACTTAAGAGCAGCTTGACTTAAGAGCAATTTGACTAAAGAGCGGAAAACGGTTTTCGTTTTAACTGCCGCCTTACAAATTTTAGATATGGTCTGCTCAACTTGCAATTTTTTTTCATTTTTTTTATTTTTAACTTATTTCTTCAATTTTTTTAGGTAGGTAGCCTGATTTAAGAGTAGTTCGAATTAAGAGCATGCATTCGGAACAGATTAAATTCATAATTTGAGGTACCACTGTAAATACATAAGTAAATAAATGCTATCCTGACTAATTTATTGAATTTTGCCAATCAGGATAGTTTTCCTCTTTCCTTTTAATCCCTGGAAGTAGAGATAGGCACGAATAGAAAAAATGGACTTTCGTTTGTCGTTTGTCATTTGGAGGGTCCGTTTCGGTTCATTTCTGTTTTTCGTGAATTTTTGCAAAAAAATTGTTTTCGTTTTCATTCGTTTTGTTACCGTTTCGTTACCATTTATTTCAATTCTTTGAATGTTTTTTAGCATTTAAAGCAGTTTACTGTATTGCAGTAACGGAAATGAAACGCACAACCAAATTTCCGGTGTTTCTCTTCGTTTCGTTTCATTTTGGGGGCAAAATTCATTTGTCATTTCGTTATTTAACAAAATGAAAAAATGAAAATGGAAATGAGAAACTGTTCGTTTCATGCCCATCTCTACCTGGAAGTACAGTATAATGAATTGGGAGCAGAAAAAGACACATGTTTTTGAACAAACCATGATCCATAGACACAAAAGCTTATCAGTATACAGGGCCCAATTTGGGAAAACATTGGCATCTGCAATGAGTTCAGGAAGCACCGGAGAGCCACCTTAAAATCCTCGCCTATCCCTTGTACCAGCCACAAACCCATACCCTTCAGTTAATCTTCAATGCATAAGGTTAAATAATATCTCATGGCTCACTCAATAAAAGCTTACAATTCCTGTACATTGGTGCATGTGTGTTTGTAGACCTGAATCTCGGGTCCTAACAATGAATAATGTACTAGATAGCCAGAGAGGGAGAGAAGATCAGGTTGGGAAAAATCTGTTTCTCTATGAAAATATTAATTCCCTGCCTCTCAAGAATATCAATGAGATGAAACATACCTTGCATTTGAAATCTAGACATTTCCAATGCTTTCCAGTGGACTTTGGAGAAGAAAACAATGCAAAGAAGCCCATGCTAAAACCTGGGAAAGATACAGGACTCTGAATGAGTGCATTTGGAAAATCTGCACCCATGGAAGTGTAAGGAAAATGAGCATGTTACTAAAAATGTGCACTAAAATGGTTATATCAGAGCAGGGCATATGGATGGGTTTCCACAGGAAGAGAAGAAAGATCTCACCATCCAGTAGGGAAGTAGGGCTGAATGGGAACGCCTGTGAGATTTTGAGAATGACAGCCCAAAATGAATCTGACCCATTATCACATCCCTAAGAGATGAGAATGAAAGGGCTGATAGAATTTCCGACAGGCAAACACATTTCCTCTGACTTCTGCATCATTCACTGTATCCAAAGGGTCCTTCCAGGTTTAGATCAGAAAACTCAATAAAGAGGAAACATTTCACTTCAGTTTGCTTTTTTTTTAAAAAATCCACATTTTAAAACATTTTCCCTTTTTCTTCTTCTTTGGAAAAAATGGAAATGGGGAGAGAATGTGGCCCTCTCAGAGATTTGTCCATCCAAGTACAAGGGTTTGAGTGCTGACCTCCGGAAATATGGGTTTGATTCATATTTGGGTTCATTCCACTCGGTTACCCATGGATTAGGGTAGGCATGTCCAAAGTCAGGCCCAGGGGCCAAATGCGGCCCTTTTTCAAATTTTGAGTGGCCCACAGCCTCTTCTCCCCGCCGTCTCAGCCTGTCACTCATCCCCACCAGCTGGCCTCTCCCCATACCGGATGGAGACATCAGCTTGCAGTTTTATGGTTTTCCTGCCTTCCCTGCCTCTGTCCGTCCCCCCAGCCACCTGCCCAGCCTACCCACACCCGGCTTCGTTGCTGCAGCATCCTCCCCACCTCCTTGCATGTCCTAATGCAGCTGAATGGTCAGCCCCCATACATTTTCACCTCACCAAATCTGGCCCTCCTTGCAAAAAGTTAGGACACCCCTGGATTAGGGTGTCCTTTTTCTAAATCCTCCATAGTCATTCCCCCTCATCATTAATAACTACATGGCAGCCAGGTACAAAATGGTTTTCCCCAGTTAGAAGGAAGAACATTTTAATTCTATTTGTTTTTCTGAAGACCTACCAGTTCAATTATACAGGATGGGGGGAGGCCTGAGCTTTCCCATGTTACAACTGACTCAAAAGGCTATGAGTGAACAGGCAGGGCCAGAATTGCATGGAAGTCACCATGGTCCACCGTCTGGGCGATGGAGACAATGAGGAGGAGGAGGCTGTCCTACTCAGGAAGGAGGCATCTCAAAATGCAGCAGCACCACCACCTGGAGTCTGTAGCTCACCGGTGGTATGGCTTGAAGCAAACCAGCTATCAAGGGGATGGGGACTCAGTGTCTGGACTCCAAAGATATGACACATCCCCCCAGAGAGTACAAGAGGATCAAGAACCAGGTTCTCACCTATATCCACCAGCCATTGTGTGGACTCTCTAGAAGACCTTCAGTGATCATGTATGCCAAGAAATGAGCTACCTCTGAGAGTGGCAACTCTCCTTCATTAGAGGGTTTTAAAAATGGGCATGGCAATGACAGAGTTTATTTTCTTGGGCTCCTTGATCACTGCAGATGGCGACTGCAGCAACGAAATTAAAAGATGCCTGCTTCTTGGGAGGAAAGCAATGGCAAACCTAGGTAGCATTCTAAATTGCAGAGACATCACTTTGCCAACTAAGGTCAGGATAGTCAAAGCTATGGTTTTTCCAGTAGTGATGCATGGAAGTGAGAGCTGGACTATAAAGAAGGCTGATTGCCACTGAATTGATGCTTTTGAGCTGTGGTGCTGGAGGAGAGTCTTGAAAATCCCCTGGACTGCAAGGAGATCAAACCTATCCATCCTGAAAGAAATCAACCCCAAATGTTTACTGGAAGGACATCAATGCAACCAACATGGATTTGACCAAACTCCGGGAGGCAGTGGAAGATAGGAAGGCCTGGCGTGCTCTGGTCAATGGGATCACGAAGAGTCAGACACGACTGAACAACTGAACAATAACAACAACAACAACATGGCCTAGCTGAGGAATGTCCAAAGTCTGACCCAGGGGCCAAATGTGGCCCGTTTTAAAATTTTGAGTGGCCCATAGCCTCTTCTCACTCCTGACTCAGCCTGTCATGCATCCCCGCTGGTCGGCCACTCCCTTTGCCAGCTGGAGACATCAGTTTGCAGTTTTATGGTTTGCCTCCATCCTACCCCCAGGCACCCACCTAGCCTACTTGCCCCTGGCTCCATTGCTGCAGCATCCTCCCTGCCTCCTTGCAAGGGAAGGCAGCATATAAAAGCAGTGGTGTGTCTTGGGCGTGCGCTGGCCCATTCCCAGGCTGTGCAAACAGCCACCGGACCCTTTGGGCTCCTTGAAACTGGAATGTTTGTGGCTGTTGCAGGTGTGCGTAGGCCTGCGCCCTTTCTCTGCCCTTCTAGCTGAATGGTTGGTCCCCACACATTTTTACCTCACCAAACCTGGCCCTCCTTGCAAAAAGTTTGGACATCTCTGGCCTAGCTGGAGATTTCCTGAATTGCCACTAGTTAGATTAGAAAACCCTTGTAACACCTTGCAACTCGAGAATTCCAAGACTCTGTTTTTCTCCCTAACAACAACAGCAGCAGCAACAAGGACAACAGCTGTGGAATCTTCTGCATATCCCACAGAGGTAGCTGTATCTCACCTGACATGCCACTGGAATCTTCTATATTTGTCCCAGAATTGACCATGAAAGATTGGTTTTTCTGGGCAGAATCCTTCAGTATTTTAGGCCAGTATTTTAGTTTTTCTTCAAAGAAGAGTGTTGAAGACCCGTGGTATTCTTCCTCGCTCTACTTATTCACAGCTAGGCAGGCTTGATTAGATAGAAATTAAATATGCACACCCAAAAAAGCAGCCATCCAGAACCCTAAAGAGACCCCAAATGAGACCCTAAAAAGCCCCTAAGCGTTTCATGGTGGCTTTTCTCATTTCCACAAATCAAATCCACTTTCATTTTCCCAAGCCAACATTTAAACTGCATCAAGGATGCTTCCCAGTAGCTGTGCTGCCGTGGCCTTAGGTAATCTTGTCATGTAAAATAGGTTTTTCTAAGAGAAGAAAAATAGCCTGGAGGGCCAAGGAATGTCCAGTAAGAAATCATCTGATCATCAGAAATGGACGAACCACATGATACATGAGAAAGCGTGGCCGATGGCTGTGCATGGCAACAGAGTACAGAATGACCCATAATTGTGGGGGAGAGACGCCATCTGGTGAAACTGACCCCCCCCCATGTCTCTGCATATCTGCTGGAAAAAAAACATTTCCTCCTTCCTTCCTCCTTCATAAAACAATCAGCCAAGGGGGGGGGGACATAAGAACATAAGAACATAAGATGAGCCATGCTGGATCAGGCCAACGGCCCATTTAGTCCAGCTTCCTGTATCTCACAGTGGCCCCACCAAATGCGTCCGGGAGTGCACCAGACTAGATATCTGTCTCCTGATACCACTCCCCTGCATCTGGCCCTTGAAGTATAGAGGAAAAAAGGCATAGAGGAAAATATATCTGCTTCAGATTCAGGGAGTAAGCTGTAACACCCTGGGATAAAGAAGACTATTCTACCATGGAGCTCCACACTTTGAATTCTCCTTGGCAGATACACAGAAAATCTACTTCACTCTCATCCCACCAAATGAAACCCAAGAAGAATCCCAGCTAGGTCTTGGGATCTGAACAATCGCTTCATAAAGACGATCCAATCCTACAATTGATTAGAGAAATGCAATGCCAGAGGTGAAGTGGTCTGATGGAGATCGCACAGCCATTGTTGTCATAATCAGCCACCAAGGTGCTTTGGACTGGCGGCAGTCCTATGAATGAGGGACCCCTGGAAGGTCTGGTTGTTAACAAATTGGTAGATGTGCTCAAATACAGAAATAGGACCCAACTTGCTCGTAGCAGGCCTTATAGATGCAAAGTTGTGGCTTCTTGTATTCAGGAATGGGTCAATGTTATACACTGAGTAGAGATGGGCACGACTTAGCGGTATTCCTGTTTCCGTTTCCGTTACTCGTATCCGTTACTCTACGGAAACGGTAACGGGAATTACTCTGCCAGAATTCGAGCTCGAACCGATGAACGAACAATTTGGTCTGATTTGTCGTGCTCGTTACTTGCATCGCGGCGATCGTGCAATGCCAAGCGGCACAGAAAAAAAGTTTTTAAAAGTTAAAAAAAAAAACGATTCCCGGCCCTAAAAGTAGGCGAAAACTGTCTGAGGGCACCTACCAGGCCAGAAGGGTGTTTTATTTGGGGGGGGGGGTTCCCCGCCCCCCTCTCCTTGGCTATTGCTACTGCTGCGCTGCTGGTACCAGGCTGGGAGGGCGCATCCATTTGCCATGCAGTGCGGGGGATCCAAAATGGCGACCGCAATATTTTTTTTTGAAATCGTTGCCCAAAACCCCACCAAAGCACCACAGAAACATGCGAAAATTAGCTATTTTAAATGCTTGAATTTTTACAGTAGCAGCAGTGGGTTTTTCTTGCAAAAAAAGGTCTCCGTTTATTTTATTTTATTTTATTTTATTTTATTTTTTTACACCTGCACATTCGCAATGATGGGCTCACCCATGGGAGTGGACCATGCAAATTTTCCACCAATCGCATGGCCACTTGGCCAGGTTGACCACAGAGACTTCTGGGATGTGCCAATCGGGCATAAACAGCCCACCACTAATCGTAGCCCAAACCCGAACCCTAAGCCTAAGCCTAACCCATACGCCAGTACACTGTCCTTCTAAGTGGGTCAGAGAGGCACCCAGAGGTGCACCCCAATAGTCACCCTAACCTCACCCGTAACTAGCCTAACCCTAGCCCTTGCGCTAACCCGTCTTAACCCTAAGCCAGATCTACTTGCATTGCACTACATGCAAGTACGTGAGACACAGCGGGTGCAAAGAGTCTGCCAGTCCATCACTTGTGGCTCTGGCTGACTCCTGCAGCTCCCTCCAGGAGCCCGCTACCCCCCCAACCAGTACTAACGACAATGAAAAAACGAAAAAACAAACCGACTAATTTTTGCAAAATTTCGCGAAAAACAGAAACGAGCCGAAACGGACTGCCTCCGACACACGACAACTCGAAAACGTCATTTTCCCTAGTCGTGCCCATCTCTAACACTGAGCATGGAGCAGAGGACTGGACATTGACACTCTTGCCTGTGTGAAAATGCTGGACCTCTGCAGACACCAAGGACCCTATAGAAAGTGTACCCCAAACCAGTGGTGGCGAAGTTGCGGAACTCCAGATCTTTTGGTCTACAACTCCCAGAATTCCAAGCCTGACAAAGGACTGTAGGAGTTGTGGTCCAAAACAGCTGGCATGCCAAAGGTTCACCACCACTGCATGAAACACCATTCGATCCCCCCCATTAAAACTTTACACCCAGAACATTTGGCCTTAGAAATGTTACCCACAATATCTTCCTTACCCCAGTTTCATGACCTTCAGCTGAGCTACAGAGGTCCACAGCTTCATTAGGATTGGGGCCCCTTACTTTCCTGCCGCGTTCAAAAATAAGACTGGACCCATAGTTTTCACCTTAAAGTTCCTAGCCAAAGGAATAAGGGGTCCAAGAATACAGACCTCAAGCACTTACGTGGATGTTAATAAAGGGCACCTATACACCCCTCTCTCCTCTTTCTCCATCTCCTGCCCCCCAAAGCCTTCAAACCACATATTTGTCCTTGGGGAGGACCCTTACATTCTACACGCAAATGACAATCCATCAATATGAATTTTGCAACTAAAATACAGCCGCAGACATTAAACAACTGCAGGGACATTTTCATAATTTGCTCTGTCTAAAGGAACTGGCGTGGGGATGGAGTTGCAAAACAACAACAACACAAGACCACCTTTTCTTTTCACACAATGAATAATGCAAATATTTTTGGTGGGTGGGCAGAAAAGCTTTGACTATATGTGCAACTGTCTTTTTCTTTTCAGGCTGTGCAGAATTATCCTGGGCTCTCTGTGCATTAAAGTCATCTTCTGTTGCTTTTCATCCACATGGGATGGACAGGCAATCGCATGTGCCTGTTAACTTTAAACCCCGTCTTCTTTTATAACCAAAAAAATGGACGGTTTTGTCCCAAGCTATTTCATCATGTGTTAAACGGTGGGCAGCCATAATGGCTCGTGTTCATTTCTCTCCTCTAAAGCTTCCCAGCAGTTGAGAACTATTAGGAAAAATGGTGGAAATGATCAAACAATATTTTTTTAAAAAAAAAATACCAAATAACTCTTTTTATGGGGTTATTCTTCTCCCAGCTGATGTTCTGCTAAAATCACCCAGGCTGTGAGCACACACCCTGGATGGTCAGGTCAGAGTGCTAAGATCCAATCATTTAGCAGGTCAAAGCAGGCTTGGTATTTATTTCTGATTTTTGCCCAATTTTGATCGTCCTAACTGAGCTGAAATCACCCCAAAGGCTCCCCTAGCATATATTTGCTATGTCACACAAGAAAAACCAAAACCTTTCCCCTTTATCTCTCTCTCTCTCTCTCTCTCTCTCTCTCTCTCTCTCTTGATAAAAGGCACATACCTGATCTTCTTTCCTGCATTAATTGAACTACCTACTCTCAAAAACAGATTAATTTAGACAGCAACACAGAGATGAACAGAGAGGCTAAGGAAAACCAGATCAGATGGAGCTGAGAAGTGGACATTAAACCACTGGTCACATTTTGACACAGTAAAATAATCCATATTTTGCCATGGGGTAACCAAGCGCCAAACTATCTGAAAATTAACCATTTTACTCAAGGGATATATGGTCACATGGGCACACAAAGAACTTGATTCTTGAATCCCACATACTCACCCAAGAACTGGGAACAATGTCCTAATATTCTCCTGGAATTCATTATGCTAAGTTATCAAGAAAAGTTCATTTAGATTTTATATGTCATGTTATGCATTTATATGCAGTGATCGGAAATGCACATATAAATAGACATCCATATAGGTAAATTGAAAGAAACACACACACGCTCACACATACCACGATGCACCACCATATGGCCTTGTGGGAAACCATGCAACAACCTTACTGTACACATTTTTTGAGCCACGAAAGAGGAGGATTTGTCATCACTTGCTTTAAAAAAATAAATAAAACACCACCGGTTCTCCCATAGCCTGCCAACAACTTTTATGCCTATTTGGTTGATTTGCTCAAACAGATAAATACAGCCCATCTTTCTCATGGTGACTTCCAAAACCACCTTGGCAACCACCAGCAGTAATGTTTGAAATACTTCTCAAAAGAGAATCCCAGCCCATCTTTAATACAACGTGGGGAAAGGTGCAGTGGCAGGAAAAACTAATTTAGACACCACACCGAAGACATCATACATGCAGGAGCATCCTTTTATCTATGCTGGACTGTGTATTGTCCCTCCTTACTGTAAGCCGCCTTGGGTCCTTTTCCAAGGAGAAAGGTGGGGTAAAGATACTCTAAAATAAATAAATAAATAAATAAAAATAAACAAAACAAAATAACAGACAACAACAATAACAACAACACACCATGCCAGCATAGCGGGCGAGATGTTTCTACAAAAAGCATCTTTGTCCTTTAAGAAAAGTGGCCGTTAAAACTTTGGGCAGCTCTCCTAGTTTTGAGAGAGATACTAGCCCTGTAAGTCTGTGCGAGAATTGCAGGCAAAAATCAAGACAAGACAAAATGAAAGACAAAAAGCATGTGACACCTTAAAGGCTATTCTATTTTAATGCAAGCTTTCGTGGCCATGCCCACTTCTTCAGGCCTACAGCAGCAGGGAGTCACTTGCCACGGCTTATTTATTTATTTATGGCCTCATGCCTTCCAGCAAATGGTTCAAGTTGCTGGCCTACGACTTCCAGCTGCTTTAGCTGGACTTTCCCCCTTAATTCTCCTTCTGGGATCACACAACTTTGGCCAGTCCACCACCATCACCAGCACCCTCTCTCTTTTTCCTTCTGCCCTTCCTGATAACGCTGTACCATCTGGACTAAACCAGTGCCTTGTCAAGTTGAACAAACAAGAAACAATTCTCTTTCTTTTCCTTTCCCCGCTTTTTTTTTGGGGGGGGGGACAACACCCAGAGATTATTTTTTTTTCAAGGCATCTCTCAATAGGGTGTTTGAAAAACCTCAAGCTTTCCACTCAGGAGGACCAACTCCGAAGTTGGTTTTTCGGTAAGTGCCCAGGGGCGTTCAGGACAGAGGACTCACTTTGCAGGTCGGATCACAGCTCTGGCCGCCTAAATTTCACACAATGCTGCCCCTTCTGTTTAAAATAGCACATGGAACACACTCCGAAGCCGCCGCCACCCGTTTCTGACAACCTCTCCTTTCACAGATACGGTGTACAAAGACTTGAGGCTCCTTTCCTTATGAATTATTCCAGGGTGTAGAGAGGGAAAGGAGCGGGTCGGTTGAAAGGCAATTTAAACAGGGCGACTTCTCAGTCCGCCCTCGTTGACGGCTCCCTGTCATCCTTGTGGACTTCCCCCCCCCCCCCCCCCGAAGTAATCCTGGCCAACTCGAAGGCTGCCAGGCAGATATCCTAAAACCATATTCTCTAAATCCATGCATGTAGATCTATTTATACAAGGAACATGCAGATCATACGTGCCTATAAAGGAGAGGAGAGACACACGCACACCCCTATCCACCAAACAATGCACACGGACCTGCAAGCCCTTTGGAAGTCCAGGAGAAGGTCTTCCAGCATAAATAATATTGAACAAACAAAACAAAACAAAATCTGAAAACCGCCACAACCACCCCATGGACATTTCTAGAGCAAGATCGTTCCTTTCTTCTCCGGCACAGTAAACTTACAGCTTGGCAAACCTTTCCGTTCTCTACTGGCAACTGGCAAGGGTTTGTGTCGGGTTCTATTTTATTTTATTTTCCCCCTCCCCTGCCGGTTACTAGAAGCTTACGCCACCAGATGTTTCTGAGAGATTTCATTTAAAGCTAAGAAAAATTGCTTTGAGCTACATGTATTTTTTTAATCCGATGCTTGCTTCTCATTCAGCGCCTCCCCCCCCCCAGACACACACACCCACAACCGACACCCCACACCCACACCCACACACCCACACATACACACTCCCGATTCAAACAACAGCGGGAAGGCAGGCGGAAAGGAAGGGTGGACGGGAGGGTGGCGGGCAAGGGAGAAATCTTACTTCTTCTTTTTTTTTTATTACGGAGTGACTTAATTAACTATAATGCATTGTTCTTATAAGCGACTAAAAAGCCAGCTGCTTTTGGAGAAAGTGGACGGGAATATGTTGACTTCCCGAACTGACGAGCCCGGCGAGGAATCGCGCCGACTGGCCTGCGCAGATAAACAGAGTTCGACCTGGCACTACATTAAATAAAATTTTAAAAAAAACATTTTAATTTACTTTTTTTAAATATATATATATATATATATATAAAGAATAAGGATCAAGAAATATCCTCCAAACGAAAATGGAAAAAGGAAAAGGAAACATCACAATTATAGCTTTCTGAACGCCCACGATCTCCAATAAAGGGGTAAAGAAAGACAGGAAAGGAAAAAGAAAAGAAGAAAATAAAATAAGAGGACAATTTGGTTCTAGCTATTGTTTCTTGATGCCTAACCCAGGACTCCCTATCTTCCCTGCTGCCCCGACTACCCGTCAGGAATACATCCTGCCCTCCCTGGATGAGGTGGCATAGAAGCTTAAAGGGGTGAAAGTGAAAGTATGGGGGGTGATTAAAGGGAATTAAAAAAAAAACCAAACCAAACCAAACCAAACCCCTCCAAACTCCTGTGGCCGAGAAGGCACCCACCCGGACAGAATGGCAACTGGCAAGATATAAACACACAGACACAGATAAGAGAAAGTGCAGACACCGATCATAAGTTACAATCACCACTGTCACTACTAGCATCACACCATCACGACAACCAGAAAAACACCTCGGTTCTCCAGGGCTGCTCCATATCTGTAGTTCTTTATTTAGCAGTGTTTTAGTGAAGTGGGGGAGGGAGAGGGAGAGAGAGAGAGAGAGATTAGGAGAGGGCAGAGCGAGAGAGCGAGAGAGAGCGAGGAGAGATCTTTATAATATACATATTTTTCCCCGAATTTTTCTTTGAAATGCCAGGACTTTGCAGTCTCTCTCCCGCTCGTCTGCCTCTCTCAGCGCCCCGGTTCATGGGGGGGGGGCTCTTCCTCTGTCTGTCTGTCTGTCTGTCTGTCTGTCTTCCTCTTCCTCCTCCCTTTCTCTCTCTCTCTCTGTCTCTCTCTCTTTCTCCCTCCGTGCCTTTTCCTCTCAGACAAAAGGCTTCCCTTCTCCTCGCCATGGCTGGGAGGAAAAGTCGAGATGGTTGGGTTTGCAAAAGCAGCGCGGCGGTGGGTGGGTGGGTGGGGGGAAAGGGGGTGGGAAGGGTTTGGTATTGTGGGGGGGGGGAGAGAGAGAGAGAGAAGGAATTACATAGAGAGAGAGAGAGAGAGATTGCAAAAGGTGGGGGAGACGCGGGAGACGGGCTCAACCGCCAAAGAAGGAAAAATAAGAAAGACAGTACAGTATGATGGGGGGGGGAAGGGAAAATGCAAAATAAAATAAAAATAAAACCCGCAATAATCGGGGCTTTCCGCAAAAAAAAAAAAAAAAAAAAAAAAAGCAAACGCTCCCCCAACCTCTCAGAAACCACAATAGCTACGGACTGGCTCTCCCTCTCCTTCGCGCAAGAAACCATGCGCCTGGCGCTATTTATAGCCAAGGCAAGGGCTGGAATCTACCACTGGGCAGGCAGACGGGGGTGGGTGGGGGGGGGGGTTGGGGTGGGGGTTGGGGGCGAAGGGGGAGGCGGCGGGAGGGGATTGGAATGGGAAAGCAGGCAAAGGCAGCGGGGGCCCCTCCTGCCCCCCCAGCTGCCCCTCCCCACCGCAGGTTTCCCACCCCCACCCCCAACACACACACACACACCCGGCCTCTGTGCGCGCCCCCTCCCTCCTTCTCCCCCCCCTTACCCCCCTCAGCCTGGCTGGCATTTTGAACCGACCCAGCCTGTTTAAACGGAAAGGACAGGGATCTTCCTTGTTCAATGTATTAAAAAATCAGTTGAGATCCAGAGAGCGAGCGAGCGAGAGCGAACGAGAGAGAGAGAGAGAGAAAGCGAGACAGAGAGAGAGAGAGAGAGAGAGAGAGAGAGAGAGAGAGGGAGGGAGGGAGGGAGGAGTGGTGTGTGTGTGTGTGTGTGAGAGAGAGAGAGAGTGTGTGTGTGCATGTGAGAGTGAGTGAGTGCCTGTGTGTGTGTGACAGAGAGCGAGAGAGGGAGCGTGCGAGAGCGAGCGAGCGAGAGGGAGAGCGCGAGCGAGAGAGGGAACCGAGGAAGCGAGAGGGGGGGGGTGGGAAAAAAAAGGAAAAAGAAGATTTTTTCTCTATGTATATAAAGATGGCCACGTTAGCAAACGGACAAGCAGACAATTCCAGCCTCACTAGCAACCACACTAACCCCAACTCCAACGGGCACATGAACGGATTAAATCACAGTCCAGGGAACGCCACCACCATCCCCATGAAAGACCACGATGCCATCAAGCTGTTCATTGGACAGATCCCTCG
This sequence comes from Phrynocephalus guinanensis, assembly GCA_037367245.1. Classification (NCBI taxonomy): domain Eukaryota; kingdom Metazoa; phylum Chordata; class Lepidosauria; order Squamata; family Agamidae; genus Phrynocephalus; species Phrynocephalus guinanensis. Next base: position 120,046,159 of record CM074738.1, read on the forward strand.
CAACCTGGACGAGAAGGACCTCAAGCCCCTCTTTGAAGAGTTCGGCAAGATCTACGAACTGACGGTGCTGAAAGACCGGTTCACAGGCATGCACAAAGGTGAGCTCGCCTCCCGAACTTTCCTTTCCCTCTGGCGGCGGCGGCTTTTCTCTTCCGGAGGGGCTGGAGGTGTCTCTCTCTCTCTGTGTGTGTTTTTTTTTTTTGGGGGGGGGGAGGGGGGTTGGAGGGGCAGATCCTGCTAGGTTGCCTCCAAGAGTGCGGGGGAGAAGAGTGGGGGGGGAGGGGGAGAACGGAGGGGCTGTTCTTGTCTCCATGGGTCGCATCTCCAGTGGTGTGGGGGGTGTAATGGGGGGGCAAAGAAAGCACCCAACACAGACACAGACACACACACACACACACAGACACACACACACAAACACACACACACGCAGGCACACACATACACACACGTACAGGAGACACACGCCCCACGGAGCTGGCCAAAGTCCGCGGTTGGGTTGGGTTGGGTTGGGTTGGGTGGGTGTTAGCCAAGGGAGGGACCGCGCGCGACCCGGGAGGCGCTGGAGGGGTGTCGCTCGCTCCTCTCCATAGGAAAGGCTGGCGGGAGCTGTCCGGCCGCCGTGGTGCTGAAACCGGGGGGAACCGCGCGCCGCCTTCGCCTGCGCGGACCCGGGCTTGGGAGAGCCGAAGCGAGGCGACGGTGTGGAAGGAGAGCGAGGGGGGTGGGGAGGCGTTGACTGATACGAGGAAAGGAAGACACCCCCCCGCCCCACACACAGACACCCCTCCCCAGAAAAAAAAAGAAAGTAATTGAGGTGTGGGAGTGGGATTTATACCAGAAGCCTCCCCCCGCCCTTTATTTTATTTTTTCCCCCCAAGAAAGGCAGAGATGGGGGATCCTAAGGCAGGGAAAACAAGATCTCCACACAATGTTGGTAGCCGAGGAGGAGAGGTGGGTGGGTGGGGATCAGAAAGCGAGGAGGGAGATTTTTTTTGGGGTGGTGTCCGGACCACAGTCGGTGGGTGTTTCAAACCACCACCACCACCCGCGGAGGCAAAAATCGCTCGTCCAGGCCGTCGGAAAGGGACCTCAAGAACTTTTCTTGTTATGTTGGGGATGATAATCCCAGTGTGTGCTGATTTTTTTTTTGGGGGGGGGGGTGCAAGGTGCTTTGGGGCGGGTCTTTTTGTTGGGTGGTTGTCTTCTGCCGTTTTCTTGGCTCCCTTTTGAGGCGGAGGGGGGAGGGGGGGTCGATCAACCTTTCCCAACTTCATCCTATTTTGTCCCCCATCCTCCGTTCTTCTTCTTTTTTTAAATTGCAATGCTTCTTCCACCAAGAGTTCCGAGATGGGGGGGGCGTGCTAGTGTGAACCCAACCTAGGGAAGAGTAACCGGCACTTTTCCGAGAAAGTGGGACTCAAGCGAGTAAGTTGGAGGCAACTGACGGGCGCCGGAGGTTGAGGGAATGGGATAAAGCCGGATCCAGTCCGGGCGCCACCAGGATGCAACTTCCCTCCCTGATCTTTCTTTGCTCGTCCCGTTTTCGGTTTTGCTTCCCCGTCCGGAGTCACCATTCAGGAAACACACACGCCCAAAACACACACACACACACACACACACACACACACACACACACACACACACACACACACACACACACACACACACACACAACACCTCTTGCTTGATCGGGTGTCGGGCACTTAGATAAGCCAGACCCAAGAAACAGGAGCAGTTGGGAAGGGAGGCGAACCTTCCCCTTTCTAAGCGGGCATCCCTGAGATATGACGGCAGGCCAGTGAAACAGGAGTTCTTTGGACAGCTTCCTTGGTCCAGCAGTAAACCATTTTTAAAAAAAAACCCGTTAATGGCACTTTAGAATTCCTTCCCACCCATTTCCCCCCCCCAAAAAAAAAAACCAACAAGGCACTAGAGGATGGCTATGCAAGTAGAGGATTCTTTTTGAAAGAGGAAACGTGGATGTTGCAGAAACAGAGTCAGCCCGAAAGAGAAAGTATGCCGCGAGAAACCCTTGCTGGTGGCAATGGGATCTCTCCCGGCCAATGCCACTTCCCTCCGCCGAATGCATCTTTTACCTCCACTATTACTACAGAGCAGAAACATGCAGGGGTGGGTGGGTGGGTGCCAGGGAGTATTCATTCCATGCTCATCAACTGAGGTGGCCCTTGAGCATCTGGTTTCATTGGCTTTGGATGGTTTTTTTTTTGGGGGGGGGGTGTTGGCTTACCCCCCTCCCCCCTCCCCCCCCCCACACAGAGAGACAAGAAAAGTTTATCATGCATTCTGCAGGAAGACACACCGGACCTCAAGAGAGCACTTGATACTGGAAAGAACCTTGAGTTAGACCCAATGGAAAATGAATCTGTAAAGTGAATGTACTGGTTTATTTTTAAATTACTCTAATTCAGGGTTCTTGTCTCTCTTTTTAATGGAGAAGTCAAATACGTGTGTGCATACACCCTCCACCACTATAATGATGATGAACAGTCTATATTAAAAAGCCTCATAGATATAAAGATTATATATTTCTATATATCTGTATATGAGAGAGAGAGAGAGAGAGAGAGAGAGAGAGAGAGAGAGAGAGAGAGAGAGAGAGAGAGAGAGAGAGAGAGAGAGAGAGAGAGAGAGAGAGAGTCCAGGCTTTGTTAGCCAGGAGCTACTGTATGCTGCCTTCCGATTTTAGTTTTGGCTATTCTGTTATGTGCTTCGCGTAAACCTCCTTAGACCTCGAAGGATAGGATGTGCTCGATAAATAAACTGAACTAAATTATACTGGCTATGTGCGGATCTAGCTGACCTGAGCTTCTTCTGACAACCTAATGTATTCCCCCCTCCTGATCCCTAGAGGAAAGGTTTACCTTGCCTGGATAGGCTTGCTTAGGGCAAGGTCTTGCCTCAGATATCCCTAAGTTCAACTTCTTTGCATCTTCTTGTAATTCAAGCTGAATCAAGGACTGTCCAGATGTCCAAACAGAAGCTCATCAGCCCAATTTGGGTGTTAGTCTCAATGGCAACAATGTTCATTGAAACACACACACACACACACACACACACACACACACACACACACACACACACACACACACACACGCATGCATGCACACACATGTCTGTTAAAGCTGTAAGGGAAACAGAGAAGATCTAACTAATATTCTTAGGGTGTGATTGCTGGACTTACTGGCTTTTCTTAAGGCACCAGGGCTGACAATCATGGCCTTAATTTGCCCATATGTAAAGCGTCTGAACCCAACCTTTATAAATAAATGCCTCTGGCCAACACCTTGCCCTTGTGGGGAGGATTTGGATCTCACTCTTGAATTACTTAAAAGTCAGGAGGCATGATGGGGTGCTGAGGAATAGTGGGTCCTATTGCGCTTATGATCCCACTACCCTCCCTTACTCCTGCTTACCATTGTCTTCGCATCAGGAACCGGCGCAACGGAAAAAAGCTTAAAAAGAGCATAAGAAAAGAAAAAAGTCAGGACGGCATCCCTGTCTTTCTTTGGTGGCCATAGCTTAAAACTCCCCGTTCAATGTGCATCTTGTACAGTAGAAGATGTAGATGTTTCCATTTGAGTCTAAGACAACACATAACTTGTGGTGGTTTTTGCTCATAGACCTACACAGGTATATGTCCCCTTGAGTAGCTTAAGGGCTAATCATGAGCCACTGAAGTAGCTTTGAAAATTATCATGCTAGGATGATTGATAAATTTAGAGCATCAAGGAATCATATTGAAATCTGTTTAGGTATATCAGGATGCAGTTCTGTTTGTGTGCATCTGTGACGATGGGTTGTTTTGCATCATCATCATCATCATCATCATCGTCATCATCATCATCATCATCATCATCATCATCATCATCACTACTACTACTACTACTACTACTACTACTACTACTACTACTACTACTACTACTACTACTACTACTACTACTACAGTATAGCCAGGATATCTCACATGCTTTTTAAAAAAGGCTACAATCCGATCCATTGTTTATCTCGGAATAGCCATACAGAATTCAGTGGAACTTTTTTTAACAAGTAGAGATGCATAGCCTTGTGCTGTTAGTATGTATTGATAAGCAAATGAGAAACAGCCATTGGACTTGAGAAAGCAAAAGGGAGACTCCCTCTGTCCCCTAAAAAGATGTAAATTTGTCATCCATATTAAAGGAAAGTACATGATCTAGTAGAAGTCCTGATAAATGTTATCTAGATATATACTTTGTTGGTTTGGCTAAGTCTCCCACCCCAACCCCCGGGCATACTTTATTCTGTTGTTTTGTTTTGCTTTGCTTCAGAGGAGTAGAGGGAGGGCGGATGACAAATCTGATCTGATCTAGGGTCTTGTTCGTAGTATTGAGAGCTTCGAGAATCAGAACCCCGGACATTGCAAACCCTTTCCACCCATTTTTGTAACGTACACAAACATGAGCACAGAGCTAACAAATCAGGCACCCTAAAAATTTATTTATATGCAACCCCACCCCCACCCCAACTGTGGCTGTTAGTAGGGTCTACTCAAGGTCTGAGAAGCTTTAAAGGTAGGAATATTAGGAAAGTCATATTACTTTTGGTGATCGTTGGAAATAATATAAGACTGAACAAGTAGCGTTTTAAGCCTACTATGGATAAAGGAAGGACACCAAACCGCACGATTGTCCCGTTGATTTGATATTTCCTCCCCTGCACATCCACCCTTGTTCCATGCCCAGGGCCCGCAGTGAGTTTTCTGTGCCAGCTTTGCAAGGGGATACCAGGCGAGATCTGGTTGTGAGAAGTAGCAGAACAAACACTGTTTTTAATCCAATGGCAAGACACGGGAGAGGGATCGTAGGCAGGGAGGCATCTGTGACTCTAAAAGATAGCATGCCTGTTCAAATCTCTTCTGAGCTATACCACCCAAGGAAGAGTTCTTCTATCCATTCCCAAAGCAGTGGAACGTGGTTGCCCTCCATAATAAAATGCCAGACCCAAGAAACGGAAGGAATCACATGGAGCCAGAAGGAGGAAATGTAACTGTATCGAGAGAACAGTTGGTTCCAAGCGCTGGCTGCTTCTCTTCTCTGAAACACAGGTCATTTTTAGACTTCAAAATACCTGGACTCAAAAGTCTACAAATTACCCAATTCACGATTGTCTCTTTTATTAGAGAGAAGCCAGAGCGGGAGAGGCAGATGTGAATTAAAGCTTTCTTCAACCTCCTTGCAATATCAGTTTTCAGGTTAACTCTGAGATTTAGAAGTGCAATGACTGTTAAATTAAGACGCACTGTACAGAGCAATAAAAAAAAAAGACTCTGGGAAATGAAAACGTACCAGGGAAGGGGCTTGGCTCAATACAGGTGTTGAATAAATGCCTCCGTAATTGAAACATAAGGTGTGTGAGACAGAAAGCAGCCTGCTTAGTCTTTAGGAAGGTTGTAATCCAGATCGAGTTTCAGGGAGGGGAAACACACACACACACACACACACACAAGCATACACAGAGCAGCATCACAGTGAAAAAAGAAAAGGGGGAAAATATCTAATTGAAGCCATAGGATCTCACTGTTAAACCAGCAAACCACAATCAGTTCACTGTATGGCCAAGACAATAACAATAAGAATCGGAGTTTAACCCGTTTCCTTCTAAGCATGATTATTTCCGACAACGGTGGATTTTACAAAACCTGAAGGAACCGTCGCCATGGCTTCCCTTGCTAAAAAAACACAAGTCCTGTTCTTGGTGAGAGGCATATTGTTTATCTTGCACCTTCTGCTTGACTTCTCTGTAAGAATCCCATTCTTACGGCCCCTCCTGGTTGCTTGTTCATTTTATGTGCTAGTCACATTTTATTTTTCAATAATCACCGTTCCAAGGAGAGAGAAGGCAGGTTCTATCAGGCATTCTCTGTGGACTTGATAGCACAAGAATACTTTTTTTTTTGGGGGGGGGGAGGGAGGATGGAGAAAGGTGCACCTATAAACCATTGAAATGGTTGGTGTTGCACCACAGTGGCTCAGAGTACAATGTCTTTGCAGGTGCTCTGAAGGAGGCCAGCCTTTGAAGAAGAAAAAAAAATGTACTTCCTTTGTTTCTTTTGTAAGCAGTAGCACTATTGAGGGAACAGCATGGCTGCACCAGGGGGAAGAGGTAACGGGACAATAGCTCTCTTATACCTGGAGAGGACCAAAGAAAACGGATGCATTCAAGGTGTTGGGTGGCAGACGGAACAAGGGATGGCCGTTCTGATGGCAAGAATAAATGCTTAGGCACATCATCATCAGAGCAACGAGATATGAGGCCTTTCATGGTAGCTGACTTGTATGTGGAGGTAGCTCCTGTTGTCTTATAAATCTTTCCAGTTAGGATCAGCAGGGAGACCATTCTCCATATGCATTTCTTCCAGAAAAGCATCTTGGCCAAGGAGTAGGGTTTTTTTTAATGCTGCCCTCCTTCTCTGAAAAGCTGTGCCCTCTGCAAACGCTCCATCTTATTAGAAATCTAATATACCGCCAGACAATTTTGTGGTACAACAAAGCTTGGATCGTTCAAACGATAGTTAGTAAGCTTGGGATTATTGATCGCAGACTCCAGTTGTGGGTTTTGGTTTTGGTGTAAAGAAACACACTGCAAGAAGGAGACAGGGGAAATGCAGAACAAGTACAGAAGGTCCAAGCTGCATTTCACTAACTTTCTCTAAATGGCTGCAATTTCTGAGAAGTAGTAAATGAGCCACCGTGGAGATCGGCTAATGCAAAAAGTTACTACAGCAGGCTTTATACTCTTTTGGGAATTGGTTGTGGCATTCAGATAAAGACAGTCTTGAAGCATTTGGAAAAATCCATTAAGAGACTCCTTGCTAGAATGATAAAGTTTAGCACTGTCCAATGATCGTGTGGGTTGTTAGTGGTGGTGTGGAGGGAGGCATGGCTGTGATTGGCTTTCTGTTTTATATATTCATCATGTTTCATAACTCGGCTTTCTCCACCCCAGTTGACAATTTCTGGCAACTCTAGCTGGGGAGGAAGAGGGCAGATTCCTACTGAACCTGTTAGCTAATCTTGTATGCACCCATACTCATTGACTTTTATCTGTCGTTGACTCCAGAGCTATGGTAGTTTTATGAATTTGAAGAAAGGCACATTTTTTCACCCAAGCTCAATTGCACCCCACAATCTTTTACTGTGTAAACAGATGCAAGATTTTAGCTGCATTTGGGCGGGGTGCTTTCATTCCTTGGCTTGTCTTCTCTCCATAACAATGGTGGAAGAGCTAAGTTAACTATGCAAAGAGAAGCACTGCCACCCAGCCTTCCTGGTGATCAGCCTAGAGACCTATACGTATCCTTCACCTAAGGGCAAGATAACAGATGGTGTCTGTTATCACAGCAGTGAGGATCGAGGGGGGTCGCAAGGACCCCAGAGTTCCTCTGGGAATATGGGTGGTATATAAATAAATAAATAAAGTAAGTAAGTAAGTTATGATGTCACTGATGGATTAAGAGATCACCGCTCCCCATGTCCTCAGAGGAATCCTGGAGAATAGCCGTAAAGGCAACACTACATGTGTATGATGAGAGAGTCCTGAAAAATTGTAAAAAATTCTTAAACTCATTCTTGGGATGGCATCACTTCCTCACTCATCCCTTTAACAGCCGGTCTGCTTTCCTTCTAAGTTACTAACAAGCTTGCAATACACTATGATTCCCAACTCCCTCCTTTTCAAACAGATGGTAACTTTTAGTTCTTTGGGTGAAGTGCTTTGTTATTTGCAGATGGATAGGCTTCATTAGGAGTTTCCCCCTTTCCTAGAAAATCTTGGTCTTCCAATCAGTTGGTGCTATTCTGGTTGCCAGTGATGTAGTTGATCTTATGTAGTTGACTTGGGACATTTTTGGACACGGAAAATTGAACTGTAGTAGAATCTAGGTGGGCCACTGGTTTGTCAATATATTGTTACAAGCCTAGGTGATCTTATTGGTACATGTTTAAAACGTGACGATGGACCAGAAGTTAGAAAGAATTCTCGTCTAGCCTTATACATTTCAAGAGATGGTTTAACTTTATTTCAGCAGTCAGTCCCAACTTGGGTTTGACCTGGAAAAAAGAAAAGGTAAATTTGGAGGAAGAGGAAATCTAAGTCTCGTTTAGATTGTTTGTTAATTGGCCTAGCTGTTGAGATGAAAAATCACACATTAAGGTTTTTGCTGTGAGCTGCCTTTGCCAGTCATCTTAGTCATCTTGTCTAAGTCATTTCTCATTTCCATAGCTTTACAAATATACAAAGATGATACGAGATGCTGTCAAGAATGTGTGTGTGTGGGGGTCATCTCTCTCTCTCTCTCTCTCTCTCTCTCTCTCTCTCTCTCTCTCCCTCCCTCCCTCTCCCATTCTCTCTCTCTCTCTCTCTCTCTCTCTCTCTCTCTCTCACACACACACACACACACACACACACACACACACAGAGGTGTTCAGTTTGCTCTCGGATGGATCAGCTAAAGAAAAGGTGTGATTATGGACTTTACGGTTGTCATCTGGTACCACTGCTTGGATGCACCTTGCAGGCAAAAGTGATTTTTTATTGTGCATTCATTATACACAAGTGACATCTTCCCTGGGAAGAGAGACAGAAAGAGAGAGGGAGAGAAGTCTTCTCATTGCCACTTCTTAAAATAAAGACAGATGACAACCCAAAGCCTCTTGAATAAAGTGCCCGAGCGTATGGTACGGCTAAAAATAAATCATAATCAGCCGCCAAAATGAATGGCGAGACGTATGGATATAGACATTGTGTTTGGTTTGTCAAGACAGGGCAGCCAAAATTATTGATCAAGGCAAGTGGGGGAGAGGGGCTTGGATAATGAGCTGGATCCTGATGAGATTTTTAATTGGCAATGACTCCCATGAACCAGCTTTGGACAGTGTGTGTGACTGACCACAACGTAACTTCATTTCAAGATGCTTGCCTTTAATTAATTGTCTCCTTTGTTAAGACTGACTCCAGATCAAAGGTTTTAAGAATGCTTAGCAGGATCTTAGTAACAAAGCCTTCGGATGCATTAGAAATATCCGACAGCTCAGCCAATGAGGCCTGGGAGCTTTGATCTACCTTCGTGTAGCGTGTTTATTCTTCACCTCCCAGCTGAGCACGGCCAACCTTTGCTTAAGCTTTAACTATTTCCCAGAACAGCAACCAAAAGCTTAGGTGGTTTTGTGGATGGGTTCATGTTGCCAGGAGAAAAACTCCACATAGACACACACAGACACACACAGACACACCAAAAGGAGACAGATGAGTTGCAGAAATGAGGCAAAGTTGATGATTTCAAAATCCACCATTATTTAAATCTATCCATTTGTTATCCTTTTATTTCCATAGGCTTTTAGACTCATTGGGACGTTAGGTTCCATCCAATGATATTTGCATATGTAATAAGTAGAAACATTTACAGAAAAAATTGGTTAAAAAGTGCTAGGTATTCTAAAGAGCAAGGAAATGCCTATATGCTTCTGCTTGTAATAAAAATTCTGAGCACACAATGATATGGTTTGTATAATAAGTAAGTTTGTGTTTTAACTGAAATATCCAAGGCATATTTACAGCCAACTGATGTTTTACTTATAATTACTCAGTGCATTACATAGCAAATACCGATGTGCATTATTAAAGTTAGGGACACAATCCCCATTTCATTATAAAGAGCAAAAGATATCTTACAGACCCTTAAAGACTTCAAAATGTTGCCATGGCTTTTCTTCTTTTTAAGGAGCAAAAGCACACTGAAAGAACACATGACTGGCCTGTCAGAAATTCTTGAGGGGAAAAAATGGGGGCAATGTCAAAAGTCTCTCTCTCTCTCTCTCTCTCTCTCTCTCTCTCTCTCTCTCTCTCTCTCTCTCTCTCTCACACACACACACACACACACACACACACACACACACACACACACACACACATTTCTAATTCATATTTGTATTTTTAAAATACAGTGGTAACTTGTATAAAGGAATTAATTCGTTCCAAACAAAATTATGTTAAACAAAATTTCCTTTATAGAAATTTCCCATAGGAATCCATTGAAAATGCAGTAATCCCATTTTCATGTTCTACGGATTCGCCCCATAGGCGATTATGTTAAGCAAATTTCCCCTATCTCTGGAATTTTTTATGCTGTACAGATTTTATGTTATACAAACTGTTTGTTATACAAGAGTCCACTGTACATAAATTCGCCCACGCAGGCAATATTTGGCAAAATTTGGAACTAGAGCTTATGGTGACAAGGGATTTGGTAATAAAGCCCCCACGCACCCAATATTTCTCCAATATGACAATATTTCTGTAATATTACAAGCATGCAGAAATTTGCAGAGAAATTGCAGAGGGGAAAAACTATCTATCGCAGCACCATTGCATAATTTCACAAGCCTCCTCAGAAAGAAGCTCCCTGCCTCCGAATATAATGCAGTTGGCTCTCAAATGAGAAGATCTATATTTTTACAGCCTTAACATCCAAGATGAGGTGAGGGGTTGCCATACCTCATTGAGGTTTGGGATATTCACCCCAACAGCTCTCGCGTTCTGACATTGCTATAATATATAAAGGGTGATATGCACAAAATGTGTCCAGTTTGGAGGTGTGTTTTTTGTTTGTTGTTGTTGCTATCATTTGTACAACATATTTGCAAGTGTAGAAGAAAGTGCGGCCATAAATCATGAATGATTTTGCATTTAATGTCATCTTGGTCGAACCTTGTGTGATCCATGTCCAACCACAGGAAGGCACCGCTCACTTTTGTGATATGTTTTACTGGTTACTTCTTGTATAACTTTTCTTAAGCCTGGTCCTGGGCATTTTTTTTTTTGCTCTTTTGAACACAGTCACGATGATAATAGCTGATAACTCCTCCTCCTAGGTTTCTTTCTAATCTAGACTCATGATTGTGAGAACACTAGAAAGGAACTCTTTTCCCCCCTGATAATATTCACAAAAGCTTCTTTCTTGTGGCTTGGGGTGGAGGGGAAGAAAAGCTGGCTGCGAGTCCATAATTGGCATCTGTAGACGTATCAAAATGTAAATATACAGAATATGCATTTCTCCCCATAAAATATTTAATAGCATCTTTTTACATGAGCGCAACTCTTGCTTCATGTGTGCAGCTTTCCAGGTATATTAAGGAATAGATCCGTGGGCCAACAACTTGATGCAATCCCAAAGCAGAATATATATATATATATCTTTTTTTAGCTTTAGCACTATACAAAAGTTGCAGGTGATGGGAAGACTATGGGGAAACCTGATGTGCCAAGTTGAATGTGATACATAGCTGTTTGTTCATTACCCCTAATTTAATGATACAGTCACACCTAATTAATCCAAGTCTGGTTTCCTTGTGCATTGCATCTGTCCGAAGAAGAAGAAGAAGAAGAAGAAGAAGAAGAATTTCATAGCTACGCGGTTCAGTTTGCACAATGCCGTGAATATCTGGACTTTTGCAAGTGGTTTTCTTTTTGAGCACATCTGTGCGGTGTTTGCTTACCGTCTGAGGTTTGACTGTGATTTTGGACAGTCGCAAAGGAAAAATCACAGATACACATCGAACATGTAGGTACAAATGGAGGAAACAAGCAAAGTCTGCATCTCCTCCCTCCCTTTTGCGATTTGTTGTTGTTATATCATGTAGAAATCTGCCATCTTCAGTTACGTTAGGATTTCACTATGACTGTGGTTGCGTTCTCGCCTCTTACTGTACAGAAATCATTTCCATCCTTTGCTACAGAGTGACTAAAAAAAATGTCCTGCACCGAAATTGTTCCTGTCCTTTGCTACGGAACGGCTCCAAAACCTCCTCCCCCCCCCTTTGAAAACATCAAATAGTTTTCTCAGTTCCTTTCTGTCTCTGTTCTTACAGAGTGACATTTGAAGCCGTCTCCAGGTAATGACAAGTGCTTTAAAAATCCATGCATTTTTAACTTAGAAAGACATCGGCGGCAAACATGCGATCACTCTGGGGCCTGTAGGACTCTCTTGATGAGGTTTGCCCATTGCCCCCAAGCTTTCATGGACTGCTTGTTGCCTTCAGAGCAAGGCAGAGAGAGAGAGAGAGAGAGAGAGAGAGAGAGAGAGAGAGAGAGAGAGAGAGAGAGAGAGAGAGAGAGAGAGAGAGAGAGAGAACGTATGTGGGAGTTCAGAAATATGAACGAGGAGGTTGCTGGCTTAAAAATTCTGGAAGGGGTAAGGACAACAAGATGCTGCCTAGATGCCCTAATGAGCACATCCGATCTCACCTGATTTCGGAAGCTAAGCAGGGTCGGCCCTGGTTCGTACTTGGATGGGAGACCACCAGGAAATACCAGGGGCTGTAGGCGCCTGGAGTAGGAACTGGCAAACCACTCCAGTATTCCTGCCAAGAAAACTCCATGGACATGGGGTCATGAAGAGTCGGTCATGACTGTAACAACACAACACACACACACACACACACACACACACACACACACACACACACACACACACACACACACACACACACACACACACACACACACACACACAAGGACAACAAGGGGAACCCACAACAGAAAGAGCCCCAGGGTGAGAGACATACTAGCCCTTGTTCAGGGAGCTGAGAGTTTTGGAAGGAGCGAGTGAGGACCAAAGGGCACCATCTCGCTATCCATTATTCATGGCATCAGTAGTTTGGTTGACCAGCCTCACCAGCACATGTGTATAGAGTGACTGCTGACAGCAAAGTTTGGGAGGGACGGGACTGAGGATTTACAAAATGGACCACATGTAATATTAATCACATTGATCGCTTCTAATAATATGATCAACTAAAGATGTTTCCAAGTGCAGCTCGGGAGGGATTGATAGGGCTCACGGGAAACTTTGAACAAGGCAACCTACTTGAACCTCCCATTTCTTAACAGGCGTACTAATCTCAGACCTGTAACAAACAAGGTGTCTCCCCTCCCGCACGCTTTGTTTTTGTTTTGTTTGTTTTTAGGGGCTGGGCTGGGAAGTTGAGTCAAGGTTCATCTCAGACTCTGGAGGATGTTGTCCTTTAAACTCTGCCCAGACATCTTGGTTCAACAGCCGGCATTTCTGTGGAGTCAGAAGTTAGCATAAGCGAAGTCTAACTTTATATACAATAATGCATAGTAGGAAAAGGCAAGCTGAAGGGGGAAAGCAAAACAGGAATGCAATACAGCCAAAACGCCTGATCCAAAATCAATGGAGTTTTCAGGCAAACGTTTAAAATACAGTAGACCCTTGTCTAACAAACAGCTTGTATGACATAAAATTTGTACGGAGATAGGGGGAAATTTTTTTGACGTAATTGCCTATGGGGAGAATCCGTACAACATAAAAATGGGATTACTTCATTTTCAATGCATTGCTATGGGAATCTGTATAAAGGAAAATTTGCTTAACATAAATTTCATTTGGAACGAATTAATTCCTTTATACAAGGCAGCACTGTATAGACTTCACAGTGTCAGCATCAGGTATCCTTTGGCTCAAGGCTATACATTTTTGGAATGTTTATATGAGGTTTTATTAGGGGGGAAAAGAATGTTTTATAAAACTTGACCATCTCAGCACAGGGAGACTCGTTTTCTTCACAGTATTCTAAGTTTATCTCTCACACTCCACTTCTATGAAAGTGTCCCTTTCTCCTCACCTGCTTGCACTTTGAACTGGTTGCACCACCTTCTCCTGGCTACTCGGTGTGGCTTGTTGGTGTCTTACCTTAGTTGTCTGCAGATTGTCTGCTCCTGTGACACCTGATGACTCTTGTGACTCATAGCTGATGGCTCATTTTGGTTGCTGCTGCTTCTTTTTCGGCTCACATCTGACATAGATGTCAAGGACAGGCCCGTTTGTATGTCGTTGTTGAGGTTGGTGGTGGTTTTGGTACCAGTTGTAAGATGTGCTTGTTTGGCAAAATCATTTAGGTGACCGAGTTCGGTGGGTAGGGAGCCAACAGCTAGGTGATGCAAGAAAAATTGCATGTTCTTCCAGCCCTTTTTGCTGTATTGCTGCATTAACCTTGAGTAGGTGCAGAGGAGGGTGACCAGGATGGTTGAGGGTCTGGAGGAAATGTCTTATGAGGAACGGCTTAGGGAACTGGGAATGTTTAGCCTCTCTAAAAGAAGACTGAGAGGGGATATGATAGCTATGTTTAAATATCTGAAAGGATGTCATATTGAAGAGGGAACAGGTTTGTTTTCCATGGCTTCAGAGACTAGGACTCGGGGCAATGGTTTCAAACTACAGGAAAAGAGATTCCATTTGAACATCAGGAAGAACCTCATTACAGTTAGAGCTATTCGGCAGTGGAATATGCTGCCGCGGAGGGTGGTGGAGTCTCCTTCTTTGGAGGTTTTTAAACAGAGGCTGGATGGCCATCTGTCGGAAATATTGTGATGGGGGGGGGGGTTCCTGCATGGCAGGGGGTGGACTGGATGGCGCTTGAGGTCTCTTCCAACTCTATGATTCTATGATTCTATGATTTTTGCATGCAGAGCATGGGGGGTGTTTCACAGGGGGAATGCTTTGCTTAATTACAACTCCCAGGAAGCTTGAGGGGCTCAAATGTACATTTCCTCTGCCTCCATTGCAATTAGGGGGGACATTCCATGAAGGAGATGAAATAATGCTACTTTCCTTCAAAAAAGATATAATTCCCCAGCATTCCTGTGTCAATGTCATGGTTTGGAACAGCTTGGAAAGCAGTGCTTCAAGCCCTAGCTATCCATCTCGGAGTGCACCTGCTCATCAGACAAGTAGTCACATCAGATCTCCCTGCAAGGAGAAAGAGAACGGTTTCATATAATGTGAGGGATGGAGAAACCACTGGACAGTATTAACTCCAGAAGAGTTGTGGCATGAGATAATGCCGATGTGCAGGAGACCGGTGGGTACAGTTTATCCTGGATTGATCATGAGAATACAGAGAAGATCTGGAGATCCTTTTAGATACCACCAACTATACACTTTTAGTTGCTGGCTCAGGTTAAAGTCCACAATTTAGAATCATCCCAATGCTAGTGGGTTTCAGCTGTCATGGGCCCAACCTAGAGATGTAGATCTTCTGTTGTTTCCAGCCATAGGCAAGGGTAAGAAAATTCCAGTGTTAGCTAGAACAAGGCTTTGGGGACAACTTCATTATTATAATTATTTTGCGCAAAATGCCACCTTTGCACACAATTGTGCCATTTGCAGAATTCGTTAAATTTTGCCAATAGTATCAAATTAGGTCGTTTCTGTTTTCATTAAGCTTTCGAAGCACTAGATGTGGGTTCTGGGCCCCTTTCTTAAACAATAGCCTGTCCTTCTGGGCTAGAAGAGTGTGTGTGTGTGTGTGTGTGTGTGTGTGTGTGTGTGTGTGTGTGTGTGTGTGTGTTACTGAATTTTTGCGAAACTTATGTATACCTTGACCAGAGATGATGAGTAGAAGAGGGAGAATCTTGGAGGTTTTAAAAATGCCTTGTGGGCGTGATTCATCAATTTGAGAAAGTCAAAATAGATGTGCACTTGGAATTGAGAAAATGGCATCCTTTCATCCTTATTATGGAAAGTCTTCAAGAAGCCCATGATTCCTGTGACGGCGTGGCTTCCCGGTTACTGGGATTGAGAGGCCAACTGTCTCTGATCTGGGAGGTAGAACACAGCCCTCAAAACGAGCAGACCCAAGTGTCTCTATGGGGAACGAATGTAAGGCTGGTCCAGCCAAAACAACACAGTGGCACAAAGCTTGGCTGCCCCTTCAAGACAGCGTGAGGCTTCACCCTGTGGCATTTCTGCATTTGTCCCAAGGTGCCTTCTCAGCTGAAATGTAAGGCCCACCATATTTACACAGAAGGACTGTGTGGTGGTGGTGGGCTTTCATTTATTTTTGTACCTAATAAATTCAGAAAGCATTCCACCCATGAATCAGACAGGGAATGTATGGAATAAGCTTAGATATTGCCCAACACTTCTGCAGCAAAAGAGAGAGAGAGAGAGAGAGAGAGAGAGAGAACAAGAGAGAGAATGAGAGAGAGAACAAGAGAGAATGAGAGAAAAAGAGAGAAATAGAGAACAAGAGAGAGAGAGAGAGAGAGAGAGAGAGAGAGAGAGAGAGAGAGAGAGAGAGAGAGAGATGGAGAGAGATGAAGAGATGGTGATCAGTAAATGCAAAATGTGTGTGTTACTAAAAATACATACAAAAATATCTATGAGATAGAGAGAGGGAGAGGGAGAGGGAGACGAAGAGGGAGAGAAATATACACCAATTTCTGTAACAGATGAGAGGAAGGAGTCTTCAACAAAGACACTAGTGGGCATGTGAGACGTGCAGCAAAAAAATATCCAAAAAAAAAAAGCAAAGTGTTCTGCTTATATACCGCCCCATACCACTACAAGTAGTCTCTGGGCGGTTTACAATTTTGATTACAGAATGCAGGCTACACATTGCCCACCAGAGCAACCTGGGTACTCATTTTACCGACCTCGGAAGGATGGAAGGCTGAGTGAACCTTGAGCCTGCTACCGGGGATTGAACCCAGGTCGTGAGCACAGTTTTACCTGCAGTACAGGCATTTAACCACTGCGCCACGAGGTCCAGGTCCCTGTGTTCCTCACACACGTGTCCATTAGCAGATCAGTCGCCTGTTTCTTGAGACTGTCGGTGGAAGACATACCAGCCTAGGTGTGGCAGCATTGCTCTTGGGTGTGTAAGCCCTCGTATCCAAACCCATGAGGACTTGGTATGTCAGTGGGAGGATGCTGAAAGCTGTAGTTCAGAAAAGTAACTTTTCCGAGGTATCATTAATAGTTCATGAAGTCAGTCTAGGGGTTGTGTTTAGAAAGAGCAGAATGCTCCCATTCCAAGATTTATTGGCGAACCCGTGGGGGCAAAGGGCTTTTCCGATGCTTCTCCCAGAGCTAGGTTATGTTATTCTTTTGAACTACAGCTCCTATCATTCCCTCAGCCATCACTGGCCATGCTGGCTGGGGTGAGCATGACTCCCACCCATTCTGTAGGAATTGAAAGGGAAAGCAACTTTTAAAAGCAAAAACAACAAATACTGACCGACAGCAGCTTTGGATAGGGTGAGGGCATAAATATACAGAGGCAGATAAGAACAGACAGCTTTTACATTCTACAAGCAAGTGCAGTAAAAGTTAGCACCAAATTAAAATAAAACAAAAGATAGCAAGTTTCCTCTCCTACCCATAAGTTGGTGCCCATGACAAGAAATTCAAAAAAAGAGGGGGGGGGGGTAACCAGAGCCTTGCAGTATTACCAGGACTGTTTTGCCTGTTTTGTTCAGTGTTTTATGCCTCTTGCCGTGTAGCTCTTTGTCTCATTGCCTTGCATTAATGTTCTTTTTTAGCTTCATTATTATTTGTTGTTCTTTATTATTCTGGTGCTTTATGTAAACTGCCCAGAGTTCCCTTTGGGGAAAATTGGCTGCGGTATACAAAGGCAAACGTAAATAAATAGTAAAGAACGGAAGGAAGAATGAAAACTCCCAAGTCCTGACCTCGGCCTCTGCCATGACTCCTATTTTATCCATGGGCTTTAGCCATCAGATAGCAACTAGTCTGTGAACATAGGGGCTGAAAAGCTTTTGATGCAAAAAATGCCTAGGCTGCATCCCATGTCGCAAGGACGGTGAGAAGTGAGATGTGCAAAACTGAGCGGTAAGAGAACCAAAGTGCACCATTTTTAAAAGCCTCTAACCTGTTTGCACGTATCCTGTAGCTCCCATAGGACTGTGGAGGGGTCTCTCTCTCTCTCTCTCTCTCTCTCTCTCTCTCTGTGTGTGTGTGTGTGTGTGTGTGTGTGTGTGTGTGTGAAAGCTCCTCCTTGAGTAAGGACCAGAGGAGCACCCTTCTGGTTGGTCACGAGAGAGAGATGACCAAGAGCTTGAAGGAGCAAAAGGTTTGTTTGTCTCGTTCCAGCACAGCAGCTTCTTCAAGGTACATGGGTAGATGCCATCCTATTTGTTCCTTGGTTGCGGCAAGGGCCAAACAAAAGGTGTTATATAAGGACTGAGCATTGTCAGTGGAGGAAAGAGAGAGAGAGAGAGCAAGAGAGAGAAAGAGCGCTAAAGAAGTGGCAGGGGGAGTGAGAGGGGGGATTTATTTAAAAGATAAGGAGGGAGAGGGACTGCTTTTCTCAGGGTACCTCCAGATGGCAGCTTTGTATGTTTTCTGCACAGACTATACACACTACACTGGATGTGCCGGAAAGCAGGGCAAATGTAATGCCTTGGAAGGAAGAGGTGTTTTGGGGTGGAGGTAAGGAGAAGCTATGCAGGACCCCTGGGGTTCTTTCAAGGCCCGATCCATGCTTTGCCCTGTCTTTTGCAGAGCAAGGCATCCCAAAGGACGAGCGTTCTGCTCAGACTGCTCTCTCATGCATCCGGGAGGAGAGGAGCCTGGGCTGAATGGAGCTAGCGGGAGGGAGCTAGGGCGGGAGGATAACCCACCCACTTCACACCTGGTGAATTCCCCGGAGACTTTTGGCCACACAAACAACAACAGCTGTCAACTTGGGTCCTTTTGATCCTGGGAAGAACGGGTGAATTTCTGAAGAGCTGTTTTAGAAATGAAAGGCAGGTTGTTATTTTTTTGTTTTCCGGGAAAGAAACCAAAAACATGCAACGTGGCCCTTCCTGATAGCGTCGGTTCAATCTACTATTTATTTTTACACACTGCTCCATTAGAGCCCTAAGGGCATTTGACAAAAGGAGTTAAACCGTTTGGCCTCAGCAGACAACCATCAAGCATGCTCTCCGCATTGGTACAAGGGCTGGTTTACTCTCCCCGATTTTAACTGCATCCTGGCTTTAACATCTCTCTTTGTGCTACTTGTTTTTGTGTTTTGTGCATATACACACTCACACCATCGGCACAATGACAATCATAAAAACAGGATTAAAGCTGCATTTATATCAGCGTTTTTCTGTCGTAGAAAGGCCAGCAAGACAGACGCTGGGTAGAAATGGGGGGAAGCATTTTATAACTGAAGCACCACCACTGAGAAGGCCCTTTGCTTGCTAGCATAAGAAATGCTCCAAAGATGATCTCAGCACATGGATAGATAGTTCCTCCCAATGGTTTGTCTTATATTTTAAATGATCTGATGGAGAAAATCTTATTGCTGAGAACCATTTCCAGTCATGCAACTGTTTTTGGTTTTTTTTCCAGTTTTCTGGCAGACTGTTGCATAAACAATGAAGTGTGTAGACCAGGTTCATCTGAGCATACACAAATCAGCCGAACCAGTTGCAACATTAAGAAGAACTTCATGACCGTGAGAGCTGTCCAGCAGTGGAATCTGCTGCCACAAAGGAGGATGGCGGAGTCTCCTTCTTTGGAGGAGGTTTAAGCAGAGGCTGGATGGCCATCTGTCGGAAATACTGTGATGGGGGTTCCTGCATGGCAGGGGATTGGACTAGATGGCCCTTGAGTTCTCTTCCAACTCTATGATTCTATGAATCAATGATTTTCCGTTTACACTCTACATGACTCCAGCCAACTTTTCCTTCGATGTCCCAAAAGACAGCCTATATTCACATTTGATAATGTAGAGCTGAAATCTAAATGCAATTAGTCAGGCAGTCAGTTAAGGAAAAGGCAATCCGTGAAATGTGATGGACAGCCTGGTTATACATTTGTGTACTTGAGGGAGTGTAGCTTGCGGTTGAGGGTCACGATTGGTGTGACGCGAGAGCCAGGTTTGACCTGCTCATGTTGAGGCTTGGAAAATTATGGCGGTTAGTGTCTACAAAACTGCCATCATATTGGTTTATATTCATACTCCCTTTTATGCTTCTTTTGGCCATCAAAGCCCTACCTTTTCAGGGAGACTTTAACAATCATGGCTTTTGACAATTAGGACTAGATATCTGTATGAACCATCAGTTTGGTAGTTTGTGTTGGTTTATCCTTTGGACCAACAGGTGTTCAGCAGGCCCCAGCCCTGACTCCTCGGATGAGCACCCACTCAGAGGTGGGACAGGAAATCTGGGGCACTGCCTCTGAGTGGGGTCCCATCAGAGGAGGCTGGGCTGGGAACTGCTAAACACCTGTTCCTCTGAAGAAGAAATTGGCATGAACCAACAAATTGGCAGTTCATGCCCATCTCGAATTATGACTGAGTCCCTGAAGGTTGTTTGTTCATTTGTTCGTTCGTTCATTTGTTCGTTTGTTTGTTCATTCATTCGTTCATTTGTTCATTCATTTGTTTGTTCATTTGTTCGTTCATTAGTTCATACCCCATCTTTCTCCTTAAAAGGACCCATTTCTTAAGATCATTTTTAAAATCTCACACGTTTTAATCATTCAATGTATTTTCATCAACTCTTTTAATGCACAACATGTTATGTTTTTAATTCCGTTTTTTAATAGTGCGAGCTGCCTTGGGTCCCCTTATTAAGAGAAAAGTAGTCTATAAATAAGACAAATAAATAGATAAAATAAAGACAAGACAGTTCCTGATTTTTCTAAACCAGTGGCCTAAGTTGGAGCAAGAACATGTTAATTAACCCACGGAAATAATACCTGATGTTATCCATGTAAGAGTCCTCCTCATAAGATCTAATTCCTCCGTGTGGTAGGAGGACGTCCATCTGCTATACCTTTGATGCTAACTGTAACTATTTCCACACCACCACCATCATGAAGAACAAGGTAGCCAAGATGAGCTAACTCAGCATTTTTCCACCCTGTGGCACCAAACCATATGCCCTTCCTACCCATTTTCATATTAGTCAGAGTTTTTAAAGAGAGAAAATACATTGCAAGACATTGGAATGCCTGTTCCAGATCTCCATTTTAAATACCTCTCAGAAGTGGCACTCCAAATCATACGTTATCTTACAATAAGACATATTTAAATTAAGTTTGATCCATTGTCTCGAGCTATGATGTGCCAGAGAACTGCAGCAGCTGGTAGATAACCAAGGTCTAAGCTGCAGATCAGTTCAGTGCCTGTCAACATTGGCATCTGCCGAGTTCCTCTATCAAAGCCAGGGGCACCCTGCCTTTTTATCAAGGCATGCAGAACCGGGCAGACTTCAGAAGCCATTTGCAAGACGAGACCACCAGAAGCGCCATCCTCTCCCCCCCCCCCAGCAGCCAAGAAAGTGAAAGGGTGGGAGATCTGGGCAACTTGTGGACTAGGACAGCCCCCCCCCCTCCCCAGTTTTCTGGGGCTGAAAACACACACACACACACACACACACACACACAGAGAGAGAGAGAGAGAGAGAGAGGAGAGATGAATTTGACAGAGAGAAAGTGAGTGGGGTTGTCCATTTGCCCCCCATTATTCGTTCATTCATTCGTTCGTTCGTTCGTTCATTCATTCATTCATTCGTTCGTTTGTTTGTTTGTTTGTTTGTTCGTTCATTCGTTCATTCGTTCCTTCATTCATTCAAAGTCCTGCATATGAATTTCCCATATACGGCATGTTCTAATAATGCTGCTTGGAACAGCCAAGTCTGTAACCAAGGCAATAAATAAGTCTCTCTTTTCTGCTCTCTCATTCCTTCCCCTTTTCTTCTCCTCTTTCGTCAAAATAGTTTATGATTTTTTTGGGGGGGGGGAGTCCTGCCTGTTCCATGCTAATCTTCCCATTAACATTCTTTGCAAAGCAGAAGGGCTGTGCCCAGAGTCTGAATCTACAGGCACCTTCCACCCCGCCATTGTTTGCTTTGCATCATGCTCCATCTGCCCGTGCTTGCAATATCCTGCTCAAGAGGCCTGCTTGTATGCCGACCGGTTTTGAACATGGGGTACTCTGCTCAGTGGCAGAGACATCTGGCTCTGGCGCCAGAGGTTGCGAGATCGATTCCCCGCTGGTTTGATGATCCATAGGTTTCCTTGCAGTTCTGCAGTTCTAAGTTGACGATGGTGATTCAAAACTACGAGGCACAGCCAATCAGAGTTATAAAAACACTGACTGGCAGTTGTTGTTGTTGTTGTTGTTGTTGTTGTTGTTGTTGTTGTTGTTGTTGTTGTTGTTGTCATTGTTCGTCGTCGCTTAAACAGCTCACAGGCAGTCCTGAAACTGAGATCGCACACAAACTACTTTTAGGCCTTAATCTGAGGCTGCACTTGCATGGAATTTCTTGCTGCTGCATGCAAGCTATGTAAAGATTTAATGGGCAATGGTTTTGAGCTATGACTTTCCTTTTCCTCTTTTCCTCTTTGTATTAGTGTTGTGACTGCCTTACGAATTCAGTCTATATTTTGTTCAATGGGTTTATGATGGTTATGGACAGTAATAATAATAAGATGAAATGGATCTAGAACTGAGTGGACAAGGGCACCTTTTGATGTACAAAGGACCCTCGTATAACAAACGGTTTGTATAATATAAAATTGGTAAAACATAAAAAATTCCGGAGATAGGGAAAATTTGCTTAAGATAATCACCTATGGGACAAATCCGTACAACATAAAAATGGTTGTGATTAGGGATTACTCCATTTTCAATGCATTCCTATGGGAAGTTTTGTATAAAGTAAAATTTGCTTAACAGAATTTCATTTGGAACAAATTAATTCCTTTATACAAGGTACCAATGTATATCCAAAACAACAGAGAGACTTGTAACACCAGAAAGACTAGTGGTTTTTTTTTTTTTTTTGTGGAAGGGGGGGGCTACACACCATACCTTTGAAGCCAACCACAAGAGCTTGCAAAAGCTAACACTCAATCAAACAAGCGAGTCTCTCCAATCCTACATCACACCACAGAATGTCAAAACTCACACACACACAAAGTCACACACACACACACACACACACACACACACACACACACACACACACACACACACACACACACACACACACACATTTCTAATTGATATTTGTATTTTTAAAATACAGTGGTACCTTGCATACAGGAATTAATTCATTCCAAATGAAATTATTTTAAGCAAATTTTCTTTTATACAAATATTCCACAGGAATGCATTGAAAACAGAGTAATCCCTAATTGCAACCATTTCTATGTTATACGGATTTGCCCCATAGGCCTTCTGTTAAGCAGATTTCCACTATCTCTGGAATATGTTGTACAGATTTTATGTTATAGAAACCATTTGTTATACGGGGGTCCACTGCATATATTTCTACATTTCCTACACAGAAACTGTTGCCAGAAAGCCTTCTTAAAAATGGATATGAAATATCCCCACCTGCTAGTCCCAGTGAGTTAGAATTTTTTTAAACCTCAACTGTTGTGTGAGTGGCATTGATTCAACGGGTGTACTCTAGATGGAATTAATAAACAAGCTGAGACCAAAAGTTGAAAAACGTTATCTAGAATGTTATCTAGTTATGCCTAGATCAGAAGAATTGATGCTTTTGAGCTGTGGTGCTGGAGGAGAGTCTTGAGAGTCCCCTGGACTGCAAGGAGATCAAACCTATCCATTCTGAAAGAAATCAACCCCGAATGCTCACTGGAAGGACAGATTTTGAAGCTGAGGCTCCAGTACTTTGGCCACCTCATGAGAAGAGAGGACTCCCTGGAAAAGGCCTTGATGCTGGGAAAAATCGAAGGCAAAAGGAAAAGAGGACGACAGAGAATGAGATGGTTGGACGGTGTCATCGATGCAACCAAAATGAATTTGACAAAACTCCGGGAGGCAGTGGAGGATAGGAAGGCCTGGCGAGCTCTGGTCCATGGGGTCACGAAGAGTCGGACACGACTGAACGACTGAACAACAACAAGATCAGAAGTAAACGAGTTCCAGTTGAAGAGTTTTGAAAAACGGCACAATCCCCCGTATTTATCATAGAATCATAGAAGAATTGAGTTGGAGGGGGGAGGGGGCTTCCATCTCCACTCCTTCCCAATGTTAGGTTGAGATGGAAGGATTGTGGCAGATGTGCTGCCAAAATAAACCTTTCTCCATCTTTGGGAAAGTCTCTTTGAAATCTTGCCCCTCGGCCTAAGCTTATAAAATGTAATTATTCAAAGAAATGTTAAGGAGGCACAGAGATGGAAAATAAATGAACATTAATCAAGATTAAGGATGTGCACATCTATCAGCTTTGTTTTCATAGAGATTTTTTCCTGAATCCCATCATTCTTCTCATTCCATCCAAGTTTCATATTATGAAACAAAGCTTCTCAATGCCTGATGCTGTCCTTTTTTTTTTTTTTTTGTATGTCCCTTTCCTGACGCATGGATTTTTTGTTCACCTTTTCCTTAATTCATGAAACATTCTTCCACTGACTAGAGTGCCTATCTCTACATTTTACAGTTATGCACATTTCAATTCTTGAAAAGAGAGAAAAAGATACATTGGAACTTTAAGTTTAAAAAAACCCTCATTGACTACGGGATGGATAAATTTAAACAGTAACCAACACACCAAAACCACAAAAACCCTTAGTTAATGCAAATGGCTTATCCCTGCCATGAACTGCATATGTAAGAATGCTTTAGAAGGATTTTTAAAGATTTCTGGATCCTCTCATGCCGCAAAAGGTCTGCTCAACCTGACTTATAGGAAAGGTTTTAAATCGATTTAGAGGAACGTAACTTATTTATCTTGGTATTTATGGTTGTGTCTCTCCCCCCGCCTCCTTTCACTATTTGTTATTGTTATTTCATCTTCTGCTACATTATGCTTTCACTATTACTGTGGTCGTGTTCTTACCCCTTCCTTTTGTTCTCTAGAGTCTAAGTAGTAAGAATTCAAGGGTCTCAATATTGATTTTGGCTTTGGTTTTCTTGGGTTGGTCCACAGGAAGTTGAGCAACGTTTTTCAACTTTTGGTCTAAGCGCATTTATTAATCCCATCTAGAGTAGACCCATTTAATCAACGCCATTTACACAACAGTTGAGGTTTAAAAAATTCTACTTCA
The DNA here is from genome assembly GCA_037367245.1 of Phrynocephalus guinanensis. Taxonomy (NCBI): domain Eukaryota; kingdom Metazoa; phylum Chordata; class Lepidosauria; order Squamata; family Agamidae; genus Phrynocephalus; species Phrynocephalus guinanensis. The sequence goes on from CM074738.1 coordinate 120,071,063, forward strand.
CTGGGATTAGCAGGCCGGGATATTTCCTATCCATTTTTAAGAAGGCTTTCTGGCAACAGTTTCTGTGTAGGAAATGTAGAAATATATATTTTTAATAATAGAAATATAATTAGAAATATGTGTGTGTGTGTGTGTGTGTGTGTGTGTGTGTGTGTGTGTGTGTGTGTGTGTGTGTGTGTGTGTGTGTGTGTGTGTGTCTTTTGACATTGCCCCCAAATAAGCAAAGCATCTGATTAGGGATGGGCACGAAATGAAAAATATATGTTCCATTTTATTTCCTTCCCCCACCACATTTTTTGTTTCATTTCATATGATTTTTTTCAAAAATATATATGCATAAATGAACTACTAATGAAATGGTTGGGGGGGGGGGCTGGAAAGTGGTGGAGGGAAAAAAGTTTTTTTAAAAAGCTCCACTTTTATAAAAAAAAAACCATTCCCCCCCCACCCCTCCTGCCAGCTGATGGGCGCTGGGGTGGTGGAAAAACCCTTCACCTCACCCTAGCACCGATCAGTTGGTGCGGCTTGGGGAAGGGAATTTTTTTTTAAGAAAAGCCCAAGCTTTTTAAAAAAAAAAAACCTTTCCCCTCCCCCAAGCGGCTTACAGACAGAACAAAATGATTTGTTTCGGCAAAAAAACATCATTTCGTTTCATCTGTAACGAAAAACTGCTTCCTCGTGTCATTTCGCTTCACTTCATTTTGTTACGTAACGGCACGATGAAACAGCATTTCGTTTTTCATTTTGTGCACATCCCTACATCTGAGGTCTTTTTCCAGACCCGTAGGGGAATAGGTGGCCTTCGGGATGCTGTTGATGTACAATGGTCATGATCCAGCACTAGTAGCCAATGTCCCTTTCAGGCAGGAAAGTTGGCAATTGTCAAAAGATAAGGTTTTGTATCACAGGCTGGTGATTTGCAGAAAGTCTCTTTAAAGTAACAAGGCCCTGCTGTTTAGTTACTTCTGAAAAATGTGAAAGAGCAGTGTTACTTCCTGACAGAATTCAGGAAGGCAGAGGCAAACATAGCTAAGAAGAAAGGGGGGCGGTGTTAAAAAATCCAGTACCACCCTGGATTTAACGGTAATCCCAAAGCCAAGGTCTGCTTTTATTTTGCTTCTATCAATGTGAAGGAAGGGATGAAAGATCCTAGGCCATGAAAGCTGAGGGCCAGAACCTGAGATCTAGGAGCAAATGCTCATGCCATCGCAAAGCAGAACAGTTAGTATCTGAGACAGGCAGACAATGCAGAAAGTCCACCATGAATCTAGTCGCTGACCTGTGAATTCCAGAAGCAGCGAAAGAGTACGCTCTCAAGAAAGACAGTGAAAAAACACCAGGACACTGTTTTAAGTGAAGCTGTGAGATGGAACCTTAGAATCTAGCCTGGCATCTAATTCCCCCACACTTATTCTGGGTCTCCAAAACTTGAGACCTGGCATGAACAGAGCTCAAAACACACACACACACACACACACACACACACACACACACACACACACACACACACACACACACACACACACACACACACACAAACAATCAGAGGGTTTGTTTTTGGAGGAATAAAAGGAAGAGAAGTAGCAGGAAGAAACCAGGCCTTTCCAGGCAAAAGGACCAGGCCATATTGGGTCTGTCTCCATGGAGACAGTCTTTGTGTGGAATTTTTTTATTATTTTTAAATGGAATTCGAACAACCAGCTGTGGAGCCAGAAGGCTGTGAAACAGACCTGTAGCCTTAACAATGACCAAGTAACTTTCCAAGCTCTGCTTTCTCGCTTCATGGGGTGATTTGGGCCTCCTTCCTTTCTCACACATAGCCCATGGCATCTAATTTGGGAAGGATGTGTTAGCCATGCCTGCTCATGACCTGGAGAGGAATTAACTAGGGACGATCAGGATAGTCCAGAGAGAAATCAGAAGGACTCTTGCCTGGCATGCAGAAAGTCATGAGCACTAGTTAGCATGGATGATAGAAGTGGATAGAAGGAAGCTCTTCTCCCTCTTATACAATACCAGAACTAGGGGACATACACTCAAATTGAGGGCTGGGAGAGTAAGAACAGACAAAAGAAAATATTTTTTCACCCAGCATGTTGTAAATCTATGGAACTCCCTTCCACAAGATGTGGTGATGGCATCTGGCCTGGATGCCTTCAAAAGGGATTGGACAGATTCCTGGAGGAAAAGTCCATCACAGGTTACAATTTACAAACCATGATGGAGATGTGTAATCTCCAGGCTTAAAACCAGGGTACTTCAAGGGCCAGATGCAGGGAGTGGTATCAGGAGACAGATATCTAGTCTCGTGTGCTCCCAAACGCATCTGGTGGGGCCACTGTGAGTTACAGGAAGCTGGACTAGATGGGCCTTTGGCCTGATCCAGCAGGGCTCTTCTTATGTTCTCTTATGATATGGGACTAACAGTGTCGCTAAATCCTTCACTTCCTGTAAGCTTGAACATATGGAAATTGTGAATTTGTTGTTGTTTTAAGAAATTGCTTCTGAGTTTCTGAATCTGCTTCCTCCTTGCCATCTCCTCATTTTGAAGTACAGTAGGACCCCAGTATCCACTTGGGATTGGTTCCAGGCCTTCCTGTGGATAATGAAAACCGTGGATAAGAGAGAACGCCTGCCCACCCATCTCCAAGCTGCTGTTTCCTGACTGTAACTTGTTTTATGACTGCTGTTTTGAGACATTAGCTTGCTTTATGGCTGCTGTTTGTGACAGTAGCTTGCTTTACAGATGCTATTTGTGAAAATAGCTTGCTTTACAGCTCCTGTTTGTGACGATAGCTTGCTTTGTGGCTGCTGAATTATTTAATTTTTATCCTCTGCCAACCATGGATCCACTGATTCATTATCCACTGAATACGGGGGTCCTACTGTATTCTATTTTTCTCTCAGAGAATGGACTTGTGACTTGCTTGCACTCCAGTTCCCATTATCCCCATACCAGCATGGCCACACTGGCTGCAAGTTGATAGATCGTAGTGCGGAAAAGGAATTATTCTTCTGAACACTGTTTCTCTCCTCCAAGTTCTGGAAAACACTGTTGCCAAAGTGGTCCGAAAGACAGGAGGAATGACTATAGCAATGCGTGATTATCACAATGCGGGGGATGATCTGCTGGCACGTTTCCAGTGGAAACCAAGAAAGACTTTATCCATATCTGCCCTTCTTTATGCTTGCGATCCTGACAATCTAATACAATGACCGTACACATTTATAAAGGTGCCAAAACCAGCCTTAAAAATGCACAGAATCTGATGCTGATGCATGATGATGATGGTCATGATGATAGGGGTGGTGGTGGTGGTGGTGGTGGTGTCAAGTCGGTTCTGACTTTTAGTGACCCTTTTGAGGGATTTCCAGGTAGCGAATAGGAGACTAGTACCTTGAAACTAGTTGGGCAATAAATAAATAAATAAATAAATAAATAAATAAATAAATAAATAGACAGACAGACAGACAGACAGACAGACAGACAGACAGACAGATAGATAGAATAGAATAGAATAGAATAGAATACTTTTATTGGCCAAGAATTTGTTTTGGTAAAAATGCTCACTCTATATAAAAGGAAATATAAGAATCATATAGTCAACAACATGTGATAGATATAGAATAGAATAGAATAGAATAGAATAGAATAGAATAGAATAGAATAGAATAGAATAGAAATGGTTTATCCCTCCCTTCATCTGGGACAGTGCAGTGTTTGATTGAGGTTCTAAGGGCTGTCTCATCTCTCTGAGATTCAAGCTCCCAACTCTGCTCTCCCGGCAGAGTAAAAGCTTGCTGAGGCAGGAAAAAAAAAGAAAAGAAAAATAAATAAAAATAAATATTTGAGGAGGGGGGGAACCCCTCACCCTCTTGGAGCAAGAAAAAAAAATCTTGCATTGCTTTATCTACAGTGGAAGAAGACATGTTTCCCTCTCTGTGTGATGTGTTTGTGCCTGTAAACAGCCTTGAATTGATCGTTGGCGTTCAAAGGAGGGGATCCTAGGTTGAGCAGGATTTTTTTTTGTTTTGTTTTGCGACACTCTTGTCTTTCCCAGTCCTTTCTGTTTCTCCTCCTCTCCGGTTTTATCTCTTCCCTTTCTATCCCTCTCGTTGTCCTGGGGCAGGTTAAGACTAGACAAAGTGATTTTTTATTACATCATCAATATCAGCTCTGGCTCGTCTCCGCCAGCCGGCCAGCCAGCCAGCCAGCCTGCCCAACTGCGTGGACCCTTCAGCTCTCCGGTGGCATTCTTCAATAATAACAAGAAGTATTTTGAACTTTCTCCTGGGTATCCAGCCAGGAGCTGCAGCCAGCTTGATGGTCTTCAGAAGTTACTTGCCAGCAGCTTTTATAACCCAATGGGTGCTGATTGCTGTAATGAGCCTCCTTGTTCCTGGAAGCGAAATCCAAGGGAAATGGAGTCCTGGGAGAGTCACAGGCATTCTAAAACGAGTACCATCTGAGCGACATCCCGCGGAAGGGAGGGAGGCTTCCCTTGCTACCATTCTTGCATTCATGGCCGGGTGTAGAGGATCTGAGACCCTGCTCTTTTTAAATGACAATAAGGCACCATTCTGCTTTTTTTTTTTTGAATCATTAGAATTTTGGACACGAGCTGCATTTGGAAGGGGAATCCAGAGTGGTGCCATTCATTTTGGCATGTTTAATGCCCTGAAATCGGCAAGAGAGAGGAGCTTAGACGAATGTAGTAATCTCCTTCAAGGCAACTTAGGTGTGTGAGAGAGGGGTGCATGTACACATCCCATAGAATATGGAGTCTATGAAATATAGAAAGTTCCTCTATAATATTAAAAATAGGAAGGACAGGGGGAAGGAACAACCTTTTAAGAACTAAGCATGCAAGCCTACATAGTATGGCCAATCTAGTCTCCAAGGGCAACTCTTGGTGGTTCCATCTTTCGTCCTGCTTAAGGTACAGTTGTTAAATGACTGCACTGTTGCCAAAACCCTCTTCTTAAGCCAGGTTCAATCCCAGGCATCTGGTCTGAGGTTCACTCAGCCTTCCATTCTTCTGAGGTCAGTAAAATTGGGCACCCAGCTTGTGTGTGTGTGTGTGTGTGTGTGTGTGTGTGTGTGTGTAGCCTATATAATTTAATTATAAACTTCCCCAGAGAATGCTTTAAGTGCTATAGGGTGGTATATGCACTACCCCCCCCCTTTTTTCATTTTTTCCTTCTGTGCTTTTCTCACTTGCTAGCTTAGGATCATTGCTATTAAAGGACAGAGGTATACCTTTTGTTTTCCGGAGGTAAATCAACCTTTGGCTCGAGCATGGTCTTTATATTAGGAAGCAAATGGCTTCCACTTAAAAAAAATACAGCTTACAAACTTCTTCATAGTTAGGGTAGGAAGGCTCTGTCTTTCTTTCTTTCTTTCTTTCTTTCTTTCTTTCTTTCTTTCTTTCTTTCTTTCTTTCTTTCTTTCTTTCTTTCTTTCTTTCTTTCTTTCTTTCTTTCCTTCTTTGTAATCAAATACCCATCATATCCATACCAAGCAGGGATGGGGTCTGAAGTCACAGGATTCACGGTCAAGTCAGACTTAAGTCTCACTGGCTGATACTTCATGTCCATCTCAGCGCTGTTCGCGGTTCCGCTGGGGACTGGTACGAAGTAATCTAACCACACATCCATTGCGGGATGAGGGGAGTTCGTCCCGACCACGCCCCCTGAACTGCAATCTAAGTGGGATGAAAGATTCCCCTCCCTGGCCTCGGGAATCTCCTCATCTCGCTTGTCATTCTGAGATGAGTGGCCGTGAGGTAAGGCTTGTCACGCAATGTGCCATTCTCCATCTAGTAGCAGGAGTGTGAAGTGCCATTCGCCAGTACATTCCCTATGGAGTCAGCAACACAGTGCAGAGAGATTAAAAGACAAATGCCTCAAACTTAGCTTTGTAATGCATTGAAGGCAAAGCTTTGGAGAATTGAAACATGGAAAAACGGAAAGTCAGGCTGAAAAAAAATGGAGAACAAAGGCATGGGATTTCACATCTCATCACGGAACGATGACGTGTGGTAACAGTCATGCTGGTGTCATCCCTCACGCCCGTGCGTACACGGGAACAGGGACAGAACCAGAAAAAGACCACGTGGCCGCGGCCGAAATCAACACACAACAAACTTCCTCCTGGGATGAGAATGGTCATGATTAAGTAACCGTCACTGTTGACTTGACTCAAATTCGGCTCGGATGTTTGTTTTCTCTCCCCCCCTCCTTCCAAGGACTTGGACTCCTTTCGCGATTTGGAACCCACCCTGGAAGAGAAAAAAAGCTTATTTTTAATAGGGACTTGGGACCAAATAATCAGACTTAGGACTTGGACCCAAAGATCTGCCAACCTTCCAGCCACCAAGTGCTTAGCTGTGAAAAGCCCGACTTGAAATCCTTTGTCTATCCAGGCATCTTTATGGTGCTGAATGGGTGTTGTTTTCTTCTGTTGAGGGTGAGGTAGAGACGCCTTGTCTTTAACAGCGAGTGTCTGTGACCCACTCCCATGCTTCCCAATGGCAGAGAAATAATTTTTGTCTTTCTTTTTGATTCCCCCCCCCTTGGAGAAATTCCTTTACAATTCCAGTCACTTGCTTGGGTTAGATGGAAGGAACCTGAGATGATTGTTGCTGTTGTGGTGGTGGTGGTGGTGGTTTGTGTCGGTGGCTGTGGCTGTGGCTGTTAGGATACAGGAGAAGCAGATGCAGGTGGATTTATCCGTCCCAGTTTGAAGACCCCTTGGGTGGCCTGCATAGGTGTAGCAGGAGTGTAAGAACAGACAAAAGAAAATATTTTTTCACCCAGCGCGTTGTTCGTCTATGGAACTCCCTGCCACAGGATGTGGTGATGGCATCTCGCTTGGATGCCTTCAAAAGGGGATTGGACAGATTGCTGGAGGAAAAGTCCATCACAGGTTACAAACCATGATGGAGATGTGTAATCTCCAGGCTTAAAACCAGGGTACTTCAAGGGCCAGATGCAGGGGAGTGGTATCAGGAGACAGATATCTAGTCTCATGCGCTTCCAAAAAGCATCTGGTGGGGCCACTGTGAGATAGAGGAAGCTGGACTAGATCGGCCTTTGGCCTGATCCAGCATGGCAGTGGTATCAGGAGACAGATATCTAGTCTCATGCGCTTCCAAAAAGCATCTGGTGGGGCCACTGTGAGATAGAGGAAGCTGGACTAGACCGGCCTTTGGCCTGATCCAGCATGGCTCTTCTTATGTTCTTATGTTCTTATATGTTCATTATCCTCTACGTGCAATGCACAACGTCCCTGGACCAAGTCATACATCCTGAGCTCTCCACCTTTCTCCTTCCGCCTGCCAATAAGAACCGCATCAGTGATCTGAATTTTGAGGTTCATCCCAGGACTGCTTATGGAGATTTACAGGGGCTTTGGCTCCCCTCCCGTCTCCTGCACCCTCCTTTGGCAGAACGCTCCGTTGTGTGCTGGGAACGCGCCAGGGATTTAGGGTGGCAGTTATTAGCCTCAGTATTAAAAATGCATTGGAGGGTGCCGGGGCGAGATTAGTTGGGTGGAAAGACCCATGAACGAGGGGTTAATTGCATTCAAAGAGGCCATGGGCAGGAACAGGGGAGGCGATGGGTTTCTTTTTCTTCGGAATTTACTAAATAGCTGGAAACACGGTTTAATGAATTTTAATGGGATGATACTGAATTCCATGCATAGAACAGCTCCTGATGGGAGGAAGTCAAGGTATTGTTGAAGGGAATCGTATTGCCCTACTTTAGCTTTCACAGTTCAATCCCTGTCTCGCTTTCCACCCCACCCCTCTCAATTCCCATAACCAGCCCTCCCCCCTCCCAGTATGTATTTCTCCCCATATATTGTGAATCTATTTGTTTGTTTTTTTCCTTTCTCCCAGCAAACGAAGAGTAATCCAAAGGTTGGGTGGGTGGGTGGCAGAGAGAAACAGGAGCTGAAGAGAAGCCCTTGATACGATGCATTATTCCACGGTTATGTAACATGTGGGTTAACATCTCTTGAATTGACAGGAAGCCAGGCTTTGTGTTGCTTTAAGGGGAGAAATAAAATCTTCTCTGGAGTCATTGCTTTCTCTTAAGCTGCCCGACTTTTCTTTCTTTCTTTCTCTTTCTTTTCTGTTACTCTCTCTTTCCGTCCCATCCGTCCTTCAATGAAGGTGTCAATGAAATGTACCCTCCATCACAAACAACCCTGCGAGGTAGGTCTAAGATGAGCAATTCACAGCTGAGGGGCAGAATACCAAACACCCAGGCCGGTGTGCAGTCCTCTTGATTTAGAGATGGATCTCAGCCAGTAAGGCTTCAAGCAGCTGCCAAGGGCCGGCGTGTCCATTAAGGCAAACTAGGAAGTTGCCTAGGGCGCCAAAATGGAGAGGGGGCACTGGCCAGTCTGCTGCCCCCTCACCGTCCCCCCACCGCTGGCCACCGCCGCCCATCCCCCCACCGCCCGCCGCCGCCGCCCGTGCCCATCGCCGCCCCCATGCCCGTCGCTCTCCACCCTCCATGCCTGTCGCTGCCCCTGTCATCCCCCGCCCCCCACCGTCACCGCCTGCCCCCTGGAAGCAATCCCCAGCAGATGCCAGGGACCTACTGTACAATGTTTTGGTGTTCATTTCTTTTCCACACCAGGTTGTCACCTTCCAGAAAGATGATATGCTCTTGCAAGTCTTTTCCACTTTGATCAGCGGGGCAAGGTACAGAGCTTAGCAAACGATTCAGGCAGCCATTTTGGGGTAGGGTGGGCACTCAAAAAATTCTCGGGCCAGAATCCAATTGCTTTTAATCCCAGGTAGAAAATGGAGGTCATAGAATCCACCCTGGTGAGTTGATGAGGTGCAGGTCTATGGCGATCATGCGCCTGATGTAGCTGTAGCTGTAGTAGCGCCCATATTCTCCCTTCCACACACAAGCCCCTTCGACACGCAGGAACAGGATTGCTGCCTCCGATTCAATCTTGCTGTCTTGCACGGAAATCTGCCTTATTTCCACCCACCCCTTGCTTTCCTCAGGTCACAGGGCTTTCTCTGTTTATACGGGTGGAGTGTGCGTGAATGTGCACGCGTGTCCGTGCACACATTCACATGTGGGATCCTTTGGAAATGTGTCGAACCCTTTCCACATTAGCCTTCTGCACAGACTTCTGCCTACACATTGCCTGACATACACTGCTGTTTTACTCCCCCCCCCACCTCTGATTCGTAGCCTTTTGCATTTAAAAATGCACATATGGTATGGAATTCACTTTATTGCTTTGGTTTCACCATTTATTGTCCTGCTGGATGTTTGTTTGCATTGCTGAGAACTGCCCAGAGTGACCTCACTGCCAGATGGGGAGTATATAAATCCTATGCATAAATAAATAAATAAATAAATAAATAAATAAATAAATAAATAATGTCTCCATACTGCTGCATAAGCTCGACAGATGTGCTCCTGTTTTGAGATGAGGGTGGCCTTGTTCCCTAGCACATCCAAAGGGGTGTGAAAGGTTTTCCTTTCGTCAGGGTTTCCGTTCGTCCAGGACGGAGTGGCAACAGTCTGGCTCAGTTTCTGGCAGGATTCTCATCCGAGTCCCTCGGGCCACCAGTCAACCAAACCAACAAGGCTCCTGAATCAGGCGACTGGAGTCTCTATGCCACTTTCACTGTTTTGCCATTAGAGGGAGCTGCTGACCAGCTCTCTATTCTGCACCAGTGGCACGGAGAGACGTCTGCCCAGACTGCCATGTGGCAGCTTCTCTCAGGCAGCACTGGTCAGGTGACACCGGAGGGCCAATCGGGCTCCGCTTGGCCTTATAAAACCTCGGCCCTTGGACCTGTTTTTTTTTTTTTTTTAGTTCAGGCAGTGTCGAGGTTGTATAATAGGGGAGGCAGCTTGCAGGCTTGCCAAACAGAGCTACCTTTGGCCCCTGGGCTGCCGTTCCTACCAATAAATTCAATAAGGCAGGCATTAAGCCACTAAACAACACAATGCCTTCAAAATCTATATCAGAAATTCAGACTGGAAGGATAAGCTGGAACTTGAAGCATACTGTATTTTATTTCCTATGAGGAATAGTCGTGTGCGCTCCGTAACTCCTGGCTTGGAGAGTGAAAGAGATTTTGGGCATTGTTTTCGGTTGACAGAAGAGGAAGGGGATTCCAGCTGCAATGTTTGCGTAGAGTTGATTTCCATCTCCTTGCCAGCAGGGGCAGTAAACCAACATTTTTTGTTTGCCTATCCAACAGTAAGGAGCTGTGTCTTTTGTCAAAAATAAGCGCTGTAGGCCTCATGGCTTTGTTTGTATTTGGGGAAAGTCTAAGAAATGGACAATAAGGGTCTCATGGTTATTTAGAGCCAGGGTTCTACTGTAAATATCATCAGCCGTACAGAGGCCTACTTTTAAAGAGCACATAAACTGTCCTGCCCTTTTTTTATGAAACAGAGGAAACAAGGCTGCAAATGTTAGGTTCCTTTATGTGTCCACCTGCACCCACACTTTCGGCAAATGCCTGTTTTTCAAAGGCTTTCAAAGCGTCGTTCTGGAACTGTTTGACTGCTAAGGCTTTTCTGCCTGGCCGGATCATCCAGTTTTTGCCAATGTACACAAACTTCAACAGATCAGAAGAGTTTGGCTCAGTATGTGTGTGTGTGTGGGGGGGGGGGGCTATGCACGCATTTACATTATCTTCTGCAAGCAGTCCAATGTGGTAGACCGTGCACGTTACCATAAACGATCAAGCTGAAACTGTGGTTGAAAATGACAAAATCAGAGGCTGCTCCCAAGGAGAGGAGGGTCAGCCTTTAGCCCAGTATCCCCATGAAAAGTGTCATGTTTTTTAGTGCAATATGTATGGTCAAGATCAGCTGGACTGAAACTGGTTCTAAGGGCAGCTTGTCCACCCACCCTGCTCCTGATAGGGAGCCGTGCGATTCTGCACGGGGCTTATCTGGGTGCTGCATTTTCTCAACAGAATGACCTAGTTCATCGCTGATAGCTGGAGTTTCCTCCCTCGCTACTACCCAGATGATGAAAGCTCGATCCAATACCATCAATGATATTTTGTATGGCTTTCTGGGGTTCTTTTGTGTTGGCTTGTAGTTTCTGTTCTCCTAGAGTAGCCCTAGGTGGGTGGTATAAAAGCTGAATAGTTTTTGTTCTCCATCAAATATCACCCCCCTCCCCCAGGCATGAACATTTATTTATTTATTTATTTATTTATTTATTTTTATTCATTCATTCATTCATTCATTCATTCATTGCATTTTTAGACCACACCGACATTCCCACAGGAAATCTGGGAGGTTAACAAGTGCAAAAATAAATAGAAAATAGTTAAAAAGAATAGTTAAAAGCCACCCAAAAAATCAAAACAATAAATGATGCCATAGCAGTTTCTGATACAGTTCATTTCTGTCTCTGTATTTCCCGGTCAGAAGCTTTTTGTTGGCTAAATTCTTCTTCTTCTTCTTCTTCTTCTTCTTCTTCTTCTTCTTCTTCTTCTTCTTCTTATTATTATTATTATTATTATTATTATTATTATTATTATTATTATAAAACAATATTGACTTTCAAATAGCAACTCCCGAAGCAGAGTTCATCTCTGAAGTACTGTAGCTTTCCTACTAGTTTTCTCAAAGGATGCGGAGATGGAACAGTTTTCACAGATGTGGTGGAAACTTTGCAGCTTGGGTCCTTCCAAAACGTGGTAAGTCCCATTTTTTGCCAAGAGGCGCACCATAATTGGTTGGGATAAAAATTTCCCCCACTTTAGATAAGCTTCCCCATAAGGTACATGAAGCAAGGAAGTAAAACAAAGTGTGCACAATGGCATGTGCACAAGAAAATACAAGTAGCAAGTGGCAACAATTGTTGCCCTGTAGGGTGAGGGCATTCCAATGTCAACTGTGTTACCGTGGTTAAGGGGGAAATGTCTGCAGTTTTGATGGTGTGCATGCTTGTTGCTTCCCATGCCTTTTAATGGAGGTTTTGAGGCAAAACCAGATATTATAGAGAGTTTGTAGTTAGAACTAGAGATGGGCACGACTTGAAAAAAAATTTTTCGAGTTGTCGTTAGTCGGGCCGGTTCCGTTTCGGCTCGTTTCCGTTTTTTCGCGAAAATTTGCAAAAATTAGTCGGTTCGTTTTTTCATTTTTTCGTTGTCGTTAGTACTGGTTTGGGGAGGGGGTAGCGGGCTCCTGGAGGGAGCTGCAGGAGTCAGCCAGAGCCACAAGTGACGGACTGGCAGACTCTTTGCACCCGCTGTGTCTCACGTACTTGCATGTAGTGCAATGCAAGTAGATCTGGCTTAGGGTTAAGACGGCTTAGCGCAACGGCTAGGGTTAGGCTAGTTACGGGTGAGGTTACGGTGAGTATTGGGGTGCATCTGGGTGCCTCTCTGACCCACTTAGAAGGACAGTGTACTGGCGTATGGGTTAGGCTTAGGGTTCGGGTTTGGGCTACGATTAGTGGGCTGTTTATGCCCGATTGGCACATCCCAGAAGTCTCTGTGGTCAACCTGGCCAAGTGGCCATGCGATTGGTGGAAAATTTGCATGGTCTACTCCCATAGGAGAGCCCATCATTGCGAATGCGCAGGTGTAAAAAAATACAATAAAATAAAATAAAATAAAATCAACGGAGACTTTTTTGCAAGAAAAACCCACTGCTGCTACTGTAAAAAATCAAGCATTTAAAATAGCTAATTTCCGCATGTTTCTGTGGTGCTTTGGTGGGGTTTTGGGCAACAATTTCAAAAAAAAATATTGCGGTCGCCATTTTGGATCCCCCCCACCGCATGGCAAATGGATGCGCCCTCCCAGCCTGGTACAGTCAGCAAAACCTGGCCATGCGATTGGTGGAATGGCTCCAAAACTTTGCATGGTCCACTCCCATGGGCGAGCCCATCATTGCAAATGTGCAGGTGTAAAAAAAAAAAATAAAATAAAATAAAATAAAATCAACGGAGACTTTTTTTTTTGCAAGAAAAAACCCACTGCTGCTACTGTAAAAATTCAAGCATTTAAAATAGCTAATTTCCGCATGTTTCTGTGGTGCTTTGGTGGGGTTTTGGGCAACGATTTCAAAAAAAATATTGCGGTCGCCATTTTGGATCCCCCGCACTGCATGGCAAATGGATGCGCCCTCCCAGCCTGGTACCAGCAGCGGAGCAGTAGCAATAGCCAAGGAGAGGGGGGCGGGGAACCCCCCCCCAAATAAAACACCCTTCTGGCCTGGTAGGTGCCCTCAGACAGTTTTCGCCTACTTTTAGGGCCGGGAATCGGGTTTTTTTTAACTTTTAAAAACTTTTTTTCTGTGCCGCTTGGCATTGCGCGATGCAAGTAACGAGCACGACAAATCAGACCAAATTGTTCGTTCGTCGGTTCGAGCTCGAAGTCTTGGGCAGTGATTCCCGTTACCGTTTCCGTAGAGTAACGGAAACGAGTAACGGAAACGGAAACGGGAATACCGCTAAGTCGTGCCCATCTCTAGTTAGAACTGGAAGCATGTCAGTGTTGGAGAGACGTGTTTCAGGTTGATTTCCATGCTTGAGGAACAGACGTCAAACAACCCCAGAACAAAGCAAGCGAATTTGCAAATTCTGAAAGAGAGGCGAAGCTCCTAATGGGCACATAGAAACTTTCAACGGTTAAAGAATTCCCACCACTAATACCCAGTGTGGTACAGTGGTTAGAGTGACAAACTAGTTCTTAGGAGACTTGGGTTTGAATCCCAGCCCTGCCATGGAAACTGAATGAGGAGATGGAACTCGTAAAAACATTCCTTAAATATCTCACGCATCCATGACAAGTTGGTTGTGACCTGACAGCACCTAGCAACAGAACATTTTTACTGGCAGTTAAGTGATTTTTGTCAGGATTACTGCTAAAAATGTGGGAAAATGTTTCAGGAATTTTCTGTCCCTCAAAGCACTTGGCTGGCTTTTTGTTCTAGGCGCTTTTTTGTTGTGTATCGAAAGTACACAATTTCCATTTATGAAGAAATATTTCTAGAGTTGAGATCAACCTCTCTTCCTTGAGTTTTCCCGTTCTCTTCAAATGACAGGCAGTTCTTTACATGCCATCTGGAGGTGAAGACCAGACCAACTTACCTTGCAAGATGGTTATTAGGATTTCCGTGGTAATGGGGGGGGCATGCTGATGAGATCTGGGGGAAAGTGTGAAAAAAGTGTTTAGCAAAGTCCTGGGAGGTACTTTGTCTCGGTTTTGGTTTTGCTGTTCACAAGATTTCAGAAGCTCCTTAAGAGTGCTGACATGGCACCCATTTGGTCAAAAAGATAAATAGTTATACCTCTTCCAGTGACCTAGTAAGGCTCATTCCAAAAGCTGATGGAAAATTTATGGTAACACCTTCTATTCCATCGCATTTCCCACTTTCTTTTACTTTCTGTTGCAAAATGTTGCTATTTTGTTGCTTTTTAATTGGAGTTGTTGTTTTTCTCCTATATTCACAACTCCAGCACAGCACCAATTGTGGTACCCCCCCTTTTTTTTTTTAACCTCAAGCACAACATTTGCATTTGGTAGGTACTGACAGTATTACCACCAGGAGATTGCAAAATTTGTAATTTTTTAAAAAAGGAATCAATTCTCAAACAAGAGAATCTCTAGCACAGTGGTTCCCACCCTGGGGGTTGGGGCCCCTTTGAGTGGTCGAACAACCATTTCACAGTGGGTTGCCATGAGCCAGTGAAGAAAAAAGCACAAACGCCTTGGGTCTGGAGGAGGTGGAGGGGAAGAGTGAGTTACAGCTTGATAGGTCAGAGGGGATGCCAGTCAATGGCACCGGAGGCTGCGATTGGCTGAGGGTGCTTGTAGAGGGAAGTTCTCTGTAGCACTTGCGGCCGTGGCCTGCCAAAGGGGGCTTGTGGCCTCTTCCAAGCAGGGCAAGGGGGTCACCCACAACATGAGGAACTGTATTAAAGGGTTGCACAGCATTGGGAATCACTGCTCTAGCACCTCTGAAAGGGGCCACAAACAGGAAGCAACTCTTCTTCCTTACAAGGTTCGCTGTGGAACTTATGCAGCCCCTGATTTGGCCTTTATTTTTTTTTTCCATGTTGTGTTATGGCAGTGTTAAGGTTGAGAAAAAAGGCAGAGAATGGCTGCTGTGGGGGACAAAGCTGAATTATTAACAGCAAATGAAACGGTTATGTCATATGTGTGATCACCTTTTATATATCTATCTTTGTTAGAGAGAAAGAGAGAGGGAGGGAGGGAAGGAGAGAGAGAGAGAGTCTTCAATATAAAAAAGAAAGGAAAATGATGACGCTTTCTTTCTTTTTTGGCTTTAAAAACAAGTCTATTCATCACAGACTAAAACAAAAGCTAGAAAATCACAGAGTTTCTTATGCAAAAATTTTGCATTGTGTGTGCTGGATGAAAAGTTGGCCAGGCTTGGGGTGATGTGAGGTTAGTTTTTTGCGGTAGATGGTGAGTCCTATAGCTTTCTATTCAGGACTTTATAAAGATAAATATCCTATCCTCCAATGCATGAAATGTCCTCCACAAAGTTTACTTAAAATATTATTTCTAGGTCATCTTAAATGGGAATTTCTGAGCTCAACTGAGAGGTGGTGGTTGGGTTTGGGGTGTTGTCTCCTCATCCCGCCACCCTCTAAGTGGGAGAGTAATGTGTTTCATAGAACACAGTAATAAAATATGAATTCCTTTCTAATTATGGAAGCCAGAGCAAAGTGCATGTAATGTATCCATTGCGATGAGGGGGTGGGGGGGAGCACAATGCATAGAAAGATGGCACCATGATTCTTATTGTTATTTATAGAGTGTAGAGATGGGCACGAAACAAGCAATTTTTCATTTTCGTTTTCATTTTTTCATTTCGTTACGTAACGAAACAAAAAACAAATTTTGTCTCCAAAATGAAACGAAACGAAACGAAACAACAGAAATTTTGTTGCTAATGAAACAGCAATTTTTCATTTTCGTTTTCGTTTTTTTGTGTTTTTTTGCAAAAAAATAACGAAAAATGAAAACGAACCGAAACGGACCCCCTAAAACGACAAACGACAAACAAAACACCCATTTTTTTGAGCCGTGCCCATCTCTAATAGAGTGGCGTCTCCATGAAAGGTGTTTGACAAAGCAACATGAGCTGCAGAAAAAGGGGGTTCCGGTACTACAAATGGGTCAGGAGGGGTTGTAGTAGCTTCTTCACTGCTGCCACACACTCAGATACCATTGAAAAACTTCCGGGTGAACCAGTGAAGCAGAAGAAGAGAGTGGAGCTGGCGTAGGGTGTGGGGGGGAGATACTGGAATTATAGGATATGGCTCTGAGCGAGATGCAAACCAGCTAAGAGCAACCCTTTGCTCAGGGAGGGAGTGTGTGAATGCAGGCTCTTAGTCTTCATGTAATGTGTGAGATTTATAAGAAGCAAAGCTCCCTGGAGGAAACCAGGCATATTTGCTATATATAGGGCTGTTCCCTGGTTGCAGATCCACCTCCCCGACTGGAGCATTATCCGACTGCAGGGAGCCTTAAACCAGCCCATTCCTCCCTCTTTTCTTTTGTTCATCTGTGTTGCCAAGTGTTAAGCAGCACAGGGAGACAAATTAAGGCTGGAGTTAGTGAGGAAGGAAATGAGGATGGGTGCAATTTACCGCCTGTTGAAAGCAAGAGCCTGTTCAGGGTACTATATTTCAAAAAGGTTGGAAGGGAGATAGGATGCGTGTTGCACGCAACTGGCAGGGCATGCATCAGTGTGTCTGTTGTGATGAAGAACTTGGACAAGGAAGGACTTCCTCCTTTGCTCTGGGACGGCTCACTCAAATCTCTCCCCCCATTGCATATTGGGGAAAGTCCTTTCCTTTCATATTGTATTACATGTACGCAACCAAAGTTGCAGAATGTGTGGCAAGTAATCAAAGTCAATGATTAAGGGGCTGGTTGTAGGCCAAGTCACACATAGGTTGCATGCCCAGACATGTGGCCGGGCCCATAGACAAATGGTAGTGGCCCCAATGTGATGCGGCAGCCAGGAAAGCCAATGTGATTCTTGGTTGCATCAACAGAACCATAGTGTTTAGATCAAGGGAAGTGATAGCACCACTCTATTCTGCTCTGGTCAGACTCCACCTGGAGTACTGTGTCCAGTTCTGTGCACCTCAATTTATAAAGGATGTTGACAAACTCAAGCGGGTACAGAGGAGGGCGACCAGGATGGTTGAGGGTCTGGAGGAAATGTTTTATGAGGAACGGCTTAGGGAACTGGGAATGTTTAGCCTTTCAAAAAGAAGGCTGAGGGGGGAATATGATAGATACAGTATGTTTAAATATGTGAAAGGATGTCATATTGAAGAGGGAACAGGTTTGTTTTCCATGGCTTCAGAGACTAGGACTCTGATTCCATTTGAACATTAGGAAGAACTTCATGACAGTTAGAGCTGTTCAGCAGTGGAATATGCTGCCACAAAGGGTGGTGGAGTCTCCTTCCTTGGAGGTTTTTAAGCAGAGGCTGGATGGCCATCTGCCGGAAATACTGTGATGGGATTCCTGCATGGCAGGGGGTTGGACTAGATGGCCCTTGAGGTCTCTTCCAACTCTGTGATTCTATGATTCTATGATTCTATGCCAGCTCAAGTTATCTTCTGATCTCCAGTCATCCTCACTCACTGGGAACTGAGCACTAGCATATGAAATATCTCTGTCGGGATTGCTCATTTCCTGAAGTTCTGTCTCTCTTGCCTTCCCATTTTGGTTTCCATCTTGGGTCACAAGACTTTCATATTTGTTATCCCCCCACTGCTCTGCACAGAATTTAGGATGTGTTTTGACACTCCCTGCCCCGCATTTATTAGTGAGGCAAACCGAAGTAAGTAGGAAAAGAGTAAACCTAACATTGAGCAGGCTTGGCTCAGTAATGGAAGCCACGGCCTTGCATTTGCAAGACACAAAAGACTGTCTCGTGTCTTGACCTATTGCCTAAATCACGGGGTTGCCATGAGTTGTGTGTGTGTGCATGGGGGGGATGAGTCATTTACTTGTCTTCTTTATGTGTACCTCCTTGCTTATATATACGCAATGTGGCATAGAGGATAGATTGATGTCTGGGGACTGATCCGTCACCTTATCCCTGATGGATCAGGAAAGAGATCTTGGTGTGTTGGTGGACAGCTCCATGAAGGTGTCTCCCCAATGTGTGTCAGCGGTGAAGAAGGCCAGTTCCATGCTAGGGAATTATCAAAAAGGGGATTGAAAATAAAACAGCCAACATTATAATTCCATTGTATAAAACGATAGTAAGGCCGCACTTGGAGTATTATGTACAATTCTGGTCACCGCATCTCAAAAAAGACATAGTGGAACTGGAAAAGGTGCAAAAGAGAGCAATTAAAATGATCACTGGGCTGGGGCACCTCCCTTATGAGGAAAGGTGAGAACAGACAAAAGATTTTTTTTTTACCTAGCGTGTTGTTAGTCTGTGGAACTCCCTGTCACAGGAGGTGGTGGTGGCACCTGGCCTGGATGCCTTCAAAAGGGGATTGGACGGATTCCTGGAGGAAAAGTCAATCACAGGTTACAAATCATGATGGAGATGTGGAATCTCCAGGCTTAAAACCAGGGTCCTTCAAGGGCCAGATGCAGGGAAGTGGTATCAGGAGACAGATACCTAGTCTCGTGCACTCCCAGAGGCATCTGGTGGGGCCACAGTGAGATACAGGAAGCTGGACTAGATGGGCCTTTGGCCTGATCCAGCAGGGCTCTTCTTATGTTTTTATGTGCTTATGACTCAGGAGGCCTGGGTTTGTATCTCTGCTTTGCCAGGCAAGCTCATTGGGAGAATGGATCTGATAAAACCATTTCTTAAATATTGCACTTACCACAAAAGCCCTATTAGGTCCAGCAGAAGTCAGTTCTGACCTGATGGGCAGCTCAGAATAACAGCACTCACCTCCATTCTCTCTATTGATTAAAACTTGATTGTGCATATATTATTTATTTTTTCTCTTTGGGGCGCATGTGAAGCTCCTCGCTTTTTAGAAGCAGTGCATACATTTCACTTTGTACAGTACCTTATTTCTCCAGCGTGGTCTGTAAGAAGATTCTTACAGATGCAGATCTGCCACAGACTCTAAAGTCATAATGTGCTTTATTTCTACAGCAACCCTTGACAGGTGTGAAAATCCCACCTGTGCTGCAGCAATCCTATCCTGAGAAATTCTTTTCTATTCCTACAAGTTGGGCAACATAAGAAAAGCTTCCAGTGCTTCTCTCTGCTTTGCAGGGAAAGATGGGTAGACCTGATTTCTAGGGATGTTCATTCTCCACAGTATTGATCTTCTCCTTGACGGATCCCTGATCGTGCGCGATGGGACCCTGGGATCCTTTAGAACACAGCTTGGCTGCAGGCGTGCTCACTTACCATCACAAATACCAACAATTAATTTGCACAGCTCTGTCTGATCTTGTTTTGCTCGATCGACATTTTCTGCATCTCCTTCTATCGTTTTATTCCAATTTTTTGTCCTCATTCGCACCTCCCACCCGAACCCCCTTCGGTGCAACAGTTCTTTGCTGCACAGTCTTCTTACTTGAGGTTACCAGGCTAATAGGCACTCAGCAAAACAAGAAGCAGAAATCAAAAGAATGAGAAGTAAAAAGAGAATGACTGCTTACAGGAATGCAGTGCAGTGGCAGATAACAAAGGCACTTCTTTCTCCTCCCCCCCTTTTAAAAATGTTGTTTTATTGGGAAATGAAGTTTAAAACACAAGCAACAAAAGAGAGGAACTGAACACAGTCCCCTAAAATTGCCAAAGAGAACATGTGCTCCCTGATGGTAGGCTTTGGAATACCAAGTGAGTTGTGGGCCAACTAGAGTCGTAGGGTTTAAGAAGGGTGAAGAAACTTTTTTTTAAATCCTCCATGTCCTTTTAGTTAAATTCCCCATAATCCATATGCCTTGCGATACAGTGGTTAAGCTGCAGTACGGCAGTCAAGACTCTACTCATGATGTGAGTTTGATCCCAGCAGCTGGGGTAGCCGGATCAAGGTTGACTCAGCCTTCCATCCTTCTGAGGTCAGTAAAATGAGTACCCAGCTCATTCAGGGAGGGTAATGTGTAGCTTGCATAGTCAGATTGTCAACATCCCAGAGAGGAATGTAAGCAAATTAAGGCAGTAAATAAGCATCACAGTTTGCTTTTCCATTGTCCATGTCAGGTGACACAGAGGAGAGTCAAAGGCCAACACCTCTGGAAGCCAAAATTTTCTTCCTTCCTGGATTGATGAAGTTCCCTAACATTGGAGAGAGTTGTTTGGAAGTGTACATCAAGTAGCCGAACTGTAGCTTCAGGGGACGTGGCACATGGGATGACTACAGGAGACATGGTCCTGCTTCCTACATTCTCCTGTGCAATTCAGAGGCTGGCGTAAGAAATGCAAGTTTGCCTGTCACTTATTTCTGGAATAAAACTTGGACAGAGCTCCATCCCTATCATAAACTGGCACAGATACAAATGTGCTTCATCTACCGGTAACAGTAAAGGGGATGTGGGGTGATGCCTGCTCCATCTACTGCATGTCCCTGTCAGATCTTCATAAAGAAGAATCCATGGATGGGATGCAAGTCCAGTGAGCGCCTTGTCAGGGGGAGAATGTAGCCAGGAAACGGGTCCAGCTGCAGTTCAGAATTGCAGGGAAGAAAGGCATTTGAGGCAGAAGATTCAGGACCATGGAGAGAGCCCAGGGAAAGTCTCTCAGCTCCATAGGAACATAAGAAGAGCCATGCTGGATCAGCCCAAAGGCCCATCTAGTCCAACTGCCTGTATCTCACAGTGGCCCCACCAAATGCATCTGGGAGTGCACGAGATTAGATATCTGTTTCCTGATACCACTCCCTTGCATCTGGCCCACGAAGTACCCCAGTTTTAAGCCTGGAGATTACACATCTCCATCACGGTTTATAACCTGTGGTGGAGTTTTCCTCCAGGAATCTGTCCAATCCCCTTTTGAAGGCATCCAGGCCAGATGCCATCACCACATCCTGTGGCAGGGAGTTCCACAGACTAACAACATGCTGAGTAAAAGAATATTTTCTTTTGTCTGATCTCACTCTCCCAACCCTCAGTTTGAATGGATGTCCCCTTGTTCTGTCATTATGTGAGAGGGAGAAGTGTGTCCCTCTCTCCATATTACTCACATCCTGCATTATTTTGTACATCTCAATCATATCCCCCCCCCGGCACCTTTTTTTCCAGATGTTTTAGCCTTTCCTCATAAGGGAGTTCCCCCAGCCCAGTAATCATTTTAGTCATTTTCCTCCTGCACCTTTTCCAGTTCCATTATGTTTTTTTGTGAGATGCAGTGACCAGAACTGTACACAATACTCGAGAAGGTGCTGCTCATTTTAGTCTGGAGCTTGTCTTCAGTCATCATTCCATGGTTTGCCAAGAGATTTTTGTCCATGCCTCAGAGCTGGCTTAGTGGAGTAAAAGGCCATTTGCAATGACAACGGCGATGAGTGTGATCCATCCAGTGAGACATCAGCCCCCACTGAGCTGGAGAGCTGACCACCTACTGGGTCTAGGGTTTAGGATCATGGGCAGGCAGGTTCATGAGCCCAAGCTGATGGTCATGTCCCATGTCCAGTGCTTCCTCAGTCTGTGCCTCTACACTCTTGGACTCTGTTTCCAAGCCTGTGTCAATGACAGATGTTGAAACTATGACATCTGCATAGAACAAGTTATTATGGACCTGGTAAAGTACAATCACCCTGAAAGGTTTGTTTTCTACATGCGGGGAAAAGGTTTTCATGCAGAACAGCATTGAACATTGTGTCTCTCCCTGCTTGGCAATCTGAAGCATCAGCTCTTAGAACTAATAAATCTAGAAGCATTTCGCAGGGGTGGTGCACCAGCTCTGGCTGTGCTTCCATCAAGAATTCCTGAAATATTTAAGCCCATCAAAAAAGTTTGTCTTGACATTTCACCTCAGGCAGATCTCATTTCTTTAGGGCAGAGAGCTGTCTATTTCTGAACACCTTGAGAGACAGACCTAAATTCCAAGAACATTGTAGCCAGAAAGTGATATACAGTAATACCTTGATTTACAAGTACCTTGGTTTACAAGTGTTTTGTAAGAAGAGCAGATATTTTTGATCAATATCACCTTGATCAACAAGCAGTGTCTTGCACTACAAGCACTGGAGCAGGTCACATGATCACAAGTGACCCAATGGTCTCTCTCTGTCTCTGTTCCTGCTGGATTGTGGGGAGATTGTCTCAGGCAAGCCTCCAACACAGAGGGAAGAGAGAGGAGAGGAGGTCTCCATTGCACTGGCCATGAATGTTTTGAAAGGGAGTGCAGGTTAGGGTTTTATTTATATTTATATTTATATTTATATTTATATTTATATTTATATTTATATTTATATTTATATTTATATTTAGGGTTTCCATGTCCCTTCTTATTTTTAAAACCATTTTTAGTCATGGGGCATCTAGTCATGTGTATATATGGTTACAAATTACAGTTTATTATTGTCATTAAAAACACAGTGTGAAATCCAGTTGCTGGTCCCAAACAGAGCAGACTCCACAGCTGGGTATGTAAACCATGGTGTGGTCATGGCCTTCTAGCCAAATTCTTTTGTGAGTTTTGGCATTTTGTGTGTGCGTACAGTATGTGGTCTATGGGACCCCAGAACAAATCATGTGAGTTTCTATTATTTCTTCCGGGGAAATCTGCTTTGATATGAGTGTTTTGGTTTACAAGCATGTTTCCAGAATGGATTATGCTAGTAAACCAATGTATTACTGCAGATTTCAAACACATCAGACAGGATCCTTTGGCTTCATTTTTCACACGTAACACAACTTGTGCAAGCCATTACACTTTCCCACTAGGCCAGAAAAGTGGGAGCTCAAAATAATCACATAAGTTGTGTTTATCCTTCTGGATGGTGATATGAAATGTTCTTAAGGTCCATGGGTGTGCAACAGGGATCCCCTGGGGCTTAGGCACATATACAACAATGTTATCCAATGAAACTCTGCATTAATACTTACTCTCTGTGAACACTGGATGGCATTTTAGCTAATCCCAGTGCAACTGGATTATGATGAAAGGTTGGTTTATTGCAAGGCATCACAACTGCTGATTTTTCTCCAGATCTGGACGCAATGTCTTCCCAGATGAACTGCTGATGGCTTGAATCATAAAATAATACAGTTGGATGGGTCCTCAGACTTCATCTTATCCAGGCCTGCCCAACAGGTAGACCACGGGCTACTGGTAGCCCGCAAAGGGATCAAAAGTAGCCTGCTGGCCATCAATAAAAAAAGTAAGGGGACAAGTTCTCCATCCCTCCCTCCACCATCCCAAGGACCACCACTTCCCCAGCAAAGTTCTGGTTCTGCCAGCCCACTCTCTCAGCCAAGCAGGGCAGTTCAAGGGCCATGGCGCATTGAAATCTGTTCCCTCCAGAACAGATTAATTGGTTTTCCTATGCATTCCTATGGAAAACTGCTGCTCTACTTACAAAAGTTTTTAGTTATGATTATGTGCTTGGAACAGATAAAATTCATAAGTAGATGTTTTAGTGTAGTAGCCCTCAGGCACTTTGGGCCAGAAAAAGTAGACCTTGGCCTGTTCAAAGTTGAACAGCCCTGATCTAGTCCACTGCTGCCCAGAATAGGAAATTAATGAATAGAGCATCCATTCTAATCACTGCAAGGCTCTGATGAAGAAGCAAAGTTCAGATTCGAGAGCCCGATAGGTCCCTTCCGATTCCACTGACCTATGACCCTGTAAGTGCCCTCCTCTGTCAAGTAGCTCAGAGGATCAGAAAGCCCCCCCCCCTCTTTCTGCGTACTCAAACTTTGTCTTCTTGTCATTCGGGCCCATAGGCTCACTTTGTCCTCTCTGGAGCAAACGGAGAACACATTAGCTGTGTCTACATGACAGCCCTTGAAATGGCGTTGAGGTTCTTGTCTTCCCAGTGAAGTCAGGCTTGTCTGAAATCTTACATTTTCTTGGCATCTCCTTGAATAAAATATCATTTAACGTCCAGCCCCCTTGACGGTGTCACCACAGCCCCAGAAATACCAGTGTGTCTTACAATTTGGGGAAGTTATCACCACAGTGTGACTTTAATGTAATCACTTAAATGTCGTAATTAGGAGGGGGAAATATGGGCTGGTTTATTCTTCCGCAACTCAACTCAAGAGGGGGGGGTGTATTACTAGTATATTTCAGAGTAGAATTTATCTTCTTAGAGTTCTAATTATGGAACTTCTTAGTATAGTTAATGCCGTTTGGACTACCAACCGCTTGGTAGAATGCTAATTCGGTCCCCAAGATGCATCATAAAAATTTCTAAGGGCCTGCCAAAGCTGGGGCTGCCATCTTTAAACAACTTACTTGAATAATTTGCTCCAGGAAAGAGTTTGCATGCTTCTCTTGTGGCCCCTTCCTTATTGCCCTGAGTTATGTTCCCATTTGCTTTTCAGTACGGGGATTGCTGAGCGTGGGCGGGTGTACTGTGGCATAGTCGGTAGAGCGTTGAACCCTGAGCTTAAACCACTCCTTTCCTGCAGCAACAGTCTACGTCACACTGGTTCCCGTCCTTGGCACCCCCAGATGTTTTTGGGATAAAACAGCCAGGAGCCTTCACTACTAGTGGTGCTGGTCAGGATTCCTGAGCAGGGTAGTCTAAGAACATTTGGGGCTCTTTAGTCAGGAAAAAAGGCACCTGAGGGGGGATATGACTGAGACGTACAAAATAATGCAGGGCATAAGTAAAGTGGATAGAGAGAAGCTCTTGTCCCTCTCACAAAATACCAGAACTAGGGGACATCCACTCAAACTGAGGGCTGGGAAAGTGAGAACAGACAAAAGAAAATATATTTTTTTTTACCCAGCGTGTTAGTCTGCGGAACTCCCTGCCACAGGATGTGGTGATGGCATCTGTCCTGGATGCCTTCAAAAGGGGATTGGACCGATTCCTGGAGGAAAAGGCCATCCCAGGTTACAAACCATGATGGAGATGTGGAATCTCCAGGCTTAAAACCGAGGTACTTCAAAGGCAAGAGGCAGGGGAGTGGTATCAGGAGACAGATATCTAGTCTCATGCGCTCCCAGAGGCACTTGGTGGGGTCACTGTGAGATACAGAAAGCTGGACTAGATCGGCCTTTGGCTTGATCCAGCATGGCTCTTCTTATGTTCTATATGTTCTTATATCTCTAATTCAAATACTTGAAAGGGAGTCCAACAGAGGAGGCTCAGGCTTTGCCTCGATTCTTCCAGAGTGCAGGACCCCTAATCATTGGCTCAAGTTATAGGAAGGCAC
This sequence comes from Phrynocephalus guinanensis, assembly GCA_037367245.1. NCBI lineage: Eukaryota > Metazoa > Chordata > Lepidosauria > Squamata > Agamidae > Phrynocephalus > Phrynocephalus guinanensis. The sequence goes on from CM074738.1 coordinate 120,096,397, forward strand.
ATTTAGGCTGAATTTCAGGGTTGGGGGGAGGAGAGGCACTGTAACTGTTAGAGCGGTATAACAATGGAACTGATTGCTACAGGAGGTGGCGAGTCCTCTGTTGCTAGAAGCATTGAAGAGAAAGTTCAACAACCATCTGTCAGATCTACTTTGATTTGGATTTCCTGCCTTGATCAAACGGTAGGAATTGAGGGCCACCTAGGCTTCTTCCAGCAACATTCTCATATGATTCTATGATCAATGCATCACCTCTCTTTATTGCCTGTGTAGAGAGTGGCCTTTTCAGCTTAGTGCATTTTCGGACATTCTCTTCTGGCTATGAAATGTAATGTCATTTCCCCATAATCGAAACCTGTAGAAACTCCCCAAACACCTCAACTTTCCACTTCATATCAAGTTGGGCTTCTGCTGTGTTCTGGTGTTTCCCACCTTTCTGAAATTGTTGGTAATATATAGTGCTAATTACTGGTAGGCCTGAGAGGGAAGGTGCCATGGATTATACTGTCTTTCCAGCTCCTGGTGGTAATCTCGGAGAACACTCTGATCCCTGTCTGGGAGCCTCGCTCTTATTGCTTTATAGCAGCGATATAGTCCCAACCTTGCATCCCCAGATGTTCTTGGTCTAATGCCTTCACCAATTTATTTATTATTATTTATTTATTTGTTATATTTCTATACCGCCCATCTTCCGGACGGAACTCTGGGCGGTTTACAATTAAACAGGCAATAGAAAATACACACCAAAAAAGGCAAAAAGTGCTAATAAAATAAGGAGGGACGAGACCCTCCACAAAAGATGATGTGGGAGGCAAAAAAAAAAGTAAAAAGGTCGCCATATGACTCTTTGAAAAGGTGGGTTTTCAGGGCCTTTTTAAAAACCGGGCAGGGACTGTGCTAGGCAACACCTGGACTGGCCAAGATTGCTGGGAGTTGCAGTCTAAGAACATCTGGGTTACCCAAGGTTGGGTAGAGGAGAGTTTCATAGAATCATAGAAGCATAGAATATAAATAAATAGAATCACAGAGTTGGAAGAGACCTCATAGGCCATCTGGTCCAACGCCCTGCCATGCAGGAACCCCATCACAATATTTCCATCAGATGGCCATCCAGCCTCTGCTTTAAAAACTCCAAAGAAGGAGACTCTACCACCCTCTGTGGCAGCATATTCCACTGCCGAACAGCTCTAACTGTCATGAAGTTCTTCCTAATGTTCAAATGGAATATCCTTTCCTGTAGTTTGAAACTATTTCCCCAAGTCTTAAGTCTCTGAAGCCATGGAAAACAAACCTGTTCCCTCTTCAATATGACATCCTTTCAAATATTTAAACATAGCTATCATGTTCCCCCTCAGCCTTCTTTTTGAAATGTTAAACATCTCAAGTTCCCAGTTTGTAGAAAGGGGGTGTCCAAAAGGTGAAAAGACATGCCCATTTTGATCTTCTGCCCATAATTAATTTCTAATTGGAGTTCAATACAAAATGGACTTCCAACATACCAAGGAGGGGGGATTTCAACTCTTCCTTGGGAGAGCTGATCCACCTGTGGAGTGCCACCACCAAAAAGACTCTGTTCCTCTCAGATACCGGCCCACTGTGTTAATGGCAGTCAATGGAGCAAGGCTTATGAAGGTGGATGCAGCTGATGCGAGGAGTGAAGGTTTATGTGGGAAAAGGAAGTTTTGCAATTGCATTGGTCCCAAATAGAGATGGGCACGAAATTAACTTTTACTTCGTTTTGTTATTCGTTATTCATTTTGATATGTAGCGTTCTGGTTTGTTTTCATTTACCCCTGTTCCCGCCTCCGCATGCGGAAGTGAGAACGGGGGTCTCTCTAAAGGGATCTTCCCCGCCGCGGATGACAGAACGAACAATGAAATGATTTTTTTTTAAAAATGTTTCAAATGAAACAAAAGGAAGTGAGATGGGCCACAAAATGAAACGAAATGAAAGACCATTTTTGCGTTTCATGCCCATCTTTAGTCCCCCAAACAGTTAAGGGTTTTTAGAGTCAGACCCTGCCTTAGGGTCCTCCTTCAAGCTGAGCAAAGGCGGTGGGGTGGGGGAAGAAAGACAGAAGTCCAGAAAGTGTCCAGGGTGGAATGTCAGAAGCTATGGAGATGACAACGTTGAGCATCGCCTTGGAGTCTGAGGTTTCATCCCAGGCCGAAGGCTGTTGAAAATAAGCCCTGGGACTGTTTTGTATCAGGAGTTGGGGAGTGCCCATGGGAGGGAAGGAGGTGCACCCAACCCCTGATACATTTCCTTATGCTATGATGTATCTTCTGGAAGATCTCTCTCCCTGATCTTGACTGACGAAAGGCAGCTTCGTCTCTCCCGGAGGTACCATCCAGGTGCTGGATTTTTCTACTGTTGACATCTCTTATAGTTAAATTTGCTCTCTTTTCCCAGGGCCGTCATAGAGGCAATGGGGCAAAGTTATTATGTGTGTTTCTTTATGAGTCAAACTGTTCTTCTCTTCCGCCCCTCGGGGTAGACAGGGTACATTTGCATCCTTTTAAACCTTCGTGTTTGTTCTACGTCTTGGAATAGAGTTATCTGAATATTAATTATGGTTTCCGCGAAGTTCATCAGTTGGATTCAGGGACTGTTTTCACTCATAGCCACCTGCGTAGATTGTCAGTGTTTATCTGCTTGACTGCACTTAAATCAGTTTCTCTAAGTGGAAGGCTGGGGTAGGGAGCAGCTGGTAGTTCTCTCAGTGAATGTACTGTCTTCTATTAGCATATGTAGCCTAATGCTAATAAATAACAGGACAGGTCCACCTTCAAGATAATTTCTAGCCTCAACCATCATCCACGTCTTCTGCTTCCTTTTGCCTCTCTAGTACCTCATGGCTATCCCTGGATACTTCTGTGGTTTGGACAAGGAGCAACCAGGACTCCCATCTCTTCTGATAGCCTCTTCTGTTTATGCTACATCGGAATGATTAATGATATTGCGCATTGTAACTAAATTTTACTGCCATTATCACCAGGTCACTGGTGACAACTAGATATATCATCTCAGAGGTTCATATACAGATAACAATTTTACCTGTGTGGGTGCAGGCAAGGCAGGATGTCAGCCACATGCTAATGCTGATGTTTCCACATATTAGAAACCCAGTAATGCGCTGAGCGTGGGGATTTCATTAGCATGGCATCCGTCCTGGAGTAGTAGTGGACTAGGTAGCTTGTCAGATTCTGTCCTATGCATGGAGGGAGCATTTCTGCCTATGAAAGTCTCTGCAACCCCCCCTCGAATTAGGGAGCCCACCCCATGTGTTAGACTACAGTTGGAAATACACAGCTGTTGGGGGGGGTGATATGGGTTATAATAAAACATCTCTGGAAAAGACCAGGTGAAGTTATCTGGGAGTGAAGTCATGGTGACTGGACTTCTTTTCTATTGAGATAAAAAGTTTCACTACTCATCCAAGGAGCTTCCTCAGTCTGAGAAAAGTTGGTGGGAGGCTTCTAATTTATAGTTCACCTAGGTTTCACGCCACTCTAGTTTGAATAGTTTTGTTAGGTGGACATGTAGGTTGTTGTCCATCTGACAAGCCTATTCAGATCAGGGTGGTGTGACACCACAGTAAACTATAAATTATAAGCCTCCTACCAACTTTCCTCAGACTGAAGAAGCTCCTTCGATGAGTTGTGGGACATTTCAATCTCAAAAGAAAAGAAGTCCAGTTGCCATGACTCAGCTCATGGATAACCTCACCTGGATGACTGAGAATCTTCACGGACACCAGGAGGGGCTGAAATTCATAAGTGCCTTGAAAAAGGCAGCACTCCCATATTCCTGGAATCTTCAACTGCTTTGACCAGTGGCCAGGGAACAGTTGGTCCTGATGAGCAGACTTTCTTGGTGGTGGCCCCAGAGGTGCAGTTCTGCACTTCCATCCTTCTGAAATCAAAGCAAAAAGCAAAGCAAAGTGTTCTGCTTATATACCACCCCATAGCACCTCAAGCTGTCTCTGGGCGGTTTTACAATTTAATGATGCAGGCTACACATTCATGTCCAAGCACAACTCTTCAGAGAGGCTAGCAATTCAGAGCATTCTAAAGGAATGTTGGATCTTCTGTTGGTTGGCTGAATGGGAACGCAGGTGGCGACACTTCTCGTTTTTCCTTTACTTCTCACCAGTGCCACATTCACTGGTGTGTTTGTTTGTTTGTTTGTTTGTTTGTTTGTTTATACAACTTATATGCTGCCCACTACCCAAAGGTCTCTGGGTGGCTTACAATTAAAATGAACAGTTAAAACAGTTAAAACATTAAAAAGGCAATGGACAATTAAAACAATAAAAACATTTAAACACAAAACACTAAAATTGCCATCAGGACCCACAATCTATGTTATGTCAATTAAAAACGTCAGAAACAGGAAGGTTTTTACCTGGTGCCGAAATGTCATCAGTGTTGGCACCAGGCGGATCTCACTTGGGAGGGCATTCCATAATCTGGGGGCAGCTGCCGAAAAGGCCCTAGACCTACAAGCCATCCCTTTCACCTCCTTCAGAGATGGCTCTCTCAGGAGGGCTCCCTGGCTAGATCTTAATTGCCGGGTAGGTTCATATGGAAGGAGACGGTCCTTCAGGTATCTAGGTCCTAAGGTCCTTACTTGGGGGAATTAACTTTCTCTCCTAAGTTGACTCTCTTTGAGCTTTTCAGAAACCCACAGATATTTTAAATGTTCATTGACACAGGACTGCAAGCTGGTTTTCCTTCCCAGCATTGCACGGTGACCATCCTTTGTATTAGGCGTTGATGAATTTGTACCTGAGCCAGTGATGACCTTTGGACTTGTGGGCAGGGTTCTGCAAAACATTGACAAATCGCTCCTACACAAACCATTAGCCGGCCAATGCACAGGCTTTGCAAGCCTTTCCCCCCCCCCTTACACAAACATTGCTCCTAGGTGAAAGTCAAGAAGAAAAAAACAGACACTGTCACAGAGGAAAGTTATTGGATCATATCCAGGGTTGTCCTGGCAGCTTGTAATAGGGGGCAACTGGGAGGAGAGTTTTCTGAACATGGAGATCCTTGTGAATGTTAAAGGAGCTTTCTTTCCAAGGCGGAATGGCCAATAAAATACCAGAGTGCCTTTTAAAAGCATATTTTGTGATTTGCTTTGTTGCTTCTCATAATAAATATCACTGTGCCAATGGCACAGGCCTTTTGCCCTCTTTTGTGGCATGCACTTTTGGCAGAATTAATTGTCGATCGTAACCGTCAGGTTGCAGAACTGGCTGGTGGCATGGACTCAGCAGAATATTAGTCAGATCTGAGATCTGAACAGACCGGATCAGCTGCAAGGTGGTTTGACCTATAAAGCCCAAATGGTTTGGGACCTTGTTGGTAGATGGCCATACACCTCCTTCTAAGAGTGGTTGTCTGTCCTGCCCATGCATATCTCAGAACAGGTGGCTGAAAATGGTTACCTTAAAGAAGTCTCAGAAGGAGAAAACAAGGAACCCTAGGCTTTCTCGGTGGTTGTTCCCATGCTCTGAAATGAACTGCCTGCCACCTAAGGTTCACCTGACCCCCTCCCTGGAGATTTTAGAGACATCTTGAAAAAACTTCCTATTTCAGCAGAGTTTCTAAATTATGCCATTTAGAGAGAGTTTTTAACCTCTCCTGCCATCTGATTCATTTTAGCTCTAAGGCATATTTTATGTTGCATAGTTTATTTCTACTGTCGTACACTGCCCAGAGTGACCATCAGCCTCACGAGTAGTCTAGAAGTTCAAGAAATATGAATAAATAAAACTAATCAGAGGTACTCCCAGTCTCCCCATGCCTAATGGTGTCCAGTATCCATGTTGTACAAGAGTGTTCTCTGAAATTTAACAAAGCACCCGGTACGGTCCTGATCACTCTGGAAAACTTGGGAACTCAAGCAGAGTGACCTCACATCCTCTCTTAGATGGCAGGCTGATGGGAGACCCAGACCTGTTGGTGATCTCAGCTACAGTTAGACTTGCTAAATGAACTGAGATTTCTGTATGTGTTGACTCACAACACAAGAGTAGATTCAACAGGTCTTCTCAGAAGGAGGTTGCCAGTTGGCTTTGGGCCAAAAAAAACAACAACCTACCACAAGGGTGAAACCAAAGATTCTCACATTGCCAGGATAGGTCCCTTTGTTCCAGTCATCCTTGCTAAAGCAAGATGCACCTTATTTTTCTGTAACTGATTAAAATCACTTCTGGATGTGCATCTGAACAGATAAATGAGTGAATTCAGAGAACCATAGATTCAAAGAATCCAAAAAAAAAAATCATACAATCATAGAGTTGGAAGAGACCTCAAGGGCCATCCAGTCCAGCCCCCTGCCATGCAGGAACCCCCATCACAGGACCCCCGACTAGGGATGGGCACCTTACAAAAACCGACACACTGTTTCGTCGTTTCATAAGCATATGAAATGTTATGAGGTTACTCCTCGAGGAGAGGTGGGAAGATGGCTTCTGTTAGTGGGCAATTTGATTGTTAGGAACATAGAGCGGAGAGTCGGTGATGGATGTGAGGACTGCATGGTGACTTACCTGCCTGGTACAAAGGTTGTGGACATCACCTCTTGTCTAGTGAGGCTGGCAGAGAGTGCCGGGGACCAGGTACCAGTGGTGGTGCATGTCGGGACCAATGATGTTGGCAAATTTAGGTTACAAGGGAGGAAGCTAAAAGCCAGGCCCTCAAAGGTAGCATAATCAGAAGTGCTACCTGTTCCACGAGCAGGACCTGCTAGGCAGAGTTCAGGGGTCTCAATGCATGGATGAGAAGGTGGTGTCAGAGGGAGGGATTTAGACTCATTAGGCACTGAGGAACATTTTGGGACAAGCCCGGCCTATACGAGATGGACGGGCTTCACTTGAACCAAGATGGAACCAGATTGTTGGTGAGTAATATATATAAAAAGGTGGCAGAGCAGGTTTTCAACTGAATCTTGCAGGGAAGCTGACAAGAGCTAAGTGGCATTTGATTCAGAACACCATACAAAATTATGCAGGGCATGAGGAAAGTGGATAGAGGGACACTCTTTTCCCTCTCACAAAATACCAGAACTAGGGGACGTCCACTCAAATGGAGGGCTGGGAGAGTAAGAACAGACAAAAGAAAATATTTTTTTAACCTAGCATGTTGTTAGTCTGTGGAATTCCCTGCCACAGGAGGCGGTGATGGCATCTGCCCTGGATGCCTTCAGAAGGGGATTGGACAGATTCCTGGAGGAAAAGTCCATCACAGGTTACAAACCATGATGGAGATGTGTCATCTCCAGGCTTAAAACCAGGGAACTTCAAAGGCCAGATGCAGGGGAGTGGTATCAGGAGACAGATATCTAGTCTTGTGCGCTCCCAGATGCATCTGGTGGGGCCACAGTGAGATACAGGAAGCTGGACTAGATAGGCCTTTGGCCTGATCCAGCAGGGCTCTTCTTATGTTCTTATGTTCGAAGAGGCACCCAGCTCTTAGATTTCCTCTCCCTGTTGTCTAAAGTAGCATTGACTAGGGAAGGGAAGGATATTTTACAATCCACCTCATTCTTGGCCGTTTTCCAGGTTTCTTCCCACCAAGCCTTCTAGTTCTCACCCTTTGCACGAGAAAACGGCCAGATTCTGTGCTGCACCATCCTCTTTCCAGAAACATATGCACAGCTAAGGAAGGATGTGAGGCTTGTGATATTTTTTGGTTGATTGCTGTTTCTTCCAGGAAGGGGGGGGGGAGAGCACAAATCATTCAAAAAGCTTAGGTGATGTCTCAAAAAAACAAAAGCCCCACCACAAAAACTCTAAGATTTCACTGCAACGAGAGGCGGGACAGAGACTGTCCACATACATATTTCGCAGAGTGCATGAAGAGGTGAGATCCACATTGCCAGCATAAGCGAAAGCGGACTATGCCAGGGGTGCTTTCTAGTCACATAAATTGATTCCAAATTCTCAGTGCAGTTGCTTGATTCAAGAGTTACAAGTACATATGTTGATATGCCAGGATTTTATTATTACAGTCGTCCCCTGGCATTTTGCATTTCATATACTGTGGTCCCAGTATATCTTAGGACTGCAGTAAATGAAACAAAGGGCCCCTGGGGCAAGCTGTGTGGGCCTGTTTCAGGCCTCCTGCACTTACCCCAGGCCTGGCGCTGACCTAAACAGGCCTCCAACAGGCTTCTTGGGCCTGTTAGAAGCCCCAGAAGTGGTTTCCAGTGATCCAGAAATGACTTCTGCATCACCAGAAACCACTTCTTGGACCTCTGACAGGCCCAGGAAGCCCATCAGAGGCCTGTTTGGGGCACCACCAGGCCTGGGGTAAGTGTAGGAGGCACCAGATAGCCCTCCAGTCCTGACCCAACCCAGTATATGCATAGTGTGGATTTTCCATTATTGCAGATTGGGTTGGTTCCTTAACCCCCGTGATTGGCGGGGGATTACTGTATTATTATTATTATTATTATTATTATTATTATTATTATTATTATTATTATTATTATTATTATTATTATTATTAATTTGTTATGAAATTATCACACAGCAAATAAGATAGCTACGCTGGATTTTGCAGTAACAAATCACTACTCAAATGCTTCCCAAGCGTTTAGGACTACGTGATGTATCGGCGAATTATGTGAGCAGATCCCAGTAAGGTGGCCTTCTTGAGCTGACTGATGGTAATTTTGTCAACTCCAATTTCTTCTAAATACTTGCTTAGCTCTTTATGCACCATGTCTAGCGTGCCGATTACCACGGGGACCACCTGTAGCGGTTTATGCCAAAGTCTCTGAAGTTCAATTTTCAGATCCTGATATCATGCAATCTTTTCAAATTATTTCTCTGTGATTCTACTATCACCTGGTATAACAATATCAATGATCCACATCTCTTCTTCTCCACAATATTATTATTATTTCTTCTTCTTCTTCTTCTTCTTCTTCTTCTTCTTCTTCTTCTTCTTCTTCTTCTTCTTCTTCTTCTTCTTCTTCTTCTTCTTATTATTATTATTATTATTATTATTATTATTATTATTATTATTATAAAACAATATTGACTTTCAAATAGCAACTCCCGAAGCAGAGTTCATCTCTGAAGTACTGTAGCTTTCCTACTAGTTTTCTCAAAGGATGCGGAGATGGAACAGTTTTCACAGATGTGGTGGAAACTTTGCAGCTTGGGTCCATCCAAAACGTGGTAAGTCCCATTTTTTGCCAAGAGGCGCACCATAATTGGTTGGGATAAAATTTTCCCCCACTTTAGATAAGCTTCCCCATAAGGTACATGAAGCAAGGAAGTCCAACAAAGTGTGCACAATGGCATGTGCACAAGAAAATACAAGTAGCAAGTGGCAACAATTGTTGCCCTGTAGGGTGAGGGCATTCCAATGTCAACTGTGTTACCGTGGTTAAGGGGGAAATGTCTGCAGTTTTGATGGTGTGCATGCTTGTTGCTTCCCATGCCTTTTAATGGAGGTTTTGAGGCAAAACCAGATATTATAGAGAGTTTGTAGTTAGAACTGGAAGCATGTCAGTGTTGGAGAGACGTGTTTCAGGTTGATTTCCATGCTTGAGGAACAGACGTCAAACAACCCCAGAACAAAGCAAGCGAATTTGCAAATTCTGAAAGAGAGGCGAAGCTCCTAATGGGCACATAGAAACTTTCAACGGTTAAAGAATTCCCACCACTAATACCCAGTGTGGTACAGTGGTTAGAGTGACAAACTAGTTCTTAGGAGACTTGGGTTTGAATCCCAGCCCTGCCATGGAAACTGAATGAGGAGATGGAACTCGTAAAAACATTCCTTAAATATCTCACGCATCCATGACAAGTTGGTTGTGACCTGACAGCACCTAGCAACAGAACATTTTTACTGGTAGTTAAGTGATTTTTGTCAGGATTACTGCTACTACTACTACTACTACTACTACTACTACTACTACTACTACTACTACTACTATTTTGGCATAAAGGAAAATTATGAAAGGCATCTGTTGTGTTGTTTGCCCCAAACAACAAGCAAGCCTCAATTGCAAGTTCTCCTTGGATTTAAAGTAGATGTAGCAACATTTCAGGGAGCAGTGACTAATTTTAGCTCCCACCTTCCCTCCAGGACTTGTTGAGGGCTAATCTAAAAAGCTGATCCATAAAGACTAGTACTTGGAAGAACAGTAATGGCCAATATGATCAGTATCTGCATAACATCTGGAAGAATAATGATGACATCAGACTCCCTATCAAATGCAGACTAGTTAATTAGATTGTATTTCCAACAGCTCCCTGCGGTTGTGAAACTCAGATTTGAGGAAAAACTTAGAGGCATTTGAATTGTGGTGCTGGAGACATTGACTACTCATCCCATGGATAGTGAGGATGACCAAAAAGGAAGACCTAAACCGAGTGCAACCAAACACATCTCTGGAAACCAACATCACCAAACACAAACGGTCATTCTTGGGTCAGGTGATCTGGAAGCTGAGTCATGGCAACTGGACTTCTTTTCTTGAGAGACTGAAATGTTTTGCTGCTCATCCAAGCAGCTTTGCCAGTCTGAGGAAAGCTAGTTGTGAGTCCTCCATTTATTAGTTCACTTTAACCTCATGTCACTTGAGTCAGGTTATGCAAACCAAGAGCGAACGCAGTAGAGCCTGCTTCTCTGAACCGTATACTTCAGGCATCCATTCTGTCTGAAAGGTCCAACTCTATTAGCTATCTCCTGCCGCTTGAGTGCTCCATGCTGCAAGAAGAACCAGGCTGTCAACTGGACTCTCTCGCATGCTACATTATTATTTATTTTACCGTGTTGTTCACTGCCCAGAGTTCCCTTGGGAAAGTTGGGCAGTTTATAAATGCAAATAATAAATAAATAAACGATTACCATTTCCTTACCAGATGATCCCCAATCTGGTGCTTCAGTGTAAACAATTGGTCTACATCATGGAGAATGGCAGCAAATCTAGGTGACTTTCGCAACTCAGCTAAAACCTGTGCGCCATGGGGAACACCCAGAGCTCACTCTGTCTCTGATACCGATCACGGAAAAGCTCTTTAGTATTTAATGGGAGGTGGGTCCTCTAAAGGAAAATAAATTAAACTTGCACACAGAATCCTTCCCCAGGTAGAAAGTGTCTGTTCGACAATTTAAGAGTCGTAAAACTTGGGTTGATCCTTATCGATTCATTTGGGTCCCACTTTGGTGTGGCTTTGTTTTGCCCTGTGCAACCACCTCTTCCCACTTGTCTACGCTTATTGATCCTGACCTAAGAAAAAGGCTATTAATCCTGAAGCCGAAAAGATTAGAGATAAGTTAAAAAATGGGCTCCTTGTGACACAGTGGCGTGTGAATGCAAAACATTGTCTTGCCGTGTGTCTGGGTGTGCGGACGAGGGAAGGAAAATGAGGAGCAGTCAAAGAGAGAAGGAGGGGGGAGAGGCGGACAATTGGTGGCTCGTGGGAGCGAGAATGACCTCATTGGGTTTATGGGATGGTTGGCCAAGAGGGCAGACAGAGGATGGAAGAGACAGACAGTCTGAGTAAGGGATGTGCTAGGATCTGTCCTTTAGGCTCAGAGCAAGAGATGGGTTGTTGTTGGGTGTTTTTTTAAAGGACACTGGCATATCCAAGTGCCATTTACGATGATGTGCAGCTTTTAATGAAAAGGCAGCCGAGACGGGCTGTCTCCATCATGGCCTCCCTCATTTCTTGGCTGCGGGGAGTCGTAACTCTTTCCAGGTCAAAATAGAAGCCTTTCCCTGAGATACGTAACCACTTTGGCACTTGATCTGGTTTTAACCAAGGTTAGTGTGCTGCATAAATCATGCACTCGGCAGTTTCCAGGTGGCGCTCCCCCCCCCATCTCTTGTTCTCTGCTCCGACTTCCCTTCCACCCACAATTACCGACTTAACCGTTTTGTTTTGACAGCGGCTTGGATGCGTTTCCCTCATGGTCTTGCATGGAACAGGATGGACTCGTTTGTGGCTTATTTTCCACAGCACTCACCTCCTAGCCCCCTGAAGGTCCTGGGCTAGAGAGAGAGAAAGAGAGAGAGAGAGAGAGAGAGAGAGAGATGGGGCTGCCCTTTCTCACTGCTCCATAGTAGGCTGAGTTTCCTTCTGGAGCTTCTTGTCCCTCTTGACCCATGGACTTGTGGTCCATCCCAGACCAAGACCTTTTCCGCAGCCTCTGTCTGGAGCAATTCCTGTTGGGGAACAAAATCAGCAGATAAATGCCACCTTCCATTCCCATGTTTTCCATTTATAGTAGCTTTTCCCACCTGGGGAAAATTACAAAGCCGCGGAAATCGAAAATGGGAGATAATTTTTTTTTTAAAAAAACTGGCCATTGTTTCAGCTCATTTATGGAGGTCTAATCCACCCTCATAACTGCCTAGATGCCCTAAGCACATCCGATCTCGCCTGATTTCGGAAGCTAAGCAGGGTCGGCCCTGGTTACTACTTGGATGGGAGACCACCAGGTTATACCAGGAGCTGTAGGCGCCTGGAGTAGGAACTGGCAAGCCACTCCAGTATTCCTGCCAAGAAAACTCCATGGACATGGGGTCACGAGGAGTTGGTCACAACTGTAACCACACACACACACACACACACACACACACACACACACACACACACACACACACACACACACTTCACCCTCATTGGGTTTTCAGGGTTAAAAATGTGGTCCTCGGACCCTCTGAAGCCGCCCACCCCTGCCCCGGTGCTTCCATGAACCCGAAGAATCCGGCATTTATCTCTACCTCTTGCTTACAGCCGCCTCGCCTTTATGCCTGCCCGCCTTTGTCCTCTCCCTTGTGCGGTGATATTGAGATGCTGGTTTGCCACATCTTGTTTACTTTGGCTCCGGGTGGAGCTGTCTACTTGAATCAGTCCAACTGTGCTCAGTAGGGGATGCATTCACCTAGATCACTACAAAGCTCCCCTTGCTCTCTCTCTCTCTCTCTCTCTCTCTCTCTCTCTCTCTCTCTCTCTCTCTCTCTCTCTCTCTCTCTCTCTCTCTCTCTCTCTCATTCTTTCTAGGCTTTGAACAGACAAGTTGCCCAGCCAGAGGCTGGCCATCTGCCTTGACTCCGATTCTGTGTGTGTGTGTGTGTGTGTGTGTGTGTGTGTGTGTGTGTGTGTGTGTTTCTGTAGGCATGCACAGATACAAGCACACACACTCACACACACCCCCTTCAACCATACCTCCTCTGCCCCCCAGAGGCTCCGCTCTAGCCCATTTGGGTACCAGGGATAAGGCAGGATTTTGCTTCCAGTGAAAAAATGTGCAGGACCCCCCCCCTCGTCGTGCCTTGGGCATTGCAAGCCGGGTGGGCTGTCGTAGCTTCGCTGCTCTGCCCCAGGACACCCCCCCCCCGGTGTGTGTTCTCCGAGGGGCTGTGCTGCATCATCTGCTCTGGTCTTCCGTTGAACAGAATGGGCTCATTTGTGGCTAATTTTTTCCACAGCTTTCACCTAGAGGCAGTGCTTCTAGTATTTGAAGATGCGTCATGTGAACATCCCTCCATTGCTCTTTCTTTCCAGATTTCACTCTGTTTCTTCAAAGAATCACTCAATAGTCCCCATTCCAGCTCCCGTATTCAGTGATTAAATTCACAACAGCTGCATGTTCTTCCTGCATTTTATTTTCTTCTTATTTCTTCTTCCTCTTAAATTTGTCTACAGTTTTATGCAACCTTCTGAACGGATGTTTCCAGCTTTCCTCATGTGGACATTTATGTATCTGTGCTAACCTAGCCTACCTAGGGAACTAGAGGAGAGGCATAATTCTGCTCCTCCTGAAGCTGCAACTCGATCCCTTCTCTTAATTGTGGGCCTTTTCACACGACCCCTAAGATCCACTGGCCACTTAAATTCGGACCAGAGATCTTAGGGGTTTGTCGCTGTTCCTGCGTTCCCACCCCCTCCGCACTCCTGGCTGCTGGCTGCGTGAGGGAGGGAGAAAAAAAAGGAAGAAAAAAGAATGCCGGCTTACCTCCGTTCTGCCGGTCTCGCTCTGTTCCGGCAGCATTCAGATCTCTTAAAGGGGCGGGGGGCAAAAAAACAACAAACAGAAGCAAGGAGAGCCGGGCACTCACTCCTTTACTCCGGATCTGGGATTTTTCACCCTCCAAGAGCAGGTACCTGAAAAGTGCACTGGGACGCGCTTAGGTGGGCGTGGTCGCACTTAATTATCTGTAAACTCCGGAGCTGGTGGGGAAACAATTTTAAGCTCTGGAGCTGGGAGCCATTTGTGGCGGAGTTTAGGGGTCGTGTACAAAGGGTACTAGTTCCCCCCTCTTTTGTTTTTCACCTGCAAACATTTTAGCTCTTTAGGTTCTAAAATGTGTGCATAGCTTTATATGTATACAGTGGACCTTCATATAACAAATAGTTTATATAACATAAAATCTGTACAACATAAAACATTCCAGAGATAGGGGGAATTTGCTTAACAGAATTGCCTATGGGGCGAATCCGTACAACCTAAAATGGTTGCGATTAGGGAATACTCCGTTTTTATTGCATTCCTATGGAAAATTTGTATAAAGGAAAATTTGCTTAGCAGAATTTCATTTGGAATGAATTAATTCCTTTGCACAAGGTACCCCCCCCCCCCGTGTGTGTGTGTGTGTGTGTGTGTGTGTGTGTGTGTGTGTGTGTGTGTGTGTGTGTGTGTGTGTGTATTTGAGATGGGCACAAAATGTGGATCACTGCAGTTTGACATCACAGTTCTTCTATGGGTGCCTCTGTTTCCCCTTGTCCTGCCTCCTCCAGTAGGTGCCCACGTAGAGACAGTGATGTGGTGGATGCTGCCTCTGAGTGAGCACCCATCGGAGGATGTGGAGCAAGGGAAGCCCGGGCACTTCCAGGACAGCTGTGCCGTCAAAGTGCCGAACTGTGTTGAGCAGCCACTCAAGCCCATCTCAAATATATGTTCTTTCTTCAGAATATTCTGGAAGCTTCACAAATGCAGACTTTTCAAGTCAAGGAGCCTAGGAAAGTATAGGGGAGGGTGGACTGCTTGGATAGAGAATAATGCCTCCAAAAATAATCCTGCCACAGGATATGGTGATGGCATCTAGCCTGGATGCCTTCAAAAGGGGGTTGGACAGATTCCTGGAGGAAAAGTCCATCACAGGTTAAAAACCAGGATGTGGATATGTAATCTCCAGGCTTAAAACCAGGGTACTTCAAGGGACAGATGCAGGGGAGTGCTATCAGGAGACAGATATCTAGTCTCGTGCACTCCCATAGGCATTTGGTGGGGCCACTGTGAGATACAGGAAGATTGACTAGATGGGCCCTTGGCCTGATCCAGCTGAGCTCTTCTTATGTTTTTATGTCAACCAAAACCTTTTTCACCCCAGGTTCTTGGGAGGAAATGGCAGGGATTCTTTTCCCCTTGGAGAAAATGAAGATCTTTCAGAGATGATGGTTGTATTCAAAGTTACCTGAGAAAAAATGTCACTGAAAATCTAATGTATTGTATCTGGAAGTTGAGTCATGGCTACTGGACTTCTTTTTTGAGAGATAGAAATGTTTAGCTGCTCATCCAAACAGCTTCCTCAGTCTGAATACAGCTAATGTGAGTCCTCCATCTTATAGTCATGTTTGACCTCTTGTCACCCTGGTCTGAATTAGGCTCATAAGATGAACAATGGCCTGAATATGCTCATTAGGGAGACAATAGTATCCATAGCCTTAAGGTGAACAATGACCTATCAAGAATGGGTCGTTAGCTATGGCCTTGGTGGTGAAGGCTTTTTGATTTGTCTAGGTACTTTGGAAAGCACAGCCTGATATGTAGCATATAGACTCTGCCTGAGGCCGCCACCTCTGTTGAGGGAGGGGGTTTCGATGCTCACATGAATGGCTTCCCTGACTCCTCTCTCAAACTACCTATCTTCTTTGCCTAACGTGTACATCCTCATCTTTGAAAGAGTGCCCTTTGTCCTTCAAAAATGTATAGTAGTAAGTAGTGTAATGCCCTACGCTTCAGAAGGTGTTGATTCAAATCTCATTCAGACAATGGAACAGTGGAGAAGGGGGAGTGGAAATGGTAGGGCCACATTTTAAATCTCTCCCTTATTTTGAAAGCCCTGTTAAGGTCGCTAGAAGTCAGTTCCAGTTTGGTGGCACAGACACACACCACACCACACGGAATACTGTTGGGTCTTCCGCTAAGTCCACATATGTTAGAAAGCACTGGCTATGTTACTGAGGCTCTCTGGACTGGGCAAAACGTTGATCTTTCCTATCCAATGGTCATGCTTTGTTTGGCGCCCGAACAGGTTCAAAGCCCCGTCTCCTCTAGCAGGCACCAAGTTCAGGGCAGGGCCCAAGTTCCTGGGTGGTGCCTCCGCCGGGTACTGCCTCTGAGTGGACACCTGAACATCTGTTAGAACATAAGAACATAAGAAGAACCATGCTGGATCAGGCCAAAGGCCCATCTAGTCCAGCTTCCTGTATCTCACAGTGGCCCCATCAGATGCATCTGGGAGCGCACAAGACTAGATCTCTGTCTCCTGATACCACTGCCCTGCATCTGAAGTACCCAGGTTTTAAGCTTGGAGATTACACATCTCCATCATGGTTTGTCACCTACGATGGACTTTTCCTCCAGGAATCTTCCCAATGTTCAGCCTCTTGGAGGACAAGAACCTCTGAACCTATGGATCAAGTCCATCCCTACCAAGCAGTTAGGATGCTAGATGGCTGAATCTGTGGAAATAGATTGCTGTGATTCTCCCTTTACTTTCTGCCCATAGTAGACCGCCTCCCTCCGCATTAGGGATGTAAATCTTTACACCGGGAAGCCTCAGCCCCACCGCTGCAGGGGAATACAGATGCCCAGCTATCTCGTGGGGCTATGAGTTAGTTTGATGGTGCACCCGGGAGGTTCTGCATGTTCTAAAGCCAGAAATCACTGTCAAATACAGTACGAGAAAGCCCACGGGGAATGTTTGGAAGGAGGTGAGAAACGACTGCAGGGGGACCAGATGTGAAAGGTGAAATATGTACACGGAGACCCAGATCCTGCACTCGGAAACAGTGACAAGAAGCATGGAATGTAAGATGTGATGTAGTGGCATGATAAGAAATGCCGATACTCTTCCATAGGCTCAGTGTCAAAGCACTGGCTTATTGCGTGCCCTCCTTGTTTCGGCCCTTGTCCTGCTGTGATGGCTGTGCAACAGATCATATTTTTCTTAGAGGAAGGGGGGGAATTGGGAGCTGTGTTTTCATGCAAAAGGGAATGGACTTCGCCCAGCTCCCCTGCTGTCTGGACAAAAAGAAGATTGCAAAATCATATTTGCCTGCATGCAAGGAGACTGGATGGGGTCGAAGCGCCAGCAGGGTAGAGATGTGTGTCAGCGAGGGAGAAAGCCATTTATCTGGCGTCTGTTTTGCTCCCTGCTGTAACTTGATTATGGGATTGGCATTTCTTACACAGATTTTTCTGTGCCGGAAGCTCGGACCCTCCCAATTCGAGGGTTTGTCCAATGAAACGAGATCTGGTGCATGAATTTCATCGGCTGCTCGATGCGTGTGTCACTGCCGTTTGCCACGTCACTGCGTTCTTATTCCTCGGCGCCGCTGCTGGTGATCTGGCCTGTATATTTTTAGCTGTTTGTTCACATTATAAATCCTGCAGGCTTTAGTTCTGCCAGGTACTCCTGGAATAATTTACCTTTGGGTCTAATGAGAAATAGGAGCTGACTCAGGGATGGAGGTGCGTTAAGGCAACATATACAGTCACAGAAGAGGGGCAGAATGCCAGTGGAAGGGACGAGAGACAAATAACGTAGTAGGGAGAAATGTACCATAGTAGGTAGGGAGTAATTGCAAAGCAAGCCAGACACTTGGGGCAAAGCAAAATTAAGAAGCAGGAAATATTCACCCATATAGATTGTGTCATCTCTGGCCCCAAGTGCCTGGTTTGCAAGTAAGGCAAAGCAAAATTAAGAACAACCAAGAAATATCCAGCTGCCTAGATGCCCTAAGCACATCCAATCTCACCTGATTTTGGAAGCTCAGCAGGGTCGGCCCTGGTTAGTACTTGGATGGGAGACCACCAGGGAATACCAGGTGCTGTAGGCGCCTGGAGTAGGAACTGGGAAGCCACTCCAGTATTCCTGCCAAGAAAACTCCATGGACATGGGGTCATGAAGAGTCGGTCACAACTTTAACGACACAAGACAACACACACAAGAAATATCCACCCATATAGATGGTGTCATCTGTGGCCCCAAGTGACTGGGTTGCAAGCAAAGCAAAGCGAAATTAAGAACAACCAGGAAATATTCACCCATAAAAGATGGACTATCCATATCAATATACAAGCGACTTAAGAGCAGCTTGACTTAAGAGCAATTCGACTTAAGAGCAGAAATTTTAACTGCCGCCTTACAAATTTTAGGTATGGTCTGCTCGACTTATATATATATATATATTTACTTTTTAACTTATTTTTTAAATTTTTTAGATAGGTACCCTGACTTAAGAGTAGTTCGACTTAAGAGCATGCATTTGGAACGGGTTAAATTTAATTAGAAGTCTTACGCCAAGGGTGCACACTATGTTTTTAATTTGTTTGTTGTGTGCATGTATGTTGTTGTTATTTCTGGCAGAATTGATCGGCCCACTGTTAACCGCCCAGAGTTCCTACGGGAAGATCGGCGGGATAGAAATCCTTAAATAAATAAATAAATAAATAAATAAATAAATAAATAAATCATTGAGCATCTTGGAAGCAGATTGATAGTTTGAGGTCTTATGACCAATACCCATCTCTTTGGAGTAATGGACTTCAGTAGATGTACCCTTGTTGAGGCTGAAGCTCTTCCACTCAAGGTTTAGGGGGGAAAGTTACCTTTTAAAATGAAAAGGCTGAGGATCTACCAGCCAACATTCCCCATGGCCCCGGGATCCTGAGACTGATGCCGGCTCCCCCATATTGTGGTCGCCCTTGCTCCCTGGTACAAAGGAAGGCTGGGAAGAGATTCTCATGAAGCTGCCATCAGGAAAGTTAGATGTGCCATGAAAAAACATGTTTTGGATTAGTTAAGAACATAAGAACATAAGAAGGGTCATGCTGGATCAGGCCAAAGGCCCATCTAGTCCAGCTTCCTGTATCTCACAGTGGCCCCACCAGATGCTTTTGGAAGCGCACGAGACTAGATATCTGTTTCCTGATACCACTCCCCTGCATCTGGCCCTTGAAGTACCCTGGTTTTAAGCCTGGAGATTACACATATCCCCATCATGGTTTGTCACCTGTGATGGACTTTTCCTCCAGGAATCTGTCCAATCCCCTTTTGAAGGCATCCAGTTATACCTGGTACCAGCCAGAGAAGAAAATTGCTTGCACCACTGAGCACAAGTCTCTCTTCCCAATGGTTCACAGTTTGTCTAAAATTGGGTCCCTGGATGTTTTTTGGACTGCAGCTCCCAGAAGACTTGACCACTCACCATGCTGGCTGGGATTTCTGGGAGTTGTAGTAGGTGAACATCCGGGGAACCCAAGGTTGGATGCACTAGTCTAAAGACAGCAAACTTTTAATTTTATTTTCAGGGAAGTTTAACTCTGGGATCTTCCCTGGGATGTGCACCATTTTCAAGATTTCATTTGGGGGAATTCTGTGTTTGTCAAGAGGGAGTGGGAAAATCCAGATTTTTGTTTGAGTTCTGCATCCAGTAAAGTTTCTATCCTCGTTTGATGCTCTTCCCAGATAAGAGAATAACTGGTGGAATAAGATTTATGACCAATATCATGGCATTGTCTTCTGATAAGCATTGTACAGGCTTTTCCACTGCTCTCTCTCTCTCTCTCTCTCTCTCTCTCTCTCTCTCTCTCTCTCTCTCTCTCTCTCTCTCTCTCTCTCTTTCCTTTTGCAAATACTGCACAAAGAGAAGCATGTGGTGCCTCAGTGTGATGACATCTCAGTGTCACGGTTTTCATATTTATTATAGATAAGCTGTCAAAATGTGTGTTGTCAATTTTGCCTGATCCTCAGGATTTAATGCCTCCCATCAAAGATGGAAAATCTTTACCATTAATATTAATACAATTCTGGATTATAAGTCTTTCTTATGGTGGATATCAATCAACCACTCCTTAAAAGGCATCACTCAAGTCGATCTGCTTTCTGTACAATTAACATACGCCGCTCAGGACTACACAGAACAAAAACGGACCAATGGAGATTTGAAAAGGGAATTTTATATCTTCTAATCAGAACTCTTCTAATCAGAACTCTGGGCAGTTTGCAATAATACAGTAAAAATAACCAAATACAACAATATCAAAGCACCATAATAGATGCTCAAAGAGCAATAAGCATAGTAATAAAAATGCATTACATTTATTTATTTGTTTGTAGTATTTATAGATCGCCCATCTTCCAGATGGAACTCTGGGTGGCTTACAATTAGAATAAAACAGCAGTATAAGACAGCAAAGAGAACAAAAATGAGAACAAGATTATTTATTTATTATTTATTTGTTAAACTTATATCCCACCCATCTTCCAGGGAGGAACAATGGGTGGCTTACAGTAAAAAACCAAATAAAACAAGACAGACACAATAGCAAAAAGGAAACGGGATAGCGGGCATGACCCAAGCGGAGATGTCGCGGGCAAAGAGAGGAAAAAAAACTAAGTAGAAAGGTCGCCAAACGCCTCCCTAAAAAGGTGAGTCTTCAGGGGACTCTGCTAGGCTCAGTTCACTGGGAAGATGGTTCCACAGTGTTTCTTATTAGAAAAACTAATAAGATAAAGTGGAGGGAGCCTCCACAAAAGGCAGCGCGGGCAGCAAGGAGAAGAAAAAAAAGTAATAAGGTGATGAGACCACTCTGGGCGGTTTACAGCAGTTCAACCTAAAACACCCAATCCAATACACAATAAAAATATAGCAAAGTGAAAATAATACAACTTAATGGTACATACTAAAACATAATTAAATCAATAACGTCACTCATAAAGTCAAAGGTCAAGAGTAGGTTAAGATCAAGTGGGGATGGATAGTAGCTGTTAGTATCCAGGAGTTAGTTGGGTTGGGTTCCCTTTGAGAGCACGTGTGGTAACCTGTGGGGTGGGAGTGGAAAATCATTGTTTTGTGTTGTCTCCAGTAGGTTCCACCAGAGCTCACATAGAGAGGACAGCTGTAGCTCAGAGATAGGACGTGACTCAGGAAGTCTCTTGATGGCAAGCCATGAAGTGGGGGGAATCATTCTCTTCTCCTCACAATGGCCTTCTATGTGTGACTACCACCTGGGAGGAGCTGTGGGCTTTGTCAGATGTTCTAGGGCAGTGTTGGCGAACCTATGTTTTGTTGTGTGACAGTTGTTACTACACGGTGTCTTGTCTCAGAACAGAAAGTGGGAACAAAGAGTGACCAGGGAAAACCCTACCCCAGCACCAGGTACAGGATTGTCATGCTTAGCACCCGTTCCGGGGGTGTGGTCGAGACAAATTTCAGTAGTTCTACGACGGATGTGGAGTAACTGTTTTTTGTGCTGCTCCCAAGCACAACACTAATGGAGACAAAATGGACATGAAGTAACCGCCTATGTGACTCATTCTTTCTAACCAGCTGCCAGTTCAGGTCACTGTCTAGATACAGCTGTAAATATCCTCCTTGTAGGCTTCAAATGCAGAACTGAATGGCCATTGTGTGAAGAGAGTGTCAAATCAGACGGGGTGTTGGGTCCATTCATCATTTGTCATCTTAAGTGTGTTCGTACGCAGGAGTACAGGTGTAGGGATCTCTCGTGCCCTGCTTTCTGGTTTCCTGCGGACATCAGGTTGGTGGCCGTCGGAAACAAGAAGTGGAATGTGATAACCTTTGGTTTAGTCTACTTTTAGTTCAAGAATCTCCATCCAGCTTTTGAAAAACAGTCCCTGCTGTGCTACGGCTTAAGTCAGCAGGCATTTGGATTTCCATCCGCAAAATCTACACCTTATTGTTCAAAAATTCACCCTGGTGCTAGAGATTGCAGATCTCTCTCTCTCTCTCTCTCTCTCTCTCTCTCTCTCACTCACTCACTCACTCACTCACTCACTCACTCACTCACTCACTCACTCACTCACTCTCTCTCTCTCTCTCACACACACACACACACCAGAATAAAGCGATTGCACTTTCATGCAAGGAAGCTGTAAATTAATTCATGGCATCAGCAGCGGTGGCATCTTGGGCCTTGATTCGGGATTTTTAGCTGCAAATATGAATACACAATTCTCACATTCAAAGCAGGAAATGGATCTGAGGTTTGCTGTGGCCGCCCTTCGGGGATAGCCATTCCCCTTTGGCAGTTGACCTCTCCAGCCTGGCTTCCTCGCCAATGGGCATCTGCACCCCAGATACTGCCTCCCTTGGTCTGGGAAGCATTCTCGGCCCGGCTGATGGATTTTTGGTGTCATGCGGGTGTTTGCATAAGCAGATTGCATTTTATCAATGAGAAATCCTCCAGCAGAAGTGTTTCAATTCCACTTGCAGGTCTAATAGCTTAAGGTTATCTCCGTCTCATACTCATTTGAAGGGGGGGAGCGCTGAAGGGAGAAACGAGGAGCTGCTGAGAAGAGCTGGAATTTTCTCCCATGCTTGTTTAAAAAGAAGGTATGCCCCCCCCCCCCGGCTTTCCATTTCCTGTACTGAGGACAGCACCAATCTTAAATAAACTTAGATTTCAGTTTCGAATCCTTGGTGAAGTACTGGTTCAGTTCTAGCAAAATATCAAAAGATGGAACTCATTTGGAAGTCATTATACGTCTCCTTTTTGGAAGAAAAGCAATGGCAAACCTAGGTAGCATCCTAAAGAGCAGAGACATCACTTTGCCAACTAAGGTCAGGATAGTCAAAGCTATGGTTTTTCCAGTAGTGATGTATGGAAATGAGAGGTGGACCATAAAGAAGGCTGATCGCCGCAGAATCGATGCTTTTCAGCTGTGGTGCTGGAGCAGTCTTGAGAGTCCCCTGGACTGCAAGGAGATCAAACCTATCTATCCTGAAAGAAATCAATCCCGAATGTTCACTGGAAGGACAGATTTTGAAGCTGAGGCTCCAGTAGGTTGGCCACCTCATGAGGAGAGAGGAGTCCTTGGAAAAGTCCCTGATGTTGGGAAAGATTGAAGGCAAAAGGAAAAGAGGATGGCAGAGAATGAGATGGTTCGACGGTGTCATTGATGCAACCAATATGGATTTGACCAAACTTCGGGAGGCAGTGGAAGATAGGAAGGCCTGGCGAGCTCTGGTCCATGGAGTCACGAAGAGTCAGACATGACTGAACGACTGAACAACAACAACAAAATCCACCCTCCGTTGTTGGTACTGTGATGTGCTGTCCAGTTGCCACTGACCCTATGAAGAGGCAACCTTCCACATGCCATCTTTTCTCTGAACTCAAGCCTGTTGCTTCCTTCCATCTCACATTTTATCTCCTCCTCCTCCCACCGCCTCCCATCTTTCCCAGTATCATTGGCGTCTCCTAGAGGCTAACAGCCCATGCAGGAGATGTTTTGCAGTCCCGGACCAAACCCACCAGCACCAAAAGAGCAGACTCCCGTGGTCCATGTTGTGCAGGTCTCCGAAGCCTTAAGAAGGTGTGCTGCAAACAGATCTCTCTCCTTTGCGGCTCACCAGCACCCCGCTCACCTGCCCCACTGGTAATGAGAATGAGAGTAGCTGGTCTCTTCAAGGCCGGGTGGGAATTTTTGGGCATCACCTATATTGGCCACTGGGTGGGGGTGAGTTTTTGCCCATCCCAATCTTAGTGCCGGGTGGTAGGTAGGTTCCCAGCTTTAAACGGTCAAAACGTGACAGGTAGTACAAATAGTTTGGGTGTACGTGAGTTCATATTTTGGTTCCATTAAGGAAAAGGGGCAGCCTTCTGGCACAAGGGCTACCTGAAGGTTTTCTTAACACCTGGGTAGAACTAGGCAGGATAGCAGATGGGGACTTCATGGGAGAGGCAAGGTTTTCCTAAGAGGTGGGTCTTGATCTAATTTGAGGGATGGGCTCTTCATTTTGCAACAGATGCCTTCTGGGTCTGAAAAATAAAATCCAGGCTCCCAAATCCACATTTGGAAAAAAAACACCCAGGTTGGCAAAAGTATGCAGATGCATGGCATCTCCTAGAGGCTAACGGTCCACGCCGGAGACATTTTGCAGTCCTGGACCTAGCCCAGTGGCACCAAAAGAGCAGACTCACATGGTCCGTGTTGTGCGGGTCTCTGAAGCCTTAAGAAGGCACGCTGCAAACGGACCTCTCACCTTTGCGGCTCACCAGCACCCCGCCCACCCGCCCCAGTGGTGATGAGAATGAGAGTAGCGGATCGCTGGTTGGGGATGCGTTCATATTTTGGTTCCATTAAGGAAAGGGGGAAGCCTTTAATAGAACATTAGTTAGTTTAGGTTAAGGAGAATATAACTTATAATAAGATAATAAAATCTAGAAAAATTGTTACGGCTGCCATCGGGAGAAGAAGCCTCCAGAAATAGGTTATATGATACTGTTTAACATCAGCTAGGATATTAAGGAGGGAAGAAGTCACCTAACTTGTTTATGGCTTTAAGGAAAGTTCAATTAGACCAAAGTATTTGCACTACGGTAGGCCTCCTTTGAAATTCTATGGCAGAACAGATGCTTTAATAAGTTTAAATAAAGCCATGGCCCAATTTGAAACCCAGTAATTTTGTGTCATGTATGTATTTTGGGACTGGAGGGGTGCAATGTCTTTTCCAACTACTACCTTGTGGTACAGTGGTTAAACTGCTATACCTGATTGCATCCAAAACTGTGCTCTTGATTCATCCTTTCATTCTTCCAAGGTTGGTAAAAGGAGTACCCAGCTCACTGAAGAGGCAATGTGTACTCTGCATAATCAATTTGTTAACAGCCTGGAGAGTGCTTTAAGCACTATGGGACAGTATGTCTGTGAAGATTCTCAGTCATCCAGGTTCGTTTAAACTGGGAGTTGAAGCTGTTTGGATGAACAGTGAAACGTTTCTATCTCTCAAAAGAAGTCCAGTAGCCATGACTCAACTCCCAGTTATGGGACAGTATATAATTTATTTATTTAATTTTAGAGTATTTTTACCCCACCTTTCTCCTTGGAAAAGGACCCAAAGCGGCTTACAGAAATGAGGGATAATATACAGTTCAGTACAATTAAGACATGTTCAGGTATTGAGAACAGGGAATTGAGGGATATCTTACAGCATTAATAGACAACATTACATTAAAGCTACAAGAGAACACGAACAGTTAAAAGGAGAGTAAAATTCCATGTAAATTTATGAGTGATGGAAACTGACATTGAAAACTTAATGTCAATTTAATCAATTAAGATTATAAGTGGTTATAGACACAAAGTCTATGAGATCCTATAGATTCATATAAAAGACACATAATAGGTAGTCCATCATTCAGGGAAAGCTTGCCTGAAGAGAAAGCTTGTATTTGTCTGACGTCTTTACCTGTTTCTGGAAAGACATCAGAGATTGGGCATTCCTGGATTCTAGTGGAAGGGAGTTCCAGAGTCTGGGTGCCACAGCCAAGAAGCCTCTTTCATGTGTTTCCATGAGACGTACCTGTGAGGGTGGTGGGGTGGAAAGAAAGGCCTCTCCTGATGACCATAACATCCGAGTCAGTTAATACTGTGATATTCGATCTTTGAGATAGCTTGGACCCAGGCTGTACAGTGCTTTATAGGTCAAGGTCAGCACCTTGAATTGTGCCCCATAGCTGATTGACAGCCAGTGGACTGTTTTAATAGGGGTGTAATCTGATCTCTGTATCCCACCCCAGTCATTCATCTGGCTGCTAGCGGCAAAGGGAACCACTAAAGTTTTTTCATTCATTTATTCTGGCCTCTGGCCTAGCTATGGAATGGAGACTGCTTTGGTCATTTTGGTGGATGATCTATACTGGGAACTGGAAAGGGCCTGTGTGTCCATGTTAGTTCAGCTGCTTTCAATGCCACTGGCCATGTGTTCTTACATTTTAATTTTTTTAACTGTGTGAACCACCTTAAGTCTGCTTCTTATGAGTGAATAGATACAGACAGACGGATGGACAGGCATATGGACAGCTGGAGATTGAGAGAGAGAGAGGACTGGCCAAAGTTGTGTGATTCCAGATAGATAGATAGATAGATAGATAGATAGATAGATAGATAGATAGATAGATAGATAGATAGATAGATAGATAGATAGATAGATAGATAGATAGATCTGTCCAAGGCACAGGACTTGTTTTGAGGGTAGGTTCAGCAGCTCAACTCATGCAAAGATTGGACCAAAACATGGAACAAATTTGGAATCACCTGCTGAGGTCACCAGCCTCAACTCATAGCAAGGAGTCTTGAGAAGAACATGAGTTTCTCATTGTTCATGCAAGAGGCAAACCAGCTAGATTTCTGGAGGGGACAGATCCAACAATAGGGCATTGTTTTTGCCTGGGGGCACCCACTGTGTTCACACAGTTCTCACCTTCTTCAAGGAGGTGTTTTTAATGTCCCCCGCAAACAGGGACAAGCTTAAACACGATGGCTAGCCTTTCAGAGGGGGACCTGCACACCCCTCTCAGTGGTTCATTTGGCAAAGAACTGCATGGAGCTTATCATGTGCAATAGCGTCTTCTCATAGCTGACTCCAAATGTGACGACCATCTCTGAATAGCGAGAGATGGATCTCTCTGTTCCTGGCTTGTGACAACTAATGTGGCTCTCACGGCACGCTGGAAGCTCTGAATACCAGGAAGAGACAGGCAGGGGAGCTTTATAAATATAGAGCAAATGAAATTCACGGCAGGGAGGGCTTGGGTTCCGTTCTTGGCATGGAAAACAAAAAAAGGAGCAGACACAGTTAGATACAGCAGGAGTTTATATATCTGTGTGCCTACTTTCCTTATCTGGGGACATTAAAAGACAAAGCCGATAGAGATTCAATAAATCAAAACAGTCCATAGGAAAGAGTGTGATTGTATGCATGGGTACGTCGGAAAAATAGGTGTCAGCTTACAGCATTTCAAGGGCCTTCCTTTTCCAGGACTTCGAATAAGGGACACAGCATTTGGGTTGTTTTTTCAAGAGGCTTTCATCTTCTCCCCCTCCACTTTTTTTTTAAAAGCAGCCTATTATCTCACCAGCCTGGGTATGAGGGGGGGGAATTCCTTGCATCTTATTTACATCTCCAAGTTGATGGATGAACACCTAAGCTATTTTTCATCTCTCTCTCTCTCTCTCTCTCTCTCTCTCTCTCTCTCTCTCTCTCTCTCTCTCTCTCTCTCTCTCTCTCTCTCATCTCTCTCTCTTCTCTCTCTCTCATGGTTTTTTTTTAAGCACAACAGCCTTTCTGGAGTCTTCTACATTCACTTTGCACATGGGGGGGTACTGCTGATTTGGAGGTGGTGGTGGGGAAATGTCTTCAAACCACTCACAGTTACAGTGGAGAGGTGTACATTCAATAGCCAAGATGATCTGAGGGCTGCCATTTTCCACAGATATTGAGAATAGGACCCAGGGATGTTGGCATACCTTCGGGTCTGAGTCTTAAATCCAAGTCTGAGTCTTTGGTGCCAAGTCCCAAGTCTCAAGTCTGAGTCTTTAGTATCAAGTCCCAAGTCCCAAGTCTGAGTCTTTGGTGCCAAGTCCCAAGTCTCAAGTCTGAGACTTTGGTGCCAAGTCCCAAGTCCCAAGTCTGAGTCTCTGGTATCAAGTCCCAAGTCCCAAGTCTGAGTCTTTAGTATCAAGTCCCAAGTCCCAAGTCTGAGTCTTTGGTGTCAAGTCCCAAGTCCCAAGTCTGAGTCTCTGGTATCAAGTCCCAAGTCCCAAGTCTGAGACTTTGGTGCCAAGTCCCAAATCCCAAGTCCCAAGTCTGGGTCTTTGGTACCAAGTACCAAGTCTGAGACTTTGGTGCCAAGTCCCAAGTCCCATGTCCCGTCTGAATCTTTGGTACCAAGTCCCAAGTCCCAAGTCTGAGTCTTTAGTATCAAGTCCCAAGTCCCAAGTCTGAGTCTTTGGTGCCAAGTCCCAAGTCTCAAGTCTGAGACTTTGGTGCCAAGTCCCAAATCCCAAGTCCCAAGTCTGAGTCTCTGGTATCAAGTCCCAAGTCTCAAGTCTGAGTCTTTAGTATCAAGTCCCAAGTCCCAAGTCTGAGTCTCTGGTATCAAGTCCCAAGTCCCAAGTCTGAGACTTTGGTGCCAAGTCCCAAATCCCAAGTCCCAAGTCTGGGTCTTTGGTACCAAGTACCAAGTCTGAGACTTTGGTGCCAAGTCCCAAGTCCCATGTCCCGTCTGAATCTTTGGTACCAAGTCCCAAGTCCCAAGTCTGAGTCTTTAGTATCAAGTCCCAAGTCCCAAGTCTGAGACTTTGGTGCCAAGTCCCAAGTCCCAAGCCCCAGGTCTGAATCCCTATTAGAATGAGCTATCCCTCCCAGCAAAATGGGAGGGGTAGCTGGCTTCCAAGTTCCAAATCAAATCAGAGTCATGGGTGTGTGTGAAATGTTTGAGTCCAAGTCTAGTTCCTCTCATGACTGAAGTCCAGCTTGACAGCAAGCTCCCCAACTTGAGACGCCATCCCTGATGTCATGCAACACATTTTGTTGGGAAGGAACCTTTGGCTGACACTTCATTATCACTGTAGCAGCCCCAGTATGCATGACATTGACTATGTTTTATGATTTTCCTCCTTAAAGGCATGCCTCTAATTTTTCCCACCATTGAAATTCAGTGCTAAAGAGCATGTGTGTGAGAAGGGAAGAACAGCAAGAATTGAACGTGAGCAATTTCATGTACCGAAGGTTTGTTACAGTTTGGGAGTACAGATTAAGGAGTTGTGCCAGAAACCTTGTGGAACAGGAGACGTGGAGCAGAGATCAGGAAGGAGGCAGCAGCAGCCTCTTCTGTTTTCTACCCCATGTCAACAGTGAGCAAAAGTACTGTTGCAAGGGAACATTGGTGGGAGATTAGGTTTGCCATTGTCCTTGGACTGCAGCTCACATTTGGCCAAGGATTTGCAAAGGCACCATCTTGTGAGGTGCTCCTTTGCCTGCAATCTGAGTCACATCTCGGCAAAAAGTGGCCTGCTGAGGGTTTTTCTCTTCTTCTTCTTTTGGTGCATCTCCATTCTTCTTGGAGGTCACTAGGTCAGCAGCATCTCCTCTTCTGGCACACTAGACAGCCAAAACATGATGTGGCCAGAAAATAGGAGTCCTTGTGATATGATTGGAGTGATGTCAGAGAGGCAGGGCAGGCAAGAATGGAGAGTGGGGGTCAAAACTGCTGCAGAGCTCACTGGCTGAGAAAACAGAAGAGAACATGGGTAAAATAGACCCGTGATCCAGCTTGGGAAGTCCTCCTTAAGAACATAAGAACGTATGTGTTCATCACAGGAGCATCTCTGGGGTTCCTTGAGAAGACCTGACTCATCACTCTTGGGTCTGTTAGCCCCCCCCCCCCCACACACACAAACATATCAATGAGATCTGAACCCAAATCCTTGACCCATGTTGTTGTAGCTAAAGAGGGCCGTGCCCAGGCAGAAGAAGATTTGCAGCTGAAGCTCCAATGAAAGAGGATGCCATCTCCTGGATGCTCCATTCTCTGAGCACTGGGGATCATATAAAACTCGATGTGTTTCCCTGCTCACTAACGGAGCAACCATCTCAAATGGTTGTGAAACACTGCCTACTTCAGGCATGCCCAAAGTTAGCCCTCTTGATCTTTCAGACCACAATTCCCAGAATTCCAAGCGTGTATTTCCAATGGCAAAGGACTGTGGGAGTTGTGGTCCAAAACATCTGGAGGGCCAAAGTTTGGACATGCCTGGCCTACTTCCTAGCATTTTTTTCCAGGTAGCCATCTTCATTTTACTTTGAGTTCGGCATATGCGTGTGAAGGAGGGAATTTATCTCACGAGGCCCTCGGTACTATAGCTCTGTTTCTGTTGCTCCATCCCACCAAGCTTTTATGATTCCACAGGACTTACAGAGAATTGTCCCTCCAAACCTCCACTGCTTCAATATGGGTCTACTCTAACACAACTCACTGCTGCACCCAGAACAAGATTTCAGTCTATGGATGGACAGGTTGAACATAGACTAGATCTAGAGCGATTTCTCCGAATCCCTCTGAAAGTCATAAGCTTTGCATTCAGCTTTCGGAGTCCTAAATGTAAGAAGGTTCTGCTTCTTTGCCTTTCCTCTTTTTTTTCTTTCTATCTGTTTATCGCCTTGTCTCCAATATCTGCTTTTATCTACTAGTGTGTCTCCTCTCCCATGTTTTATCTGCTAATACCTCTTGTTCAGCTAAGGATAAACTCCATAATAATTGTCCTATAAACTGGAGAGTACACTCCATGTCTCTTATTGCTCAGGGGTCTGTTAATTGGAATTTATAAAGTTCAATAAACCGTAATCCAATAAGACCTCAACTCTTATTCATTTATCTTAGGGGTAATATCGCGCCTGTCAGCAGTGGGCTGGGAGCACGGTGAAGCTGTAAGCTGGCTCACATATGGAAAGGCATCCCTTCTGGCACAAGGGCTACCTGAAGGTCTTCTTGACACCTGGGTAGAACTAGGCAGGATAGCAGATGGAGACTTCATGGGGGAGGCAAGGTTTTCCTAAGAGGTGGGTCTTGACCGAATATGAGGGATGGGCTCTTCATTTTGCAACAGATGCCTTCTGGGTCTGAAAAATAAAATCCAGGCTCCCAAATCCACATTTGGAAAAAAAACACCCAGGTTGGCAAAAGTATGCAGATGCATGGCATCTCCTAGAGGCTAACGGTCCACGCCGGAGACATTTTGCAGTCCTGGACCGAGCCCAGTGGCACCAAAAGAGCAGACTCACGTGGTCCGTGTTGTGCGGGTCTCCGAAGCCTTAAGAAGGCACGCTGCAAACGGACCTCCCACCATTGCGGCTCACACGCAGCCCGCTCACCCGCCCCAGTGGTCATGAGAATGAGAGTAGCGGATTGCTGGTTGGGGATGAGTTCATATTTTGGTTCCATTAAGGCAGGCCTGCCTAAAGTCTGGCTCGGGGTCCAAATCCGGCCCGTCAGGCCATTCTGAGTGGCCCATGGCTGGCTGGCCCGCCCCTCCCTCCGCCTCCTTCGCCCCATGTTTTTTTTTTTTTTTAAAAAAAATCTGCCAACACTGACACCGCTGGAAAGCTTGGGCGGCTGGGCGGACAGGCAGTCTGCCGCCACCGGCACCCAGGGCAAAGTGTGGGGGTGGGCAGGCCAGCGGGCCTCTGCCACGTCCAAGGAGCTTTGGGGTGGGCTGGCGGGCGAGCTGTCGCCACCGCTGGGGAGCTTGGGGGGGTGCAAGGCCGCACAGATAACCTGTGGCCATGGCTCCCTGTGCTTCCTTTGGTCCCCACCTCCCTCCCTTGGTCCCCACCTTCCTTCCTCCCTCCCTTGGTCCCCGCCTTCTTTCCTGCGGGTGGGGTTGCAATGGGTCAGTGGGTGGGGCTTGCAGTGGGGTGGCAGAGTCAGGGAGCAACCGGCCCCTGACACATTCTCAGCCACGAAATCTGGCCCTCATTACAAAAAGTTTGGGCACCCCTGCATTAAGGAAAAGGGGAAGCCTTTCATAGAACATGAGTTAATTTAGGTTAAGGAGAATAGAACTTATAATAAGATACTAGAATCTAGAAATTTTGTTATGGCTGCCATCAGGAGTCATCTCCTGAAATAGGTTATATGATACTGTTTAACATCAGCTAGGACGTTAAGCAGGGAAGAAGTCCCCTAACTTTTTAATGGCCTTAAGGCAAGTTCAATTAGACCAAGGTATTTGCACTACGGTAGGCCCCCTTTGAAATTCTACAGCAGAACAGATGCTTTAATAAGTTTAAATAAAGTTCTAGCCCAAATTTAAAACCCAATCATTTTGTGTCTTGTATTTATTTTGGGACTGGGGGTGCAATACTTTTTGAACCGCAACTCCCAGAGTTCTAGAAAGTAGGGTCCAAAATCTGCAGAACTCTCTTTCAATGGGCAAGGTTTTGAGCTCCACGGAACTCTTGGTCAGGGTGGATTTTTTGAAAGCTGAGGAGAAAGCCCAAATTGGTTAGAAAATAGGGATGGAGGAATCAGAGCATTGATTCCTAGAGGGGAATACTACTGGGAAGTACCGTGTTTCCCCGAAAATAAGACACTGTCTTATATTAATTTTTTTCTCAAGAAGACACACTAAAAAGAAGACACTGTCTTATATTTATTTTTTTCTCAAGAAGACACACTAGGGCTTATTTTCAGGGCATGTCTTACTTTTATTAAGTATAATAATATGCTTGAATGTCAGCCCTGCACACAACCATAGCCACGCCCATCACTACTAGGTCTTATTATCAGGGTAGGGCTTATATTTAACAAATGCATAGAAATTCTGCTACGGCTTTTTTTTTGGGGGGGGGAGGTCTTATTTTCAGGGAAACAGGGTAGTAAAAAGTAACTATATGCAGGCAGCTAGTTGGCAAACGGAGTACCAAACTCACTGGAGGAGTGCGGGCAATGTGTACCCTGCCTAATTAAATGGTAAGTGTCCCAGAGAGTGTTTTTAGCTCCATGGGGTGATATATAAGCCAGACACTTTTTGTTTTCTTATGAAAAGCATGGATCCATTGGGTAAGCCTAAGCGCCAGACTGAAGAGGAAAGAGAACTAATAACCATGCTAGGGGGCCGTAGTAGCTGCATTTAGAGGGAGACAATGGTGCCGAACTACAATCTGGTACCAACTCTTCAAATAAAGCCAGCTGCCTGTTGACTAATGTAGGGGCAGATTGGATGGCCTTGTAGTTTGATATCAAATGATTATGCGTTCTGTAATACGATCCTGGCAGAGACACGGCCAAATGTATTTCAGTAATAACACAGCTGAGACAGCAAGCTAAGTGGACAAGCTGAATGAAAAGATAATATGATAACAAGTCAGTGGATCAGGAGATGCTTTGTGACATTAGAAAGAGGAAAGAGTGTTGGAGTTCAATTCATCTGTCTTTTTGCGAAGAGATTTTGTAAGGAGCCCAGTAAGCAAGCTTGTCACCCTGTGTTTTCATCCCGGCACTGATCCCTGCTTAATGTCAGTGGTGCTACAGCATTCATTCAACATTGCCTGGACACACTTTCAGCACTGTTTTCTTAAGAGCTGACACACTTTTGTCTCCATCCCAAAAGGCCATGTTTTTCCCCAATAGCTTAAGGAATACTAAATAGCCTTATAAACCCTCTGCACATCAGGGTTTTGTTCCTAAATCAACTAAGCTCACCAGCTTATCTCACCAAGTTTTGGCTGTTCCTCGTTGTCCTTCTGCCACGGCTTAAAATCTCTTGTAAATCTGGAGGAGGAAGAGTGAAGACAGAGGTATCTGTAGAGGGCAGGGGTATGGTGCATGCAGATCCATGGATAATCAAGTACACAGGATGTATATGAGGATCGCCATGGGATCCTAAACCCAAAACAGCTACAGTGGTATTTGCTGATGGTTGAACTTGCGGAAATAACTAGCACTGGAAGAAAATGATAGGGTCTGCCCCTCCCCCACCCCTCTTCATTAGTACAGCATTGGAAAACTAATTACTTAGAAAAATTGGGTGGTTAAACGGGAATACAACCCAAGAATATCTTGGGAAAAGAGTGAATGTCTGCATGTGGCAGACTCAGCTTTCCATGATTACCCCATGGAGTGGGTCAACTAGGGTTGGACATAAGAACATAAGAACATAAGAAGAGCCATGCTGGATCAGGCCAAAGGCCCATCTAGTCCAGCTTCCTGTATCTCACAGAGGCCCCACCAGATGCGTTTGGGAGCGCATGAGACTAGATCTCTGTCTCCTGATGCCACTCCCCTGCATCTGGCCCTTGAAGGACCCCGGTTTTAAGCCTGGAGATTACACATGTCCATCATGTTTGTAACCTGTGATGGACTTTTCCTACAGGAATCTAATCCCCTTTTGAAGGCATCCAGGCCAGATGCCACCACCACATCCTGTGGCAGGGAGTTCCACAGACTAACAACACGCTGGGTAGAAAAAAAATCTTTTTCTGGTTCTCACTTTCCCAGCCCTCAGTTTGAGTGGATGTCCCCTAGTGTTGGTATTTTGTGAGAGAGAGAAGAGCGTCCCTCTATCCACTTTACTCATTCCCTGCATTAGTTTGTACGTCTCAATCATATCCCCCCTCAGGCGCCTTTTTCCAGACTAAAGAGCCCCAAATGTTTTAGCCTTTCCTCATAAGGGAGGTGCCCCAGCCCAGTAATCATTTTAGTTGCTCTCTACTACTTTGGATTCAACCCCACAGTGGAGTGGGTTCATGAGCACACTAAGATTGTTGTTGTTGTTGTTGTTGTTGTTGTTGTTGTTGTTGTTGTTGTTGTTGTTGTTGTTGTTGTTGTTGTTTGTTTGTTTGTTTGTTTGTTTGTTTGTTTTTAAGTGTGTTCAACTGTGGGTCCCCAAAGGTTCTTGGACTGCAACTCCCAGAAATCCTGGCCAGCACAGCTAGTGCTGAAGGCTTCTGGGAGTCTGGGTCTTGGGGAGTCAAGATTAGGACCTACTGCTGTGGTGAACATCCCTCCTTTGTGGTGTTAAATGAGAGAGAGATACAGAAAACTGCCAGTCGTGGGAACATAGGAGGCACTGCAGATATTGAGAGACCATGAAGTGGGAACTTCCTTTCATCCAAAGGTGATCTCCTCTTCGTGACACAACTGTCAAACTCTTAAAAAGAGAGAGAGAGAGAGAGAGAGAGAGAGAGAGAGAGAGAGAGAGAGAGAGAGAGAGAGAGAGAGAGAGAGAGAGAGAGAGAGAGAGAGAGAGAGAGAGAGAGAACACCCCAAGATTTAAACTGATTCTCCGCATTATTCAAGGGTTATATTGTAATATTCCTTTAAGGGCAGAAAGAAAGCCAGACCCCTCTTGGAAACAAAGTTTAGAGTTGTATTTTTCAAAATAATTTATAACTATTTTTGTTACTTTTAATAATAACACACAAGGGCTATTTCGTTATTTTCCGAAGGGTGTACAACTGATTGGTTACCCATTACGTTTGCTTGTTATAGTGGTTTTCTTGTCCTGGTGCTCTTAGAAATAAGAAGCTGGGGGGGGGGGAAGTCCTACAAAATCAGTCCCCCAAAGTAATGTTTCGGAACAGTTCTGGGAAATATTTATCAAGAATACAAAAAGACAAAACCAAAGAGTACTTCACATCCCATTTGGGACTAGTAAGAGAATGAATTAATAATTGATAATATTCATAAATAATAATAAATCATTAATGAATGAATGAGTAAGAAGCTGACAAATTCCCCCCAAATTCCCTCTCAGAATGCCTTAAAAATGGTGCCAAAAGTAATTTTGAAGGTCACTAGAAACGGCCTCGGCGTTACCTGTTATACACAAGTGTGACTTTATTTCTACCGGTCCTGTTACTCATTAATCCAAAAGGAACTATTTGCAGGCAGTTGCTTATACGTGGTCACCTCTAAGTTCTGCACATCAGATTCCATATTCTTCGGAAACATTCCAGCATCCCATCACGACACGGAGAGATGAGATGGAAGTCTTCTCAGGGTCCAAGTTCTCCTCTTTGTGTCTGTTTAAGTTATACTGAAGAACGAGAAGACAGGGCTGTGATTGTTTGTTTGTTTTCAGGGCCCACGAATTCTTGGTCCCTGTGGTTAAGTGGCTTGCAAAATATGTTTCCCTTTAAAAAAAACTGATAACGTACGTATATTTCCAAGGGACATAGAAATTAACACGAAATCTGTCAGGGTCCTGATGCATCAAATATGGCAAGGCATGCATATGGATACTGTATATACTCGAGTATAAGTTGACCCGAGTATAAGCCGGGGCCCCTAATTTAAACCCAAAAAACTGGGAAAATTTATGGACTCAAGTATAAGCCTAGGGTGGGAAATGCAGCAGGGCCTGGCTACTCCTCCTTTGTGAGCTGGGTGTGTGTGTGTGATGTTTAAAATGACTTTTAGCCACTGAGGCAAGTGCTTGAGTTGGTCGCTAAAAGTCATTTTAAACTATTGACCCGAATATAAACCGAGAACCCCCTTTTTCAGCCCAACATTAGGGCTGAAAAACTAGGCTTATATGCGAGTATATACAGTAATTTTGGGATGGGCTGGGGAATTAAAAAATTGTTGTTGTTTTAAATAATCCATCACCCCAAAGCAAGGCTAAGGATTGTCCAGGCATCTCTTCTACACCCCTGCATAAAACCTGCCCTTTCCCCTTCGCCGGAGAAAGGGTACTGCTCCCCCTCTTTCGGCTCTCTGGATCAACTTGTGCTCCTGGCCTCTTGCCATGTCAGGAAATCACGCTGCTTCGCATTACACACTCAGGAACCTTAATTAGCAAGTGAGGCATCTGGATTCTCTCAAAAATACATCTATCAGTACGGAATTGCCACGTGATGCTTCCATATACAGATGGCAGCGTTCTCTTCCTTCTGTTACCACTCCCTCGCTTGATTAAAAAAAAAAAACATTGGAAGAGTGGTGTTGGTGTTGGTGGATTTAAGTCCTTTAGGGGAAGACAAAGTGGTCCCCTTTCCCTTCCTTTAACAAGGTCACCCTTTTTCAAGCGGGTTGAAAAGGTGTCTGAGAGAGCCTCTATGGATCCAACGCCACATCAAGGCCAGTGCATATTTCCTAATCTTTTTAAAAAAGGTATCCTGGGCATACAAGTTTTTCAGTGCTCTATGTGTGTGTGTTGTGTCGTTACAGTCGTGACCGACTCTTCGTGACCCCATATCCATGGAGTTTTCTTAGCAGGAATACTGGAGTGGTTTGCCAGTTCCTGCTTCAGGTCAGTGCTCTATACTGCACTTGATATATTAATATACAGTGGACCCTTGTATAAAAATGGTTTGTATAACATGAAATCTGTACAGCATAAACAATTCGGAAGATAGGGGGAATCTGCTTAACAGAATTGCCTATGGGGCGAATTGGTACAAGATAAAAATGGCCGCGATTAGGGATTGCTCCATGTTTAATGCATTCCAATGGGAAATTGGTATAAAGGAAAATTTGCTTAACAGAATTTCATTTGGAACCAATTAATTCCTTTATACAAGGTACCACTGTAATGGGTTCCAGTTGCGCATTTGAGTTGATTGCCAAGAAGTCTTTCTTAGCCATCAGAGCAGTAGACAATGGAACCAAGTGACTCCGGGGTGGTGGTGAGTGCTCCAACGCTGGGGGCCACCTTTACTTACTTACTTACTTACTTACTTACTTACTTACTTACTTACTTACTTACTTACTTACTTACTTACTTATTTGGCTCATATACCACTCCATCTGGCCCGGAGGCCACACAGGTGTGGTTTATGAAATATAAACATAAACAATACAATATGCAGGATAAAAATAAACATACTAAAACCTCAATGAAATAAACGATTACATTTAGGGTCTTTTTACACGACCCCTAAGATCCGCTGGTCCCTTAAATTCGGACCAGAGATCTTGAGGGTTCGTTGCTGTTCCTCTGTCCCCACCCCTCCGCACTTCTTTGTTCTGTCTGCGTGAGGGGAGGGAGGGGAAAAAAAGCCTTAGACAGGGACAAAAGAATAAAGGCTTACCTCCGGTGCGGGGGAAGTTGCTCCGACCTCCGTTTACTTCCTGGTTCCTCTTTAAGGGGCGGAGGCAAAAGTAAAACAACAGAAAGAAGCGAGGAGAGCTCAGGCACTCTCCGCATCAAATATTTTTCACCATCAAAGAGCAGGTACAAGAAAAGTGCGTTGGGTCGCGCTTAGGTGGGCGGGGTCGCACTTAATTGTCTGCAAACTCCGGAGCTGGTGGGGAAACATTTTTAAGGTCCAGAGCTTGCAGCCATTTGCGGCGGAGCTTAGGGGTCGTGTATAAATGCCCTTAGACAAACTGCTTTGATTCGGATCCCAGCACTGAGTGGTGGGTGGTGGTGGGTGTTTGGACTCAATGGACTTATAAGCCCCTTCCAACTCCACTGTTCTATGAATCTATTATCAAAGATGTAAACGAATCTGTAGTATCTCCCAGTTGACTAATTATAACGGAAAAGAGGGCTAATTTGCCATTTGTGGATTGAAGGAAGCTTATGTTAGAACAAACGGACCCTTTCCCCCCTCTTTGGAGTATACCTCTTTGAGATTGGGAAGCAGTGTTCTGTCAAAGTGGGTCTATGTGGAGACTCAGTGTGTGTGTGTGTGGGGGAAGAGACCATCTAGGTCCAGTTTTGAGACTAACAGGTCACTTCAAGCCTAGATAGGGATTTTTGTCCTGCTTGGAGTTTTGAACAAAATGTGCCCGGGGAGGGTGTCTATCCCATCTGACTGATCACTGGTCATATATGGACAGGTCAGGGATGGCTTCATGATTAAAAATGTCGTACTGGTGGGTAGTACAGACTGGGAGTTGGTTATTGGTTACTTCCCAAAAAGCACCTGGGGGTGTTGTTGCAGCTAATGTCTCTGTCCCATGGATCATGAGATCCCCTTGCTTGTGGTGGTGGTGGTGGTGGTGGTGGTGGTAGTGGGATGACCAGGCATCCACTCCTGACCACCGTCCAGCTAAGATCCTGAGATCTGGGCAAGTAGTAGCCAGAGAAGGACCTCCTGTGCTTCAGCATTCAGAAACAGGCTGTCTAGAAGGCAGGACGGATTCAGGGCTCTGGACCCCTCCGTGAAAGTTCAGGAAAAAACGTAAGGTGGACCCCTGGCTCCTGAACCAGGTTTCTGCGCTTATAGCAGGTCTCTTTACAGAAGCTGGGAGTTTACAGCTTAAACATCCAATCGTGGCCCTAGTTAAACCCCATCGCCTGTGTGCTTGCTTCATTATACTAGGCTGGGGGGCAAAGGGCTGCCGTAGGGGTAGCAACTAAGAGAAGAAGCTGTGGATCTGGAAGCCTTTATTTATTTATTTACCTTTGTACTTATTAACTGCCCGACTTTCCCTCAGGAACGCTGGGCAGTGTACAACAAATTGAAAAACAATTTGCCCAAAACACAACCCGCATAATAAAGAGAAAAAATAAAAATAAAATAACAGTCAGCATCACACTAATGCAACATCATACAATCCGGCAAGCAAAAGGGCTGGGACAGGACAATACAACTAACACAACAACACATATGGTACACTCAGCGATCACCAGAACTCTCCATGAAGAGCCAGGTCTTTAAGGCACTCCTAAAGCGTTCCTTTCCAGCACTAAGGAATCTTTTATCCATATTGTTTTAGAAGAGGTAGCCGTGTTAATCTGTGCCAGCATATCAAGGAAAATCCAAAGAAACAAAATCCACCAAACCCAAAAAACAAACAAAAAACCCCTAAAACTGTGGCACTTTAAAGACTATCTTATATTTTAATATGAACTTTCGTGGACACGTTCACTTTGTCAGATATTTCCGTAAGTGGACGTGTCCACGAAGGCTCACGTTTAAAATATAAAGTCTTTAAAATGCTACATGTTTTCATCTTCTTTCGCTTTATTTCTTTGGATGTTGCCTCTTATGTATGCTTTCTGCTTGACTGGAATAGACCGTCAGTAAATTCTGCTTGGCTTACTAATTGTGCACATTTCTTGGAAAGAACGTAAAGAACTAGATGTGGGTGAGGGGGATCAGGACTGTATCTCCCTACCCTCACCAAGAAACAAACAGACAAAAGCCTGCAAAGTCATCCCAACTGTGTCTGTCTCCATGAGTTGGAATCCGATCTACCGCAGAATCTTGGATGCAAAGGTAATGCCGGCTGTCAGTCGGTTTGCGGTAGGCAGATGTTCTGGCCTTGTCCTGGTAGATCTTGGATCTGCCTAGCACCACTGCATCTGCTGTCATAACTCCTGTGCTGAGACCAGTGGGCAAAAGAACAAAGCACAGCCACTGTGGCAGTATATATTAGGTCAGGGTAATCCTCAATGATTTCCAGCAGACTTCAGCTGAGAGGTGCGTGGATTCAACACAGCTTCAGCTGGTTGAGTGCCCTCCATCCTCTGGTCTAGTTGGGGTTCCACCTTAGCCATGTATGGAAGAAACCAATAGGATGGTTGGTCGTGGGTTCCCTTGCTCTCGCTGATTTGACTCTGCAGTGTGATGATCAGGAAAAACCCATTGCTACTGTTTTCCCTGTCCTGGGGTAACCCAGGTGTTCTTGGACTGCAGGTGCAGAAACCTCTGTCAGCAGAGCTGGCATTGACGACATCTGGGAACTGAAGTCCAAGAACACATGTGTTACCTAAGGTTGGGCACCACTGTCTTACAACATATCTGAATGGGAGGATTGCATACAATTTCCATGCTAAGATGACTGGTAGATGTTTCCCAAAACCTATATACTGTATCTTGTCGGGCCTTTCAAAATCTGGGTGAATTATGCAAATATATGTCGATGTATCCTGATCTGAATAACCTATGCATACCTTCTCATTGAGGCCAACAAAGCATCATGGCTCATCATCATTTATTTGAGACACCAAAACTCAGGCATCGGTTAAAACAATGGAGGTTTTAAAGCAGAGGCTGGATGGCCATGTGTTGGAAATATTGTGATGGGGGTTCCTGCATGACAGGGGGTTGGACTGGACGGCCCTTGAGGTCTCTTCAAATTCTGCAATTCTATGATTCTATGGGTAAAAAAGGTCTTCTGTACTTAGGATCAGCCCAGGAGTGCATAATAGAGATAGCCACAACCCACTCACCCCTGTCTGGTGGTTCGTGACACTTCGTTTATCGGCTGAACAGGTGTATGGTGCTTTCCAGCCCCATTCTGTTGGGTGTCCACTCATAGGCAGCCCCTAGCAGGGATGGGGCATGGAAGACGGGGAACTGCCTCTGCGTGGGGGTGCCCATTGGAGGAGGAGGCACTGGGAAACACCATAAACCAGCAGTTCTCAACCTGGGCATCCCTGAATATTTCTGGACCACAACTCCCAGAAATCCTGGCCAACTCAGCTAGTGATGAAGACTTCTGGGAGTTGCAGTCCAGGAACATCTAGGGACCCACAGGTTGAGAACCACTGCCATAAACGGACTGGCACAAAGCACCAAACTTAATGGAGGCAACACTGAGCTCAAATGAAGGCTGCTTCTATGTCGAAAACTCTTGGAGGAACATAATTTTGTTTGGGTGCAAAAATTTGGGTTTTGCTTCTTCTTGTTTTTTTTGTTTTTGTTTTTTGTTTTTTTTTGGCAGAGAAACAATGGGATCGGAAGAGAGCTCATATGCCCCCAGGGCTTTTTGGTTTGCAGGAATACTGATTTATATCTGCTACCGCTACAGACATCTGAACACTCTGCCTCACAGTATTGGGAGAAAGGCAGGGCATTCCCCACCCCACCCCGGGATATTTTTTTGCAAGCAGCACCGGTTGTACTGCAAAGCACTTGGGGATATTTTTTTTTTGCCTTGTGAGGGGGTGATGAGCAAGAGCCATTAGATTTAATGGCTGTCCATAGATTCCGCAAATTTGATTTGGGCTTTGGGTCACATCCTGATTCAGTCCAGAGTGATTTTCTGCCCTGGAACTGAATTAATTTGTATATCTACCAAGTCGATGAGCTGACTCTCGCTGGAAAACCA
Source organism: Phrynocephalus guinanensis (assembly GCA_037367245.1). Taxonomy (NCBI): domain Eukaryota; kingdom Metazoa; phylum Chordata; class Lepidosauria; order Squamata; family Agamidae; genus Phrynocephalus; species Phrynocephalus guinanensis. Next base: position 120,137,983 of record CM074738.1, read on the forward strand.
ACACAGCTACAACCGTTTCGGGTTTTGCACTGCTGAACATGAAATCTGGGGCCATGCGAGACCCTAAAAAGAGCAGCAAACATGTCCGATATCACTCAGCGTATTTTAGGGGGTAGTATGCTAAACATGGTTAAAGTTTGCTTTGGGGGGGGGACACAAGGACAGAAGCAATCTGCCCTTTATACAATCTGATTTCTGCTCTGGATCCCAATCAGTTTGTAAAATCACTGTGCTTCACCTCGGGACCAAGTCTAGTCACTTACCTCATCACAAATCGGCCTAAACCAGACCATTTTTTTTTCAGAATTTGGAATTCATCTCAACCTGGTGCACAGGCCCAACAGGTTTTTAAAAGACCTGCTTAGATTCTTAGATACAGTATATACATATTTTCAAAATGGATCAATCTTTCTCAAAGCAGGTTGGTCATGATAGGCGTAAACATCTCAATGTTTACAATCATAGAATCATGAAATTGGAAGGGGCCTGCAAGGCCACTGAGTCCAACCCCTTGCTGAAAACACAAAAGCAGAGAGAGAGAGAGAGAGAGAGAGAGAGAGAGAGAGAGAGAGAGAGAGAGAGAGAGAGAGAGAGAGAGAGAGAGAGAGAGAGAGAGAGAGAGAGAGAGAGAGAGAGAGAGAGAAACACCTCCCAGCTCCTCATTGTAGGTGGCATGGGGTGTTCTGTCCCCCAGCCCCCAGTTGTCTTGTTTTCTCTTGAATGCCTCCAGCCCTCACCACCTCTCAAGGTCATTGGTTCCACTGTTGTACTGCTCTAACAGTCAGGAAGTTCCCCCCCCCACCCCCGATATTCAGCAGAAAGCTTCATTCTCTTCATGTGAGCCCGTTGTTATGCATCCTGCACTCTGGATTGATTAGAGACCGATCATGGCCCTCCTTTGTATCTCACAACCTTTCAAGGCTTTGAATGGTGCTATGGTACCTCCCCTCAGCTGTCTTTTCTCCAGGCTAAACATGCCCAGTGTTTTCAGTCTTTCATCATAAGGCTTGGGTTCCAGTCCCCTGATCATCCTCGTGGCCCTCCTCTGAACTTCTTCCAATTTCACAGCATCCTTCTGGAGTGCAGTGTCCAGGACTGGACAGAGTATTCCCAACGAGGCCTAAACAGTGCTGAATACAGGGGAGCTAGCAACTTACAGGATCTGGAAACTTTACTTTTATTAACGCAGCTTACAACTGCATTTGCCTTTTTTGCAGCCACATCACCCTGTTGGCTCACGTTCAGCTCATGGTCCACAGTGATCCCAAGATCCTTCTCGCTCATTTACTGCAGCCCCAGTGCCAAGAAGGAGCTCTGCATTAGGGCTGTGGGGTAACAGAGACCAGCCGTGCAAGGCGAGGCAAGTGCATCTCAGGCTTGGGCTGCCTACCTTTGCAATATCTGCTAACTGCAGCGTCGGGTCATTTCCTGGTGTCCATGCTTGACAATTCCTTGAATAAGTACGGCTCCTTTCCCTGGGGCTGTCAATTTGGCATCCATCACCTGTCAAAAGCAGTAAATTCACAGGCAAAACCTGAAGTCTAAAAAAGATGAGCAAAGCGTGAGGTCAGAGGGAGAGTCACAGAGGAGGGAAACAAATTGGAATATAAAAAGGGCTTCTTTGAATGTCCTCTCTCTCTCTCTCTCTCTCTCTCTCTCTCTCTCTCTCTCTCTCTCTCTCTCTCTCTCTCTCTCTCTCTCTGTTTTTTCCTAAAGTTGCAAAACTCACATCTCTGCACTTTTGATGACAAAGATCTAATTGCTTTGCACGCAGATTTTAAACTCCTCTTCTCCTCGGCAAAGCATTCCGTGCTGGAGAAAGCAAGAAAATGTATGTGTGGACGGCCTGTATATATTTTCCTCCCCTTTTCTACTAGATGATTAGAATTTGTAAACATATCTAAAATTAGCCCTCTGTGCTAGAACAAGGAGCACAGTTTCCCTTCCATTGTGCCAGGATGCACACAGATTTCTTTTCTGCCGCTGTTCGCCAGGGCGGTGCTTCCCTTCCCCAAGGCCATTAAATGCATACATTTTAAGGGGGGGGGGGTTCCCCTCCCCCCATTTTCCATTTGATGCAATGAAATGTGAAGGGGAGAGAGTGGCTTTCGGAGTACAAGTAGAAAATGATCTGCACTCCCTCTGTGTCACATGTAGCTACATTTCACACACACACACACACACACAGAGAGAGAGAGAGAGAGAGAGAGAGAGAGAGAGAGAGAGAGCAACAAAGTCAAATGTTGCTTCTCAAGCATGGAGAAGTTAATTCAGTTGGATTACAAGTCCATGGCTCCAGCTTTCATCCTCTTTGGGCGCTTTTACATGACCTCTAAAATCTGCTGGCAACTTAAATTCGGACCAGAGATCGTAGGGGTTTGTTCTGCTTCCTGTGTTCCCACCCTTCTGCACTCCATTGCTCCTGTCTGCGGTGAGGGGAGGGAGAAAAAATGGAGAAAAGAATGCAGGCTCACCTCCATCTGCTGATGGAGCAGCCCTGTAGGGATTCCAGACTGTTAAAGGGGCGGTGGGGACAAAAAACAAACAGAAGGCAGGAGAGCCCGGCATCCATAAGAACATAAGAAGAGCCATGTTGGATCAGGCCAAAGGCCCATCTAGTCCAGCTTCCTATATCTCACAGCAGCCCCACCAGATGTGTTTGGGAGCGCATGAGACTAGATATCTGTCTCCTGATACCACTCTCCTGCATCTGGCCCTTGAAGTACCCTGGTTTAAACCCTGGAGGTTACACATCTCCATCATGGTTTGTAACCTGTGATGGGCTTTTCCTCCAGGAATCTGTCCAATCCCCTTTTGAAGGCATCCAGGTCAGATGCCATCACCACATTGTGTGGCAGGGAGTTCCATAGACTTACAACGCGCTGGGTGAAAAAATATTTTCTTTTGTCAGTTCTTACTCTCCCAGCCCTCAATTTGAGTGTATGTCCCCTAGTTCTGGTATTTTGGGAGAGGGAGAAGAGCTTCCCTCTATCCACTTTACTCATACCCTGCATTATTTTGTATGTCTCAATCATATCTCCCCTCAATCGCCTTTTTTCCAGACTAAAGAGGCCCAAATGTTTTAGCCTTTCTTCATAAGGGAAGCTTTACAATCCGCATCGGAAATTTTTTTACCTCTGGAGACCAAGTACTTGTAAAATATGCTGGGGCACGCTTAGGTGGGCGTGGTCGTATTAATTTTTTTTTAGTCCGCAGCTGGTGGGAAAACAATTGTAAGCTCCGCATCTGGGAGCCCTTTGCCTCATATTTTAGGGGTCGTGTAAAAGCTCATGCACAAGACAGAGGTGATGCGTTGAGAGCCATGGAAGGGGAAAGACATGTTGTGGCAACTTCTGTTGCAGAGTTTTGCCTGTTGCAGAAGACCTGGGAGTCACAGAGTAGAACAGCTTCAAGCTCTTCAGAGTAGACCACCCCTTTTTCTCATTAACTGGCACCTGGCCCTCAATAAGTCACTTAGAAAAAACAGTAAGAGGAGGGGAATCGTTTTCTTTCCTTGCCAATCAACAGATCAAAGAGCAAACTGACCAACGTGGCTGCTTTTGGCAACAGAAACAAAATCCAAAGTGATCTATGGCAAGATCTAGAGAGGCTTGGACACTGGGCTGAAGACATTTCAACAGGGATGAGTGCAAAGTACAACACCGAGGAAGAAGAAACCAAACACACATTTGCAAGATGTTGGTGGCGAGGAGAGGATACCTGGCTCTGCAATACTACAAATGACAAGGGTCTTAGAATCATTGTAGATCATAAGCTGAAGAGGAGCCAACAGCATGAGGGGGCTGCAAAAAAAGACGAATGCAATTTTAGGCCATTATTTAGGCTGCCACAAGACTCTTTGCTGTTGTCCGTGTAGCAGGTGAACACACCTACCCATCCCTGCCATGAGGATCCCTGCCAGGAATGTGTCAAGTTGGTTAAGCCGTGGAAGGTGGATATTAGAAGTCCATTGGAGTTGTTTAGGAACATGTAAGAAACACTCTTGGAAAACCATAAATAAAGGGGTTTGGAGCATTTCCATGACAACTTAATGAGCCTCGTGGCGCAGTGGTTAAATGCCTGTACTAGAGGTGGGTATGAATTGAAAAAAATGACATTTCGGTTTTTCATTTTTTGTTGCGGGTCCATTTCGGTTCGTTATCATTTTTTTGTGAATTTTTTTGAAAATAATTGTTTCATTTTTTTTCATTTTTTCATTTTTCATTTTTACCCGCTTTTTGAGCGACTTAAATCATTTCCGCGTGCGGACGTCCCCCAATGCCCCAGACCAGAGGGGAAACACTAAAAAAATGATGCTGGCAGAGACACATAGAAGACTAGGTACGCAGGGAGGCTGCAAAGGCAGTGGTGGGCGTTGCCCAGGGCGTAAGGCAGCTGCAGAGTGACTGCCCTGCGGGGCAGGGGAGGGTACTCACCAAGAGGTATGCACGCACACAGGGAGGCTGCAAGGGAAATCTTTTCTTTCTCTCCTCTAAGAGTCAGGTTGCAGCCAGCGGGAACACAGAGACACACACCTGCCTGCCTGGCCTAAAGTAACGAGTCACAGAGACAGCAATCCCACTCTAACTCCCACTGCAGACTGCAAGGAGGACGAGGGCTGCCAAAGCTTTTTATGCCCTCTGTGGCTGCCACACCTACCCAGTTTGCAACCTGGGCATGCTATTGATTGAAATTGTCCAAGAATTTACATGATCCCGTCACATGGCTTGCATCCATCTTGTGGCTGGAATCCATTTTGTGTTATCCTTAAAGGGAAAAGAAAAAAATACATCATGATAGGAGAAAGACAAAAACAAACGTTTTAAGGACTGCAACCCTCTGGTAGGTAATAATTTCAAATAATTATCACTGCATTTTTATGGATGTCCAGGGCATTTTAATACCCAATAAATCAATATTAGGCATCTGGGAGCCATTTTGGGTCGATGCCCCCTAACTCCCCTTAAAGGAAAAGAATACAGCGATCTGAGAAAAGATATAAATGCACGTTTTAAGGACCCCACCCCCGGTAGGTATTATCAGGCAGAATAAATAATTATCGCTGGGTTTTTATGGATATTCAGGACATTTTTTAACATTTAAAAACAGCTCATTTCATTGTGCGTCGCCATTAACGAAAATGAAACATAACGAACCTAATTTTCATGGTTCTGTCTGGTTCGTTCCAATTTCATCACAATTTTCATTATTCATTTTGTTAGATAACAAAATGAATAATGAATAACGGAATGAATTTTTTTTTGGTTTTGTGCCCATCTCTAGCCTGTACTGCAGGTAAAACTGTGTTCACAACTTGGGCTTCAATCCCAGGTAGGAGGCTCAAGGTTAACTCAGCCTTCCATCCTTCCAAGGTCAGTAAAATGAGTACCCAGCTTGCTGGTGGGGGGGGGGCATGTGTAGCCTGCATACTGTAATGAAACTGTAAACCACCCAGAGACTACTGAGGGGGGATATGATATAGAGCCTCGTGGCGCAGTGGTTAAATGCCTGTACTGCAGGTGAAACTGTGCTCATGACCTGGGGTTCAATCCCAGGTAGCAGGCTCAAGGTTCACAGCCTTCCATCCTTCCGAGGTTGGTAAAATGAGTACCCAGCTTGCTGGGCCGGGGGGGGGGCAATGTGTAGCCTGCACACTGTAATTAAAATTGTAAACCGCCCAGAGACTCCCTAAAGTGGTATGGGGCGGTATATAAGCAGAACACTTTGCTTTTGCTTTTGCTTTGAAGTGCTTTGGGGTGGTATATAAGCAGAACACTTTATAAACAGAATTGTTTTGTGTTTGGGTGAGAAGTGGTTAACTGGTCGAAAGAAACTCAGGTTCTGGGATTTTTCCCATGCTTGCCACCTCTTGATTAATGGCACCAAATACAAGCAGGGATCCTGTAAACCATCTTGATGGCTGATGTTGCTGCCTTTTGCTGTGCAAAGCTTGGCATCTTTTCCCCCTGCTGGCAACTCAAGCATGATGTTGGAAGGAAAATGTCAGGCCATTTCCTCCCACTTTGAGTCATGAATACAGAAACGCCATGTTCATTAACCGGAGCTGTTTGGAAGGACCGAATTGCACTTGCCATAGTGTTCTCTCTAGGTGAAGTGTTTTGCGACTCTCCATAAGAATCAGTAGTAACCATTCTCTCATTCAGTGGCATAGTAATGGAGTTCACCTGGGGATATGACTAAGGCAGGAGCAAAGGCTGTTATCTGCACAGTATCGTTGACAATCTGGCTGATTCTTGACTGCTTAGCCTAATCCTTATTGTATATATCTTGACTGTGCTAAAAAATGACAGCACTTTGAGCCGTGTTTTATGTGGAATGCATGTTTATTTTTAAGCTACATTTCCTGCTAGTTGCAAGGCCTGGGTTGTCAACCCACATAGGCAGGTGGGAGGTAAGACCGGGAGGTTAATTTCCCCACTCCATGCTTTCTCTCACATGCAAAAGACGGTCGGAAGCCATGCCTGCCCTGCGTGCAGAAGGCTGGTGAGGGCAGAAACAGAAGAAGAGTTTTGTTGAACTGGTACGAAAGTGGTAAAACTAACCCACTTGAATTGGAAGAAGTCAACACAGGCCGAGCCCTCTGGACTAGATGGGCTCAGACAGTAGCCCAGCAGATGCCTGTGGGAACCTGCTAGTAGGATGTGCGCTCAATTGCACCTTCCCTTACGAACCAGAACGGCTCAAGAATGTCGCTTTTTTTAACATGGGTTCAAAACAGAGCAAATACATCCTGTGTATTTGCTCTGGGTTCAAAACATGTGTTCAAAACAGAGCAAATACATCCTGTGTATTTGCTCTGAAGTTCATTCGGCACTTTGCAAGAGTACCACTCTATTCTGCTCTGGTCAGACCCCATCTGGAATACTGTGTCCACTTCTATGTGCCTCAATTTAAAAAAGATGTTGAGTTGACAATCTTGAGCGGTTCCAGAGAAGGGCAACCAGGATGGTTGAAGGCCTGGAGGAAATGTCTTATGAGGAACAGCTTAGGGAACTGGGAATGTTTAGCCTTTCAAAAAGAAGGCTGAGGGGGGATATGATAGCTATGTTTAAATATTTGAAAGGATGTCATATTGAAGAGTAGAGATGGGCACGGAACGAACCATTTTTTGTTTTTGTTTTTCAGTTTTTGTTTCGTTACACAACGAAACGACAAACAAAATTTGTCCCTAAAATGAAACAAAACGAACAGAAACGCGGGGTAAATCTTGTCAATTCTCTTCTTTGACAAGGATGAAGAACAAGTAGCCTTTCTGTTGATCCAAAACCTCCTTGGCCAGCCTAATCAAGGGAGAGGTTATAGGTGTTCAAATCCAATAAGTTCGAAAGGATCCCAAGTCCCCTCTTCTTAGACTAGGTAGACCTTGGCACTGTCTCCTGTTCAGGCTTACATCAGTTCTTGCTTCAAAGATGCCCTTTCTTAAACATTTGGGAAGACCATATGCATTTATTTTTTTTGGAGTTCAACTGCGGGTTGGATCCAACCCCCCCCCCCCAAAAAAAAACACCCACCCCAAAACCAAACTCAACAACCTTTCCACTTTCTGCTGAAGCACCCTTCCCATAGTTATCCTCTCGGTTGCTATGGGAGCTAGTAATTACTCTGGGGTGTTTCTAGCAACTGATGAAGCTCCTTCCCATCCAGGGAGCTGCTGACATTGCATGAAAGGTCAGGTCTTTATGTAAACGGCTGCGCTGGGTCTCCCTCCCTTTCTTGTCTGAAATGGAATTTTTTTTTAAAAAAAAAACCTATTTTGAGTAAGAACGACAGTGGCGGGGGCACAGCGAACCATTTGTCAAAATGTTCATATAGTCAGGCCTAGAAGCTTAACTTGTATTCCCTTACGGCAGGGAAGAAAATTTGGGTGGAAATTTGCAATTGGCATTAAGTCACCTTCCGGATGGCACAGCAAGGGTAGCTTTTCAGACATCTCCTCTCTGCTTTTGTTGTCATTTTGATTTAGGGCATTTTAGACAACGGGAAACTCCTGGATTGGTTGTTGACCACATTATCTCCCATGCACAGGTTGAAATTGGAGGTGCAGTCTCCATGACGTATCCTTCCTGAGCTGTTTGGGATGCTTGTGTGTATGGATTCTTTTGGCCATTGCTGTGGCTAGGAAATGGAAAGGGGGTTCCCATTCTGGAGACCACACTTCAAGAAGGAGGCTGACAAACTGAAACAAGTTGAGAGGAAGGCAACAAGGATGATCAGGGGAATGGAAGACAAGGAAAGACGGAAGGAACTGGGCATGTATAGTCTTGAGAAGACTGGTGTGGGGGGGAGAAAGGATTGCACTTTTCAAACATTTGAAAGGTGGTCACACAGAGCCCTAAGCACATCCAATCTCGCCTGTTTTCGGAAGCTAAGCGGGGTTGGCCCTGGTTAGTACTTGGATGGGAGACCACCAGGGAATACCAGGTGCTGTAGGCGCCTGGAGTAGGAACTGACAAGCCACTCCAGTATTCCTGCCAAGAAAACTCCATGGACATGGGGTCAAAAAAAGGCTCAGTCACGACTGTAACACACACACACACACACACACACACACACACACACACACAGAGAGAGAGAGAGAGAGAGAGAGAGAGAGAGAGAGAGAGAGAGAGAGAGAGAGAGAACTCTCAGCTCCATTGTGGGTGGCATGGGGTATTTGTCTCCCACCCTACCCCGGTTGCCTAGTTGTCTAAACTTTTCTTTAATGCCTCCAGTGTTGGAGTACTCACCACGTTTTGAGGCAACTGGTGTCATTGCCATTCTGATCTAACATGTAGGAAGTTTCCCCCCCCTGATATTGAACCGAAACCGAGGCTCACTTAACTTGATCCCATTGTTGCACTTTCTGCACTCTGGGATGATCAAGAAGAGATCCTGCCCCGTCTCTCTCTTTTGTGTTTTCTGTCCATCTGTCCATCTGTCTGTTCTTTATAAGAAAGTGCTAAACTCTCTGCAGTTCATGATCTTTCCAATGAATCCTGCATAGGAAAGATGACATTCTGTGCACGAGTTGCAATGATCCTTCACAGGTTAATCTATCTATCTATCTATCTATCTATCTATCTATCTATCTATCTATCTATCTATCTATCTATCCCTCCCTCCCTCCCTCCCTCCCTCCCTATCTATCTATCTATCTATCTATCTATCTATCTATCTATCTATCTATCTATCTATCTATCTATCTATCTATCTATCTATCTATCTATCTATCTATCTATCTCACACCCTTAGTGAAAACTGCACTACCCAGGGTGGTTTACAAAACAGTCATTCATAAGATACAGTAACATTCCTACCTTCAGCAGGGGATTGGACTCGATCGTCTTGTAGGCCCCTTCGAAGTTCATGATTCAATGATCTGATGCTTTAGCTGTCTCGGTATAGTGTTTTTCCACTGCAGAAGGAATAGTTTTCTTGAGGATCTGCTTACATGCGAGGCTTCTCCAGCATTTTGAAGACATAATGAACCTCGTTTTAAGATGTAATGTAAATACTGGAGAGTGTACAGCTGGAGGGGGGGGGGGAATGCATGACCTCAGTTTGGCCAGTAGGGGAAAAATTTCTAATTTAGGTAAAGCACATAAATACACATATTTACATGAGATAAACTAGACTAATACATAAGCTCATTAGGAAGACATGGGGAGTATATGTTTGATGTTCAGTGCAGGAAGGGAAAAGCCAAGGCTTGCCATCTGATGTGAGACACGGAGGAGAGCAAAATTCAAGTGGGACTGTGAAAGACTCAAGAAAAATTGAGAGTGAGAGAAATTAACAAAACTCTAAGGGAGGAGTCTGGCTTCAGGAAAATTCATGTCTCAATGATTAACTTCAGATGAAAGAAGCTACTAGATGCTGTTTTGGCATTGCTCATCTGGCCAGAATACTCACACTGCAACACAGGTCGAAAAGGTCTTTTTAGTGACACAACTCCCCGGAGTGCAAACTTATTTCCCAGAGTTCTAATTACTCTGTGCATTTCTCTCCCTTTATTGCTTTATTGCTTAATCTTGCTTTATGTATGTAATAAATGCATTTTATTTTATTTGATCAACTTCAAGTTTTAGGGCAAGTCAGTGGAGTAGCAACTACACAGTCAGAATTATAGAATCATAGAGTTGGAAGAGACTTCAAGGGCCATCCAGCCCAACCACCTGCCATGCAGGAATCCCATCACAATATTTCCAACAGATGGAGATCCAGCCTCTGCTTAAAAACCTCCAAAGAAGGAGACTCACCACCCTTTGGGGCAGCATATTCCACTGCCAAACAGCTCTAACTGTCATGAAGTTCTTCCTAATGTTCAAATGGAATCTCTTTTCCTGTAGTTTTCCTGCAGCGAATGGGAATGTACAGCTTTTATAACTTTAAAGATCCAGCGCTTTCTACCTCACAGGAACAGCATTCTGGCCTCCTCTGAAGTTTTCTGTGCTGTCCCAGTAAATCTACGAAACAGGGATTGGCATCACATGATGAGGAACCCAAGTATTGCCCCAGAAGCATCAAGGATCAGGCCCCTTGTCATCCGTTCTGAGCTTATCTTGACAGTCTCCTCTTAAATTCTCTGCTCGACCCTCATTGCAATGACGCATCTAGGTAATGAAAGCTCTCTCCTAGTTTGCAGTCTGTTATATACCTTTGTGTTCTGTATTAGAGAATGCAGCTGGCACAGCTTCATGTCCTTGGCAGGGGATCTGCCCAGAGATGGCAATCATCTGGCCAAATGTGGTGTTTCTTCTATCCTTTCTGGTGAATCCTGTACAGGAAGAGAGCTGTCCTGTGCAAGGACTTATGATAATCCTGAGCAGCTTCCTATTGGTTCCAAGAAAAACTATATAGAAACTATACAAACCTCTGATACATCCAGATATATTTTCTGTGGGATAGCTGGGGGAATTGTGGTTTTCAAATAAGGAAGGAAGAATTTCAAATAAGAAATACTTCCTCAGTTTTTCCTCTGTAAAGTAAGAGGAAAAAAATCTCTGGGTTTCTAGTTGCTAGGAGCACCAAGAAACAGTTGGATTCCTGCTCTTCTAGTGGGAAGGAATTATCATATGACCAAGATTACAAAAAAATGGAAAATCATTGGGTGGAAGGGGTCTTTGGAGTGATCTAAGGCAGACTACTGCTCTGTGCTTGGGTTGCAAAGCAGAGGTAAGCTCCAGCGTCCCCGAAACTGGCTATCTATCATTTAGCAAGAGAGTCCACCACATTTTAAGGCAACCTGCTAGATTATCAGAGAAGAGCCGTGTGGTGTAGTACTGTAGTACTGCAGTCAGAACTCTGCACATGGCGTGAGTTTGAACCTAATGTGCTCAGGTAGCCAACTCAAGGTCGATTCAGCTTTCCATCCTTCTGAGACTGGAAAACTGAGCACCCAACTCTTTAGGGTGGCAATGTGTAGCCTTCTTAATTAATCTGTAAAACCACCCAGATGGTGTCTGTGAAGATTCTCAGTCATCCAGGTGAGTTTGTCTGGAGGTTGAGTCATGGCAACTGGACGTCTTATCTTGAGAGATCAAAACATTTTGCTACTCATCCAAACAGCTTCATGACCAGATAGTGTTTTTAGTACTATATATAAGCAGCACACATTTTTTTGCTTTCCATTCAGAAGTTTCTCCTACTATTTGCTGGACATAGCTTTCCTGCCATTTCCCTACTTGGTCCTTCTGACCTGCCCTCTGGAGCAACATAATATAACTTTAAGATGATCCAGCAGGCCTACCCATGGTTCATTCCCCTTAAACCTGGGTGTTGGCGAATAGCCGAGTCCTCTCAGTGCCATCTCTCTGGTCATGGCTTTCAAAGTCCCATAGACTCACTCTTGGTTGTCACTGTGTGATCCAGAGAAACCAGAGATCTTGCAGGAGTTTTTTTCCCCCAGGAGCCATTTGGGGTGAGAAAGCTTCCTGAAAGGGTAGGTTGTCTGTAATTTCCCATCTCGTCTCAAAATGTGTACACTAGACATGGGCATTTCGTTTTGGAAGGGGCGGGGCGGTTCTGAAATGAAACATGGCAGAACAGCTGCCATCCAGTACCAAGACCCACCTTCCAAAACGAAACCAACCAGTTTCTTACCTTGTTTTAGGTAGCGCAGGGCTAAACTCCAACAAGGAAGCAGCCTCGGATGCATCATCTTTCACTCTCCCTGGTGATGGTCAATCAGGAGCTGTGCAGGGACATGCATCATCCCACCTCCCTTTCTGATTGGCCAACACCAGGGAGAGTGAAATGCCCATGTCTAGTGCACACCTGTTTTTTTTTTTTTAAAAAAAACTCTTGTGGGAATATTCTGTCACAGGTATGGTGGAACACTTTCATAGAGAGGCACAGCCCTGGATTTGCATTTATTTGCATTATCTTTATTTTTATTTTATTTATTTATACAATTTATATGCCGTCCACTACCCAAAGGTCTCTGGGCGGCTTACAACAGATATGAACAATTAAAACAAAGCATTAAAATATCAATAAAAACAATAAAAAAACAGGACACAAGGGCTCCAAGAAAAGATGTGGAAGGCTTTTACTGTAGATTGCAGTGGGAAAACATTTTCCCCAATATGGCAGAAAGAAGGACACCCACCCACCCCCAGTACTGGGAAGGTTGTTTCTCACAATTGCAGAGATTATGAAAGACCACGTCCTACCCACATCTGTCTGGAAAACCCATTCCTCAAAGTCAAAGCACAGCTTTGTCCACCCCTGTGGTTTTAGAAATGGAGAGTGGTTGGGCGAAAATAAGAAATCAAGCGTGTGTCAGGAGCTTTTGTGCGGTCGCATACAAATTCTAGAACTCTCTCCCTAGAAGTGCACATCTCCCCCCCCCCCGCTAGAAATGGGTAGAAAGAATTTTACTTAGTCAGATGTCTTGGAAGTACAATCGTCTTCGGAATTATTCCAGCTGACAGCTATTACCAATTTTGAATTCATCGCAGATTAGCCCTCCAGTTTGCTCCTCGGCGTGGGGCTCCATTTGTGTATTGAAAAAAGGAATCGGTCATCTCAGGGAAGCAGCGGTGGTTGTGTTTTCAATAAATGTAATTGTTTGGAAAAGTTTCCAGAGTAATGGCCTGCGCTCCATGACCCAAATTTGCTGTTTTGATTAGGAGAAACAGGAAGTGGCACTTATGTAAGGCAGAAATCACACTGAACAGGCCCCTCTCTCATTCTCTTTCATTCTGTCCTTCCCTTCTCCCCTTCTGTTGACCTCAAACACAGTGGGCAGAGAACCAGTGGCCTTTCAGAGGGTTCCCAAGCTACTCCTACCATTGATTCATAGAATCATAGAGTTGGAAGAGACCTCAAGGGCCATCTAGTCCAACCCCCTGCCATGCAGGAACCCCATCACAATATTTCCGACAGATGGCCATCCAGCCTCTGCTTAAAAACCTCCAAGGAAGGAGACTCCACCACCCTTTGTGGCAGCATATTCCACTGCCGAACAGCTCTAACTGTCATGAAGTTCTTCCTAATGTTCAAATGGAATCTCTTTTCCTGTAGTTTGAAACCATTGCGCCGAGTCCTAGTCTCTGAAGTCATGGAAAACAAACCTGTTCCCTCTTCAATATGACATCCTTTCAAATATTTAAACATAGCTATCATATCCCCCCTCAGCCTTCTTTTTGAATGGCTAAACATTCCCAGCTCCCTAAGCCGCTCCTCGTAAGACATTTCTTCCAGACCTTCAACCATCCTGGTCGCCCTCCTTTGCATCCGCTCGAGGTTGTCAACATCCTTTTTAAATTGAGGCGCACAGAACTGGACACAGGACTCCAGGTGGGGTCTGACCAGCTCACTGGTCAGGAATGCTGGAGTTAATGAGACCTGAAGCTCCACATGGGTTGCTCAGCCTTGCTCCCAACCTGATTAGACTCTAATGAGGAGAGTAGTCCTGATCACTAGTCCTGATCCTTCAAGTTGTGTTTCCACAACCCACTTCATTAGGATCTTATGTGTTGGAGGGCAAACATCTACAAGGTACCTGTTCTACTTTTTTTTATCCCTTTGTGATGCTGAACAGCTCTAACTGCCATGACGTTCTTCCTAATGTACTAATGGAATCTCTTTCAAACTGCAGGAAAAGAGATTCCATTTGAACATTAGGAAGAACTTCATGACAGTTAGAGCTGTTTGGCAGTGGAAGATGCTGCCCCAAAGGAGGGTGGTGGAGTCTCCTTCTTTGGAGGTTTTTAAGCAGAGGCTGGATGGCCATCTGTCGGGAGTCCTGTGATGGGGGTTTCTGCATGGCAGGGTTGAACTAGATGGCCCTTGAAGTCTCTTCCAACTCTAGGATTCTATGTTTCTATTTAGCAGGGCTAATCATCATTAATAACCATGTGCTTTCAAGTTAGTTTCTGTTTCATGGCAACACTTTTTAGGATTTTCCAGGTAAGGAGTTCTCAGGAGTATATTACTATTCCCTTCTCCTTGGGGAAAGGGGTGCCCTGGGACTATTGTGCAGTTGACCAAAAGCAGCTAAGATGGCTCTACTCGTGGCAGCCACAATGGGGCATTGAACACTCAGCCACTGGCTCAGTAGGCAGATACCTAAATCACTGAGTTATCCAACCAGTAGGGTTAATATAAAGCAATCTTCGTCTCATGCATAGGCCAGCTCATGGTAGCCAACTTGGGCTTGAAGGAACATTGAAATCTGACATTATCTACTCTTTAAGAAAGATGCCAGTAAATGGGAACAAGATCAGAGGAGGGCAACAAGTATGATCAGTGGATCGGAAATCAAACTGTATGGGGAAAGACTGAAAGAACAGGGCATCTTCAGCCTTGAGCAAATTAAGCCTAGGGGAGAGAGGACAGCATTTTTAAATGCTTTAAAGATAGTCCAATAGAGGAGCATAACTGTCAAGTGTTCCGTATTCTCCGGGAAATCCCATGCTTTTACCCCTATCTCCTGCTGTCTTCCCAGGTATATTATTTTTCCAGAAACATCCCGGATTACATTTTTTTTTTAAAAAAAATCCTCTGAATGGCATGGGGGCAGCTATTGAGCATTCTTGAAGCATTGAGCATGCTCAATAGTGGTAGGGGCAGGGAAACTGTGACCACGAGACAAATGGCAGTGGCCACGTTAGGGTGCTGCTACGTTGGGGACAGCTATTGAGCATGCTTGAAGCGTCGAGCATGCTCGGCGGGGACACTGTGACCACGATCCCTTATTTCCAAATCCAAAACTTGACAGGTATGGCGGAGGGGCAGTATTGGTCCTCTGTCATCCCAGAGTGCAGGACACATAATAAAAGACTCAAGCTACAGGAGGTCAGATTTAGGCTAAATATCAGGGGAAACTTCTGAACTGTTAGAGAAGTACGACAATGGAACCAATTAGCTTGACAGAGGATTGCTCCAACACTGGAGGCAACGAAGAGAAAGATTTGGATTCCTGTCTTGGCCAGGGGGGTGGACTCAATGGACCTATAGGTCCCTTCCAATTTCATGATTCTATGTTGTTTGGAAGTTTGACAGTAAGCTGAAGTGGCTTGGAGTGGAGGTGTGAAATGCACAATCACATGGCCCAGGAATAAGAAGGCTTGCTGCAGCTCTCCTATACTCTTTCAAGGCTGTAAAAAAAGCACCCATCCCCCCACCCGGACTATGAGAATGAGACTAGCTGTCCGCTTTGGGGGCAGATGGGAATTTTTGACCATCACCCTGATTGGCTATTGGGTGGTGGTGAGTTTTTGCCTATCCCATTCTCATTACTGGGATAGGCATGGTTTCATTTTCTTCCAGTCACAACAACAGGTAGTGCAAGGTGTTGGCTAGGTGATTTTCAGGATATGTGGCCCCGTAAGGGCACAGGGCAGCCTTATAAAATATTTAGAGTTCAGGTTAAGTTTAGTTAGATATTAATACAATAAGTTATCTTAAAGTTGTTAGGGCTGCCTTGGGGGAATTTCCCCAGAGTGTGGAAATTGTGTTGAATAAGGACAATAGCACATTTCCAGGTAGAAACTTGCCTGCATTATTTTGGGGCCTCCGGTCAGCATGATCTAGGCCACCTGTTTACTTGCACTACTGTAGCCCCCCCTCCTCTATTTAACCATAATTAAATCAATAAAGTTGTGGCCCTGTTTAACTCCATTATTTTGTGTTGGAGTGTTATTTCAGGTCTGGGATGGCAAAGCCCTTGCTAGACACCGAATATGTCTGCAGATTCAACGGTATTATATATACTGAGGCTCATTGCTAAGTAGGATGGCTCAGGCTGTGGATTCTTCGGAGTACTTGCATGTTGTGTTTGTCATGTGCTGTAGCTTCATACCTACACCCGCCATGTCAGCATGCGGGTGCCATGCCCATGGCTTGGGCACAGCATTAAACCCGCACTCTTGAAAAAAAAAGCAAACTACAAAGGCACTTTTGAACGGGATAGCAAAAGCATAATTTATGAATGTTCAGCATACCGTTAAGGATAAAGTGATGGAGAGGGCCTTGCTTCGCTGCACCGCTATGCTTGTGAACCTACCCACCCTCCTCCAACATCCCTGCAAGTTCATCTGTAGTTCAAAGCCAGACTTTAGAAATATAAATCAAATTAGGCTATCATGTGGTAGAGCACATGCTTTGCATGCGGAGAGTCCCAAGTTTCAGTCCACAGCATCTCAGTAGAACCCAAGAAGTGATGATTATTCTGCTCCTTCTGACTGAGACCGGAGAAAGGAATGCCCAGCTAGAGGTGCTAAGGGTTAGGGATTTACAGGGTGAAAACTTTTCTATTTCTATTTATGTCTCTGTAGGCTTTCTTCGCAAATGTTTTGTGTACCGGTCCTTTCAGTTACACAAAAAGAAAAGAATAGCCTTACTTGTTTTTTCCTGTTCTTGTGTCCTGTCATTAGTTCAAAAGCTCCCAAGAACCTTTATAAACTACTCTAAAACAGCAGAGGCAAGGCAACAGAGAATCAGTCTATGCTGAAAACATATAACAATGCAAAACAAAGAAAGAAACTCCTCTCCAATTGTTTTGTTTTGGGTCCTACGTGTAGAACAAAATGCCCACCTCTCAACAAGACTTAGGCTCCCAGAGTTCATTATGGAATTCATCTCAGTTTTCTAACAAACAAACATGGAGTCTTGATATGGTTAAGCTGCATGGCTAATGGATACTTTTGGGGTATCCTAAAATAATAAAGAATTCCCGAGCTTGGGGAGTAGATCACTTTCTCTGCTGCACTCACAGAATCGCTCAGCCAACATGGCTGATGGCCCATCTGACTGAAGATTTCTGGGAAATGTAGTCCAAATTATTAGCTTTCCTAAGCTCTGGCTCAAACACCGCTGAAAACATTCCCCTTTGTCTTATGCCATGGAACACAATTTTTATCAGAACAAAACTTTGATGCAGTCATATCTGGAACACCTACAGAGAGTTTTTGGGCCAACTCATCTGGAAATAATTAAGCGCAACAGCACCTGCAATAAAAAGGAAAGGCCAAAAAGATAGAGATTTGGGGAGGGCTCCCCCCCCCCCTGTTTTTGAAGTAACACTGGAAAACGTTTCTTAAGGGAAATGTGGCAGAAATTTGTAAAAGTAAAACATTCCATGTGGATACATTGTTCAAACTGTAGCTAATTAATGGATCAAATTTGCATATCTGGAAAACAATAATTTCAAAGCCAAACATACTTGTATTTTAACTAATTCAAGGGTATTTCTTTTTAAAGCAGAGGCTGTAGGAGCCACAAAGGTTCCCTTCTTTAAGATGTAACCTGTCATCTGCAGTTTTCATAAGGAAGGGCTGTATTTTTAAGCAGTTTTACAATTGTCCCCCGCTGCCTGGTTCACCGGGGGCACCTGTTTCGTTCATCAAAAGAAAGTTCAGCTACTGATGTTACATCATCGTCATTTTACAGCTGCAAATGTGACAGGGGTCCTGTGAATGGGAATCATTGAGTCCACCCCATCAAGGAGGCCCAGTGGAGAATCAAACTCCCAACAGACTAAACAATCTTCCCTCCCTGTTGGAAAGGGCTTAAAAACTCTAATTGTGTGACCTCTCCCATTCAAAGCCCTCACGAGAATCATCCCTTTACGTACACGCTGAATCTTAACAGTGTAACAGTAATTCAATGAAGTTTAGTAAACTAAGCTAAAGAAAAAGAGTATGCAAAAAGACTCTCTTGAGATCCTAAGGAGCCTTGGCCTGGCTCCGTTCCTTCCTTGGCGGCCGGACCCAGAGGGTACAGCTGGGGGATGTCTTGTCGGCTCCTTGGGCTCTCCCTTGTGGGGTGCCCCAGGGGTCGGCAATCTCCCCCGTGCTGTTCAACATTTATATGAGGCCACTGGGGGAGGTCATCTGGAGATATGGAGTTCGCTGTCATCAGTACGCTGATGACACGCAGCTCTATACCTCCTTTTCTACGTCTGCAGAGGAGGCGGTTCGCTCCCTCGATCTGTGCCTGGAGGCCGTTCTGGAATGGACCAGAGATAACCGACTCAAGCTTAATCCGGAGAAGACGGAGGTTCTGTTCTTTGGGGCGCCTTCGCCTCGGTACTATGGCCCCCTCCCTAGACTGGGGGGTACTTCCCTCCAGCCTACAGACAGGGCCAGGAATCTGGGCGTGGTCCTGGATTCGGCCCTCTCCCTGGAAGCCCAGGTGATGGCCGTTTCCAGGGCCGCTTTCTTCCATCTCCGCAGGATCGCCCAGATCCGTCAGTACCTTGACGAGTCCTCCCTGAGGACAGTCGTGCAGGCCCTGGTGATCTCGAGGATCGACTATTGCAATGCCCTCTACGTGGGGTTGCCCTTGACCCTGGTCCGGAGGTTACAGCGGGTGCAAAATGCGGCGGCCAGGCTGGTGGTGGGTGCTCGTAGATTCGAGCACATCACCCCAGTCCTGGTCCGCCTGCATTGGCTTCCCGTTGTCTTCCGGATCAGGTTCAAGGTCCTGGTCTTGGTTTTCAAGGCCCTCCACGGCTTGGGACCAGGATACCTGGCGGAGCGCATCTCCCTGAGGGCATCCGGATCCAGACCCACGAGATCATCGCAGGCGCGCTCCTTGAGAGTGGCCACACCCAGAGAGGCGCGGAAAACGCGTACGCGGAACCGCGCCTTCTCTGTGGTGGGGCCCTCGCTCTGGAACCATCTCCCTCCTGAGCTGCGCCTGCTGGAGTCCCTGCCCGCCTTTAAGAGGGCTTTGAAGACCTTCCTCTTCAAGGAAGCATATGGTGCCCTTATTAGTTAGGGTTGTTTTTTTTTTTTTTTTTTTTTTTGCCTCACCGTTTGCCGCCATCTTGTCCTCTGCTGCCCTTGCTTGGTGGCCTGGTTATCTTCAGCTTTTAGCCTTTTTAGCTTTTAGCTTTTGCGTTGTTAGCCGCCCAGAGTTCCCGTTGGGAAGATGGAGCGGGATACAAGTATTTAAATAAATAATAATAATAATAAATAAATAAATAAGTACTGTATTGCCTAATTGTCTCCCCTCCAGTCCCAACCAGGCTTAACTCTGCATAGCTTCTAGCATCAAGGTTACAAGAGGGTACATTTTGATTTTTTTAAAAAAGAGTTTAGAATGCCAAACAATTCAGTTTAGAACAAAATGGTGGGGGTGATCACTGTACAATTAAAAAAAAACTCCACACTTTTTCTCTGCAACCCATCAGTTTGTGAAAGATTGTCGGACTAAAAATCAGAGAGTTGGGAAAGCCTTTGATTTCAGGTCCCAAGTCTGACTCTAAGACTTTGATGCTCCCGGAGTAGGAACTGGCAAACCACTCCAGTATTCCTGCCAAGAAAACTCCATGGACACGTGGAGTTGGTCACGACTATAATGACACAACACACAGAGAGGTGTACAGCATCCTTCAGTCTCTGGTGGGCAAAGATTTAAGGATATTCCTCTCCTCCTATTTCCCATGTCTGTGTTTCCCTTCCCTCTAAATATCTCTGTTGCTGAATGATGAAAGGTAAACTTGCCAGGTAACGAGTCTTTCCGTACAAGTTTTATACATAGAATGTTCTGTGCAAGGAGAAGTTTGGAAGAACAGTAGCAAGTCTGTTACAATGAGTGCTCTTAATTTAGAGAAATCCGATTCATGATTTTGAGCTACTAACAACAACAGCAACTAACAAACAACAAAACTAATATCAATATTAAAGTTAGCACCCAAACATTGCAATTAGCATCTTTCTCTAGGGCAGGCCTGCCCAACAGGTAGACCGTGGGGTACCGGTAGCCCGCAAAGGGTTCAAAAGTAGCCTGCCCGTCATCAATTTAAAAAGTGAGGGGATAGGTTCTCCACTCCTCCCTCCCCCATCCCAAGGACCACCACTGCCCCAGCAAAGTTCCGGGTCTGCCAGCCCACTGTCTCAGCTGAGCAGGGCAGTTACAGGGCCATGGCACATTGAAATATGTTCCTTCCAGAATGGATTAATTGATTTTCAATGCATTCCCATGGGAAACCGCTGCTCTACTTACATTTTTTTTTTCTTATGAACATGTGCTCAGAACGGATAAAATCCGTAAGTAGAGGTTTGAGTGTAGTAGCCCTCAGGCACTTTGGCCCAGAAAAAGTAGACCTTGGCCTGTTCAAAGTTGGACAGCCCTGCTCTAGGGTTCCACTTGGAATGGAAACATCACATTTTAGGCTACGGACAACTGGATATCTCTGGAATTTAGGTCTTTAGTTGCAGAGCCAGAGGTTGGCAATTCAATTCCTCACTGGGTCTCCTTGTCAAAGGGACGGGGATTTGATGGTCCATAGGAATCCTTTCAGCTCTACAGTAATTTTAACCCTGTTTGTTTACCACCCATTAAGTGCTATGCACTATGATTCTAAGATGATTCTATTACTAAATCCATCCAGTTACCTAAAGCTATTGTTCAAAACAGAATATGGATAAGCTCTGTTTCAAGTCTAGAGGTGGAGGTAACATATTAGTGGAAATCTTTTCCAGAGTGGAACTCAATCCTTCAGGAATCAGGATCCTACTATTTTCCCATAACATTTTTCAGCCTAGACTCACAGGACAATGAAATTGGAAGGGAGGTATAAGGCCATGAAGTGCAAACCCTTGTTGAAAGCAGGAATTCAAGTCAGAGAAGTTCTGTCATCTGGTTGTCAAAATTTCTCTTGAATGCCTCCAGTGTTGGAGCGTTCACTACCTCTTGAGGACAAGAAAATAGGAAAAGAGATTCAATGTAAGCATTAGGAAGAACTTCGTGACAGTTAGAGCAGTGGAAGATGCTGCCACAAAGGAGGGTGGTGGAGTCTCCTTCTCTGGAGGTTTTTAAGCAGAGACTGGAAGGCCATATGTCAGGGGTACTTTGATGGGGGTTCTTGCATGGCAGGGGGGTTGGACTGGATGGCCCTTGAGGTCTCTTCAATTCTATGATTCTACACATCTCTAACCACTATACTATACTCGGTATCCTGAGGGTGAGTACAATTCCCTACAGCAGGGGTGCCCAAACTTTTTGTAAGGAGGGTCAGATTTGGTGGCTGAGAATGTGTGTGTGGCCAGCTGCTCCCCATCCCTGCCCCCCACTCCAAGCCCCACCCACTGAGCCCTTGCAAGCCCCACCCACTGACCCCTAAGCCCCACAGGACAAGGCACACCAGGAGCTCTCTGGAACCCTGGGGAAGTGCTCTGCTGATCTGGCTTGGTTTCTTGGACTCCACCACCCAGCATCATCTCCCCCACACACACAGAGGAAGGGGGGTTGTTTTGAGCCACTCTTGGTAGCTTTAGGTCAGGTCTGGCTGGAGTGGGGTGGGAGCCAGCTGCAGGCCAATCAGAATGGCCTGATGGGCTGGATTCGGCCCACGGGCCGGACTTTGGCTGCCCTACAGTAACTAGAAAGTTCAAAGCACTTCACATGTATTACCTTCTTGTCACGTTAACAGACAGGCTTGGAAATAAGTCAGGGTTGTTATCTCCACGGTGCAAATGGTGCTGGTTGAAGGGAAGGCTTGCATAACTCCTCCTGGGGAGTCCATCCATCTGTTCTATAAACCTTTAATGGCATTATTAAAACAAAGGAAGCACACATATAAAGACCAAACAGTTACACAGAACATTATGAAATACATCTCATCAATGGTCTAACTAAAGTTCACAGAGGGTTGCTCTCTTTTTTTTAAAAATTGGTGAGTCATTGTAGAAGTGGGACCTTGACTAGGAACGTCCGCCTGGGTGGCTCATACTCTTTGCCACTCTCTTCCATGCGCTTGAATCAACGTAGGCTCTGGAGGAGTGGATTACTGCTTGTAATAACTGCAGAGCTGGTAGGGGAAGATAGTTAATTTCCTGGTGTTAATAGGGAAAGAGCCCTGCGGTTTGAGACGAGCAGCCGCTCGCAAGCCAACGGCTCCCAAAGCTATGCAGAGGAATCGTCGTCGGAAGTTCAGCTTGGCACTCCAGATACTTTTTTTTATTATTATTATTATTTTCGGGCTCCCGGTTGTATTCTCTGCCAGCTTGAGTTCTCCCTCAATGCCATGTAAGCTCACTGAATTGGTCACAATATGAACGCTTTTCGCTTGACAAACCACAATCGTGAAGGTTCCGGAGTGCCACGGGGCGCCCGAGGAGCCAGCTGCCTCGTCGTGGATTCATTGTGTACGGAGCGAGGGGCCATTAGTTTAGCTTATTATTAATACATGCGTGAGCTTTAATACGCCGCGGCTCTGTCTGAGGGCATCTCTCTGGCAGGCCTGCCTTTTGTCCTTCCTCGTTTTCCCCAAACGGGCTTTGACAATTAGATTCCTCTTGTTTTCTAAATGCCTGTGCGCACATGTGTTTGTGTGTGCGCAACGACTGCACCTAATTATTTCACACTCCATATAAAAGAGTTATTGGGGTGGGTAATGAGAGGATGGGGGTCGAATTCCCAGTGCTTTGCAGGCAGCATGATATGATGGCAACTTTGATTTTCTTTATAGACTGCTGTTCTTGCCTGGTGTTTGTGGCGGCAGCATGAGAACATAAGAACCGCCTTGCTGGAACAGGCCACAGCCCATCCAGTCCAGCATTCTGTGTTTGAGAGTGCTAGTGATGTTGAGATCTTCCTTTCCAAATCTCTTGTGCATATTTGGGAGCACAGACAGCTATCCCATTGGAAGGGGCCTAATGCAAGAACCCATAACTTTCAATGAAGGGGAAGCTGCCTCCTTCCAAGCTTGCTTGTTCCACTAAGGAACACCTCTGACTGTCAAGAAGTTCTCATTCCATTCTTGTGAATTGATTCCATTGGTGTAGGACCTTCCCGCTGAAGCCAAAGGAAAACAAGCCAGTTCTACCTTCTAGTCTACCTTCCATAAGAAGCTTTCAAATCTAGAAATGGCTGTCCTTTGGCTTTATCCCCCTCAAGCTAGACATACTTGATCCTTTGGTGGTTTCCAGAACTGGTCACAAGATCAGGTGGTGGTCCTATGACTTTTCCTTGATATGGACACTATATTTTCATTGATGCAAGCTAGATGCAAGAAACAGTAACAATGAGATTTCTCAGCTTCCTGTGACGGGGATGAAATACCGTTTCTTTCTTTCTTTCTTCTTTCTTTCTTTCTTTCTTTCTTTCTTTCTTTCTTTCTTTCTTTCTTTCTTTCTTTCTTTCTTTCTTTCTTTCTTTCTTTCTTTCTTTCTTTCTTTCTTTCTATATCTATCTATCTATCTATCTGTCTGTCTGTCTGTCTGTCTGTCCGTCCATACGTCCGTCCATACGTCCGTCCATACGTTTGTCTGTTCTTTACAAGAAACTGCTAAAGTCTCTGCAGTTCATGATCTTTCCAATAACTCCTGCATAGGAAAGATGACATTCTGTGCAGGAGTTGCAATGATCTGTCACAGGTTAATGTTCCCTTTACCCTTTGCCTGTAAGTCTTTGGCAGCCAAAAAATGCCATTCTGTGTAGGAAATGAAGCAATCCTGCACAGTTTGGTTTTTTTATTGCTACCCTATCAGGGTGCATCCTCTGAAGGAAAATTGCCATTTTGTGTACAATTTTTAGTGATCCCACAAGACGTGGAGTTACATCTGGAAAAATATAACTACAGAGCTTCTAAGATCTTCTGTGAGATTTCCCAAGGGTTGAAATCTAACACATAAATCTCCCTGTGAGAAGGAAATAATGTTGTTTCTCTCAGTTTTATTTCAAAGAATTGAAGGGCTGTGGAATTTGCATCCCAACACTTTCCCATAAGGATACATGATAAATTCAGCTTAATGATCTTCTGAGTGCTAATTTCTGGAGGAGGCAGGTGAGGCAAGATGTATGCCATATTCTGTGCAGAGGCGGGGAACTGATTAAGATAGTCCACCCTGGGAGGGCCCAAGTGATTTCCACAAGCATTTCTTGTGGAATTGTCTTTGGCTGATACCTCACGTCCATCTCATCGCTGTTCGCGGTCCCGCTGGGGACCAGTACGAAGAAATCTAACTGAACGTCCATTGCGGGACAAGGGGAGTTCATCCTGACCACGCCCCCTGAACTGCGATCTAAGCAGGATGAGAGATTCCCCTCCCTGGCCTCAGGAATCTCCTCATCTCGCTTCTCGTTCCGAGACGAGTGCTGGTGAGGTAAGGCTCCTCACGCAACGTGCCATTCTCCATCTAGTGGCAGGAGTGCGAAGTGCCATTCGCCAGTACATTCCCTATGGAGTCAGCAACACAGTGCAGATAAATTAAAAGACAAATGCCTCAAACTTAGCTCCACGACGTATTGAAGGCAAGGCTTCGGAGAATCGAAACATCGAAAAACGGAAGGTCGGGCTGAAAAAAAACAGAGAACAAAGGCATGGAATTTCACATCTCATCATGGTATGAGGACGTGCAAAAACAGTCATGCTGGTATCATCAATCACGCCCGTGCGTACATGGGAACAGGGACAGAACCGCAAGAAGACCACGTGACTGCAACCGACATCAACACGCAATGAACTTCCTCCTGGGATGAGAGTGGACGTGAAGTAACAGTGTTTGTCCCATCCTGATTGGCCTTTGGAATGGGGAAAAAGCCAGGGCGGTTGACACAATTGCTCCCAAGTGTCCCGTCCCATGAAGCAGAGCCAAACTAGCCCCCTGATTTCACTCTGATTCATCTCTGAGTGAATCTGACTGAACACAGGCTAGAGTGCATTTAGAAGGCCTCTTTTGTGGCAGGGGTGGCAGTAAATAAGCCACTCTTTGCTACCACTATTGTATGTGGACAGAGTTGTTCAGGGGAGCTCTTCTGAGTGGTCAATGGCCTTTTGCATTGTGGCTCACGGGAAGATAAAAAGTAAAAGGTAAATGTTCCCCCTGCACATTTGTGCTAGTCGTGTCCGACTCTAGGGGCGGTGCTCATCTCCATATTCAAGCCAAAGAGCCAGTGTTGTGCAAGTCCGTGGTCATGTGGCCGGCATGGCTGCAAGGAAACACTGTTTTACCTTCCCACTTTTTATGGCAGTACCTATTTATCCACTTGCATTAACATGCTTTTGAACTGCTAGGCTGGCAGGAGCACGGGGAGATAGTGCTGACCATTAGGTAGTTTGCTGTGAAAAAACTGTGCAGCATTTTAGAAACAAAGTCACCTGGATTCACTCTGACTTGGATGCTGTAGTTAATACAGGTCTTTTAGATGTAACTATGGCTCCTTCTTGTCTGGTGTTGATGGATAAGTTTTAGGTTTTGTAGGCTGATGATGTGGACAGGACCTGTGGAGGTGACCCCTTGTCTGCTAGACCTTTGCCCATCCTGGCTGACAAAAGCTACCACAGAGGGACTGGCCAAGTGAGTCCAAGGAGAAGTGAATCTCCTTGCAGCAGGGTAGCATGTCAGCACATATAAAAGAGGCAGTAATAAGGCTGTTATTGAAAAAGCCCTTCTTGGAACTCCACAGTACTGGATAATTATCAGCCAGTCTCAAATATCTCATTCTTGGGCAAGTTGCTGGAGTAGGTTTTGGCTTCTCAGCTCCAGGGGTTGCTGGATGAGATGGATTATCTGGGACCATTTCAGTTTGATCTCGGGCCTGGTTATGGAATGGAGACTGCTCTGGTCACCTTGGTAGATAACCTTCACTGGACAGGGGTGTGTGTGCCCCTGTTGGTTCTGTTGGACCGCTCAGTGGCTTTCAGTACCATCAGACATGGTATCCTTCTGGGTTGTCTCTCTGGAATAGGACTTGGAGGCTCTCTCATACAGCGGTTCTGGTCATTCCTGGATGGGAGAGCCCAGAGGCTGTTGCTTGGGAACTCTTGTTCACCACCCTAACCATTGGCCAGTGGTGTCCCTCAGGGTTGTGTTCCATCCTATGTGCTCTTCAGTATCTACATAAAACTGCTGGGAGAGTGTATCTGGACTAGAGATGAGCACAAAATGAACAATGTGTTTCGTTTCCGTTTTCATTTTTTCGTTTCGTTACGCAATGAAACGACAAACGAATTTTATCTCTAAAATGAAACGAACTGAACAGAAATTCACGAAAAACGGAAACGAAACGAAACGGACCCCCTAAATGACAAACGACAAATGAAACACCATTTTTTTTATTCGTGCCCACCTCTAATCTGGACTTTTGGGATTTAGTGTCACTGGTACGCTGGTGACACCGAACTCGATCTCTCTTTCCCATCTAAATGCAAGGATGCTGTTTGGATTCTAAATCAATGTCTGGCGTCTGTAATGGACTGCATGAGGGTGAAGCTGAAATTTAATCCAGACAAGACCAGGCTGCTTCTGGTCAGTTGAAAAGCAGATCAAAGAATAAGGCTACAGCCTGTGCTGGATTGGGGTTACAACTCCCCCAAAAACACAGATCCACAGCTTGGGAGGCCTTCTGGATTCATCTCTAAGCCTGGATGACCAGGTTTCAACAGTGGCCAGGAGTGCCTTTGCTCAATTAAAACTGGTGTGTTCAATGTGCCTCTTTCTTGAGAGGTCTGATGGGGCTGCAATGACACATGCCCTAGTTTCATCTGCGTGGAATGCATTCTACGTGGAGCTGCCTTTGGAAATCGCCCCCAGAGGTTCCAAAATGCTGCCGCCAGATTGCTGACTGGGGATGATTACAGAGATCATGACCCACCCACTCCGTTACAGCAGCTCCACTGGCTGTTGTATCTGTTGCTGGACTCAATTCAAATTCTTTCTTAACCTAGAAAGCCCTAAACAGCTTGGTAGCTATCTAAAAGACTGCATCTCCCTCTACGAGCCTGCTCAGGTTTTACAGTCATTGGGGGAGGCTTTTTATCTAGTCCCACCACCCTCACAGATGTTCTTGGTAGGGGGCATGTAAGAGGGTCTTCTCTATTGCTTCCCCAGGCTCTGGAACTCCCTCCCACAGGAGGCTAGGCTGGCCGTCACCTTTGCTCGGACTTTCTCTTCGGGCAAGCTTTCCCTTAGCAACTGGCTTTCTCAAAGCAGTTGTTCAATAGGTCGTTGTGCCCTGTTGTTTTAGATGTATTTCGGTATATTCATTCTGTAGATAAGCGGAACACTTTTTTATTTACCCTTTTTAAATGCAATTTTTCTTCTTCTTTCATATTTGTGTAGCTACTGCTTTTAGCTTTTAAATGTCGGGGAGGGGGTTAGTGATGTAAGCTAACGTTGGTTCGTTTTAAGGAGAAAGGCAGGATACAAATAAGTTAAACAAATAAACAAACAAATAAACAAATAAACAAACAAATAAACAAACAAATAATAATAATAATAATAATAATAATAATAATAATAATAATAATAATAATAATAATAATAATAATAATAATAATAATAATAATAATAACCCATGTCCTCCAGCTTTGCTTTGTCTCATTCTTCCCTTCATCTTTATGTGGAAATTTACTAATCTTGGTAAGATTGTTTGAAAGGGAACCCATGAGAATCCTCATCCATCCATAGCGGATGGTCCAGTTGTCTCTGTCTAGGGCAAGGTGTCTGGTCTTAAAGATGCCATGGCAGCTTCCGCCTCTTCCACCAAATATTGCCCCCTCCTGCAGATTCCATTGGAGATGTAGAACCCAAGCGTGGTCCCCGCTGACCGTGGCCAAAGAAGACCCACCCGCATGATACACTTTGTTCATCAAGTTAATGAAAGAAATAAAACAGAGCACTGATATCACGTTGTTCGGTTTTGACAGGACTATATTGTTTTTTTTTATGGTGTTTTATGAGCAGCACTGATATGGCTGTTCAGGCACGAGTTGTGCATTTTTCCCAAAAAATAAAATAAAAATAAAAATAGAAAAACCAAAAGACCGCTTCTCCACTTTTCTCCCCACTTCCCCACTGCTAAGTAGACGGTGTGTACTTTTTGTGGTCATTGCTTCCCAACAGAAATGTTTCATTCTGGAGCCATGCCTGGAAAGCGATGGCTTTAGATCGCAAACTTCCCCTGGAGGGTTGGAGAGCGAGGGGGAGAACCTCACTAGTGAAGAATAATTAAAGCTTTTAAGGACCAGGTCTCAGTATGTTTCTCAGACCCCACTGTGAGAGAGCGATTTCAAAAGATTTACCTCATGAACTGTCAGATAGAAAGGGTGTGCCCGCATTGAGTTAGCTGTGAGGCGCTAATACTTTTTTCCTGGACTTTCCTTGGGGATTTATCTTGGGTTTCTTTGTTTATTTGTATAAACAGGGGCCTAAACAAGTAGTCCTTTTAGTAACGGGTGGAATTCCAGCTGATGTTGTGCCTGCGCAGAATAATGTTGTGCCTTCAGAATAACATGCTCTCCAGACAAATCAACAGTTGTTTTAGACTTTAAATTGGCAAACTTTTTATTTATTTATTTATTTACTTACTTACTTACTTACTTACTTACTTACTTACTTACTTACTTACTTACTTACTTACTTATATACCACCTGTATTCTAACAGAACTCCGGGCGGTTTACAATAATGCAATAAAAAATAAGAGCACAACAACGGCAAACATAATAGTAAAACACAACAAAACATTAGTAACAAGCCGGCACGTAGTCTAAGTTAGAGGTCCAAAAAAATAGAAATCGAAATAGAAATAAATTCAAATTCAAATTGAAATTAAAGGTCACCAAATGCCTCTCTAAAAAGCAGCATTTAAACTGCTTTCTTAAAGGCAGGTCATAGAAGCATTGAGTTGGAGGGGGCCCTTTCAGGCATGTCCAAACTTCAGCCCTCCTGATGTTTTAGACCACAACTCCCAGAATTCCAAGCCTGTATTTCCAATGGCAAAGGACTGTGGGAGTTGTGGTCCAAAACATCTGGAGGGCCAATGTTTGGGCATGCCTGCTTAGGCTGTTGAGTGAATTCAATTCCCTGCTCCAGGCAGGATCCCGAATCATAGCATATCTGACAGAGGGTTGTCAAATTTACTCTTGAATGCCTCCGGTGTTGCACTGTTCACCCTCTCTTGAAACACCTGGTTCCATTGTTGTACTGTTCTAACAGTCAGGATGTTTTTTCCTAATATTCAATGAAATTCTGGCTTCCTTTGGCTTGAGTCCATTATTATGTGACCCGCACTCTGGGATTGATCACGAACTGACCCTGCCCTTCCTCCGTATGAAACCATTCAAGTGTATGAAAAGTGCTCTCCTCTTTCCCGTTGGTCTTTTTTTCTCAAGGCTATACAGGACCAATTATTTCCATCTTTCGTCACAGGACCTGGGCGAGTCATGGGGATTCTCGCCATCAGAGTTTGAGCATAGGGAGTTTAAGATGGGATGCAAGTTGCCTTGGGTCTATTTGGGGAGAAAAGCGGGTTAGAAACATTTTACATGAACCAATGGGGAAAGGCTAGGCAGTGCCCAGTTGAACACACGGTAATGTGACCTCAAAAATGACATTTTATTACCTCTCAGCTAAGCTGATGCTGCTTTCGTAGTGTCAGAAGCCCTCCAATAAGGCTCCCGGGGGGGAAGAACAGCCACCAGGATGCTGTCATTGCTCAGGCAATGGATACCCACATGTGTTTATAGCCCTCACTGCATCTGGGCAATCTCATAAGAACATAAGAACATAAGAAGAGCCGTGCTGGACCAGGTCAAAGGCCCATCTAGTCCAGCTTCCTGTATCTCACAGTGGCCCCACCAGATGTGTCTGGGAGTGCATGGGACTAGATATCTGTCTCCTGTTGACACTCCCCTGTATCTGGCCCTTGAAGGACCTTGGTTTTAAGCATGGAGATTACACATCTCCGTCATGGTTTGTAACCTGTGATGGACTTTTCATCCAGGAATCTGTCCAATCTCCCTTTGAAGGCATCCAGGCCAGATGCCATCACCACATCCTGTGGCAGGGAGTTCCACAGACTAACAACATGCTGGGTGGAAAAAAATATTTTCTTTTGTCTGTTCTCACTCTCCCAGCCCTCAATTTCAGTGTATGTCCCCTAGTTCTGGTATTTTGTGAGAGGAAGAAGAGTGTCCCTCTATCCCCTTTACTCATGCCCTGAATTATTTTCTACGTCTCAATCATATCCCACCTCAGGCACCTTTTTCCAGACTAAAGAGCCCCAAATGTTTTAGCCTTTCTTCATAAGGGAGGTGCCCCAGCCCAGTAATCATTTTAGTCACTCTCTTCTGCACCTTTTCCAGTTCCACTGTGTCTTTTTGAGATGCAGTGCCCAGAATTGTACACAATACTCCAGGTGGGGCCAGGTATCGTTTTGTATAATGGCATTATAATGTTGGCTGTTTTATTTTCAATTCCCTTTTTGCTATTCCCTAGCATGAAATTGGCCTTCTTCACCGCTGCCCTGCCACACATTGGGTAGACACCTTCATTGAGCTGTCCACCAACACACCAAGATTTATTTATTTATTCAGTTATTTATTTTTGCATTTTTATACTGCTCCCATTTCCCAGAGGGAACTCTGGGCGGTTCACACAAAAAGGTTAAAAGCAAGAACATCGGTAAAAAAATATAGGAGGTATTAGGCAAGAGGAATAAAACTTGACAGGAAAAAAAGAAAGAAGAAAGAAAGAAGAAACACCTTGGTACAATCCTAGCCATTGTCAAAGGTATCCCTGAACAGCCAGGTTTTAAGGGCTTTCTTGAAGGCTGCCAGTGAGGGAGCCTGGCATATCTCACTGGGAACTTTGTTCCACAACTCTGGGCCGGCCACCGAGGCAGCCCGTTTGCGGGTTGCTACCCTACAGGCCTCTCTAGGTGTGGCCACCAGAAGCAAGAGAGCCACAAAGGATCTGGTTGGTTGGGCCAACTCTGATCATAGGGAGATACACTTTCCTGATCCATCACGGAGAGCTCAGAGCCCATGAGTTGATAGATAAAGTTTGGATTTTTTTTTTGCCCCTTCTGCATCCCACCTCAGTTATGCCAAGATATGACATCTAAGTCTACTTGCAAATGTTGTTGTGCCACCAGTCCCCTGAATGCCTAGACTTGAATGTTGTACCTTTGTGAAGAAAGGAATTATTTCTGAACGAGGTTCTGCAGAACGTGGAAACAAGAACAGCCATAATTGCTTCACATTGATAAAGACAGGTGAGGGAAGAAGAAGAATTATGGGAACAAATTTTGTGGGAGCGAGGTTTTCCTGATATTTCTGTAGCACTGGAAAAATGAACCATGTGTTTAAAAGACTTATCTGAAAAAGCAGAAGAGACTATTTTGGGGGAGGTTATGGAGTGTTATGGACTGACATTGGTCCAGGTCAAATTGTTATGTTTGCCATGTCCAAAGACAGATAATGTCCTATTAATGCTGTCTGGATGCAGACCTGTATTTTAAGGTGAGCTTCCTCAGAAATAAAAACTCAGCTAGTGTTTCAAATGTCACAGTATTTTGTCTTTATCCCCCATCCTTTTTGTTTTTGCCTGATATCTTAGCACAGAGTACCAGGGCTATCTCTTCTAAAACAAGAAACTGACCTATACTAGCTAAGATCTTTCGTCCATCTGGCCCAGTATTGAGAGACCAGACCATCATCATCTCTCCAAGGCTTTGCACACAATTGTTTTCTACATATTCAGGAAGATCTCTCGTATTCCTTTGGGAATTGGATCCCTGGACCAAGCCTCCTAGATGATAAAAACAGAAATGATTGTGCTGCAAATGTGTTATTATATTTCGGTTGAATTGTTAGTGATCACTTCTGAAGGAAAGGGGGTGGGGAAGGAAGACTGATTGTGAGAGGCATTGGTGTAGGGATGGGGATGAAATCAAAAAATAGTGTTTCATTTTATTTCATGCTCACCCTCGTTTTGATTCATTTTGTTTCTTACGAATGTTTTTGAAAAAAAATGTACAAAACGAAACAAAATGAAATGAAATGGCTCTGCTGGGTCCTAGAGGCACCAGATTTGACTGGAGCCCTTTAAACCTGGCCCAGTTGGCACCAGGGGGACCCTCTGGTACTGACTGGGCCAGGTTTAAGAGCTCCAGCCATTGACAGCTCGGCAGAAGCTCGAAAAGGATGGAACAAAACAGTTCATTTCAATGGGAAAGCAACCGTTTCATTTCATCTCTGACGAAATGCTGCTTCTTCATTTCGTTTCATTTCATTTGTTTTGTTACATAATGAAAAAACAAAACAGCATTTCATTTTTCGTTTCTTGCCCATCACTACACTAGTGTAATAAATGAGGCCACAGCTTCTAGTCTACAAAAAATGTGCAAGGCTCTCCATGATATAAGTTTTCAGAGGTCACTAATTCATTATGATGCATGATCCCAAGATCCTGGCAATGGGAATTGAGATCTAGTTTGCAGACAAGGTATTTGCTGATCTTTTGAACAGGCCAACATGAAAGACAGTGGGGATATACTAATGATAAGACGTTCACAGGTAAGCATGTACAATTTTGTCCCATTCTGGTTGGAAACAGGTGTTTCATTGGGTTGACGCAGACCAACTTGTCAACTACATTGAGATGTTTCTTTCTTACAAGTGTGATCTGGATTTGTGGGTGGGTGGGTTTCATGGGTGGTGGTGGTTTTGTTTTGTTTTGTGTAAATTATGTGGATTCCATGGACTGTCAGAAAGACAAGTAAGTCCTAGATCAAATCAAGCCTGAAAAACTTCTGGAGGTGGGAAAATGTTGAAACTGAGGCTGTCCGACTTTGAACACCTAATGGGAAGTCAGGAAAGACCATAATGCTGGGAAAAGTGGATGGCAGTAGAGAAAGAGGAAGATACGAGGTGGACTGACTCTCTCAAGAGATGTCACAGGCTCGAACCTGCAGGATCTGAGCAGAGCCATTGAGGACAGAGCATTTGGAGATAGTTCATTCCTAAAAACAGTAATGCGTGCTAGTTGAGTCCGACTCTAGGGGCAGTGCTCATCTCCATATTCAAACCAAAGAGCCAGTGTTGTGCAAGTTCATGGCCACATGGCTGGCATGGCTGCAAGGAAACACTGTTTTACCTTCCCGCTTTTTACGGCAGTGCCTATTTATCTACTTGCATTTAGATGCTAGGTTGGCAGGAGCTGGGGTTATCAGCAGGAGCTCACTCCGCTGCGTGGCACCCAGTATTCGAACCGCTGAGCTGCCAACATTGCAGCCAACAGTTTTTGGAGCCTTAGTCTGCTGAGCCACCATGCCCATGTTCATTCATAAGGTCACCATAAATCAGGGTCAGCTTGTTGGCATGAAACCCAACAGCAGCATCGGTGGCAGTTTGTCCTGCACAGAAGCTCACCTATTGACGGCATTTTTTAAAATGCCAATTACAGCTATATATAATGAGATAATATATTTCTCACAACTACCTTACCAGGGAGAGGACTTTCCCCATGAGTCCCCTCCCAGTTTGCGCAGCTTTCCGCAGCCGTGCTCCTTCGAGCGTATTGGGGGTCCAGCCTGCCCTGCTGTCACTTTTGGTCTGCACCATTTGCTTGTGATAGTTTGCCGGTTAATGGATTAAACTAGACAGGATTAGCCATTTCAATTTATATTCGGCTGCTTTCTTCATTTAATGTTCTCACTGTAAGTGGTGAATTATTGACTGCTTTAAATGTGGCAACAAACAGCTTTGAAAAGAGGAGCGGTTGCGAGGCTAAGCGGTGCTCAGTAGGGGGTCAATATGTCCCCCCTTTTTATCGGCTGGGCACGGGCACACACACAAAAATGTGCATGTGCGCACACGCACACACACAACCATCCATTTAACCCTTGAGGCACTCTCTCCTGGGAGACCTTGGCAGTCTGGACTGACCAGCGCTTAATGGGCCGGAGAGGCCTTGGGGTTAAATATAGTTAAGTATGTGAAATTTAGCCTATAGTATTGATATTGGGTTCTTCCCAAAGTATCTGCACAGTGGCTTAAAAGGAAGAGTTCATTAGAGACTAAAACAGTACTGGCAGGAGAACAGATCTGGCAGCCCTTAAAATTATCCCTAATCTTTATCAAACCCCACCCACCCCACTTGCCTTAGGTTGCTTCAAACACAAAGAAAAATCCAGCACTTTGGATTTACTCGGAGATTTCATTACGTGTGTGTGCGTGCGTGCGCGCGCACGCGTTGTGTGTGTGTGTAAGGAGCTGGGAGAATGATTATTCATTTGATACCTTTCTATCTCGGTTTCCGTCAAACGATGCTCCTTTTCCTCATTTCATGCCATCAAAAGCCCTGGGAGTTAGGCCAAGCTAAGAGGGTGGGATGGGTTGAGAACCCACCAATTCATGGTGGGTTTGAACCCATGACTCCTAAACCTTAGTCCCACTTTGCAATCAGGACACTGTACAGGCCGTCACTCCTAATGGCTCGCCTGTCATATCACATTCCAAGTCTTTAATGTCACAGCTGCCCCCAAGCTACGGAACGCCCTCCCAAGTGAGATCCGCCTGGCACCAACATTGATGACATTTCGGCGCCAGGTAATAACCTTCCTGTTCCAGAAGCTTTTTAATTGATACAACATAGACTGTGGGTCCTCTGATGGCAATTTTAGTGTAATGATTTTAGTGTAAGGTTTTTATTATTGTTTCAATTATTTATTGATATTTGATGTTTTAACTGTTCTAATTCTTTATTTTAAGCCGCCCAGAGACCTTTGGGTAGTGGGCGGCATATAAGTTGTAAAAATAAATAAATAAATATAAATAAAATCTGATATTGCTTTTCAATTTTATGTCAAAAATAGCAATTTAGGTGCTACCTCCAATAACTGTGCATGTATTCAGTTCTTGAATCTCTCTTGGTGTTTTGCATATAAGAAGAGCTAAGGAACTGCTTCATGCTGAAATTTTAGTTAGTTAGTTAGTTAGTTAGTTAGTTCATTTGTTCGTTCATTCATTTGTTCATTCGTTTCTCTACTGGCTGTCTAGCCAAGGTGCTCCACTGCTTGGATCTATGGTTTCCATGCAGTCTGTCTGTCTGTCTGTCTGTCTATCTATCATTGTATTTATATCCTGCCTGTATGACCTAAAAGGTCACTCTGGATGGTTCAGTATTCTCCCTCACCCGGGCCATTGTTTATTCCTCCTGACAGGTAAAGCAGCATGACCTTGTAGTGGTCCATGACACACTGACACAGTAATGTGGCAAAGTCACTGGGAACATGCAAAGTCTGTGGGGCATGAGATCAAGTCATGTCAATGTAAACATCCGATGGAGGTTCTCTCCAGTGGGCAACAGCAAGGTCGGTAAGGATATGGTGTTCCATAGATCATGGCAGGTTTAATTTCAGAAGTAGAGATGGGCACGACTTGAAAAAAATTTTTTTTGAGTTGTCGTTAGTCGGGCCGGTTCCGTTTCGGCTCGTTTCCGTTTTTCGCGAAAATTTGCAAAAATTAGTCGGTTCGTTTTTTCGTTTTTTCATTGTCGTTAGTACTGGTTTGGGGAGGGGGTAGCGGGCTCCTGGAGGGCGCTGCAGGAGTCAGCCAGAGCCACAAGTGACGGACTGGCAGACTCTTTGCACCCGCTGTGTCTCACGTACTTGCATGTAGTGCAATGCAAGTAGATCTGGCTTAGGGTTAAGACGGCTTAGCGCAAGCGCTAGGGTTAGGCTAGTTACGGGTGAGGTTACGGTGGGTATTGGGGTGCATCTGGGTGCCTCTCTGACCCACTTAGAAGGACAGTGTACTGGCGTATGGGTTAGGCTTAGGGTTCGGGTTTGGGCTACGATTAGTGGGCTGTTTATGCCCGATTGGCACATCCCAGAAGTCTCTGTGGTCAACCTGGCCAAGTGGCCATGCGATTGGTGGAAAATTTGCATGGTCTACTCCCATGGGAGAGCCCATCGTTGCAAATGTGCAGGTGTAAAAAAATAAAATAAAATAAAATAAAATAAAATCAACGGAGACTTTTTTTTTGCAAGAAAAACCCACTGCTGCTACTGTAAAAATTCAAGCATTTAAAATAGCTAATTTTCGCATGTTTCTGTGGTGCTTTGGTGGGGTTTTGGGCAACAATTTCAAAAAAAATATTGTGGTCGCCATTTTGGATCCCCCCCCCACCGCATGGCAAATGGATGCGCCTTCCCAGCCTGGTACAGTCAGCAAAACCTGGCCATGCGATTGGTGGAATGGCTCCAAAACTTTGCATGGTCCACTCCCATGGGCGAGCCCATCATTGCGAATGCGCAGGTGTAAAAAAATAAAATAAAATAAAATAAAATAAAATCAACGGAGACTTTTTTTGCAAGAAAAACCCACTGCTGCTACTGTAAAAATTCAAGCACTTAAAATAGCTAATTTTCGCATGTTTCTGTGGTGCTTTGGTGGGGTTTTGGGCAACGATTTCAAAAAAAATATTGCGGTCGCCATTTTGGATCCCCCGCACTGCATGGCAAATGGATGCGCCCTCCCAGCCTGGTACCAGCAGCGCAGCAGTAGCAATAGCCAAGGAGAGGGGGGCGGGGAACCCCCCCCCAAAAATAAAACACCCTTCTGGCCTGGTAGGTGCACTCAGACAGTTTTCGCCTACTTTTAGGGCCGGGAATCGGGTTTTTTTTTTAACTTTTAAAAACTTTTTTTCTGTGCCGCTTGGCATTGCGCGATGCAAGTAACGAGCACGACAAATCAGACCAAATTGTTCGTTCGTCGGTTCGAGCTCGAAGTCTGGAGCAGTGATTCCCGTTACCGTTTCCGTAGAGTAACGGAAACGAGTAACGGAAACGGAAACGGGAATACCGCTAAGTCGTGCCCATCTCTATTCAGAAGGTAATACAGTAGGACCCTGGTATCCACTAGGGATTGGTTCCATGGATAATGAAAACAATGGATAAGAGAGAATGCCAGCCCCCCAAAAACTGCTGTTTTGTGACAGCAGCTTGCTTTACAGCTGCTGTTTTACGACAACAGTGTGCCTTGCAGCGGCTGTTTTGCGACAGTAGCTTGCTTTACGGCTGATGTTTCTGACAGTAGCTTGCTTTGCAGCTGCTGAATGATTTAGTTATTTATTTTCCTCTGACAACCGTGGATAACTGAGTCAGTGGATAATGAATCTGGCCAAGGCATCCAGCAGGAGCATTGCCAGGCTTTTACCCTCTAATAGATTAAGCCATTGAAAAATTAAGCACCTTTCTGGAAACAATTTTCCGATTGCATTCCAGCGTGGCTGTGGCTGCCATTTTTAGAAGGCAGCGTGGGAGGGAGAGAGTCTATGTCACTTTGTCGGCTTGTTTCTTTGAAATCAGCTCAACATGTTCCTACTACATCTTCTCATGACAAAGTTTTTAACCTTGCTGTGGGAAGAGGTAGTAGGAACTTGGTGTGATATTATCTCCTATCTTTCAGTTTTTCACCAAGTGGCGGGAGTAGCGTCCCAGACTTTGCTACATTTATCTCCAGGAGGGGCAAGTGTTTTTGCCAAGGATTGGGTAGGCAAGTACCCCCCTGCCTTTTATTCCAAGTCAAAACATCAAAGCAAAGCATGCTACTTCCATACTGCTCATAGCGCTCAAACACTCTCTGGGCACCTTACAATTTTAAATTATACCGTCTCCCGCCCCCACCCTGACCCCTCAGCAAGCTGGGCATTTAATTTACTGACCTCTGAAGAATGGGAGGCTGAATGAACTTCAAATGACAGGGTTTTCACCCATCTTTAGGAAGGGCAGAACAGAGGGGGGCTGACCTATATTCAAAGAAAGCACATTCCATAGAGTCACGGACACCATGGAGTTCACCCAAAGTAAGCGAAGGACAGATTAGAACCTTTGTAGAGAATGAAATATATGGTGGGTAGAAAAATAAGCTACCTTATGATGATTGATTGATTGATTGATTGATTGATTGATTGATTGATTGATTGATTGATTGATTGATTGATTGATATAGCTTGTATGCTGCCCACTACCCAAAGGTCTCTGGGCGGCTCACAATCAAAGTAAACAATTTAGACAATTAAAACATCAAATTGCAATACAATTAAAACAATAAAATATTTAAATACAATAAATGCAATATATTAAAACACTGCACTAAAATCGCCATCAGGACCCACAATAATCAGTTAAAAAGACTTCTTGAACAGGAATGTTTTTACCTGGCACCAGAATGTCATCAATGTTGGCACCAGGTGGGTCTCGCTTGGGAGGGCATTCCACAATCTGGGGGCAGCTGCTGAAAAGACCCTGTTTCTACAAGCCATCCCTTTCATCTCCTTGAGGGATGGCTCTTTCAGGAGGGCCCCCTGGCTAGATCTTAATTGCCGGGTAGGTTCATATGGAAGGAGACAGTCCTTCAGGTATCTAGGTCCTAAGCCGATGATTGATTGATTGATTGGTTGATTGATTGATTGATTGATTGATTGATTGATTGATTTGATTTGATTTGATTTGATTTGGTATAGTTTGATTTGATTTGATTTGATTTGATTGGTTGGTTGGTTGGTTGGTTGGTTGGCTGGCTGGCTGGTTGGTTGGTTTCAAAACAAATTACAAGTTTATTAGCAAGTGGCCTTCCATCTTAAACTATTCGATAACAAAGGTATAACAAAGCATCAACAACACAAAAACTGTGCAAAACATTTATAATTCTAATGGTGTACAACGGTACAAAGTTGTATAATTGTAATTCTCTAAAAGCATTGGGGGAAGTGTCTTCCTCTAAAATTCTTCACTGTTTGTTTTTTTGTCAGATTGGATTATCCAATTTTCCTTCAACTTAATGGCTCTTTGTTTGACTGACTGACTGACTGATTGATTTTTATACTACCCATCAAGCTGCTAAGGCCAGTCCTGGGTGGTTCTCAACAGAGTTAGAGTAGTGGAGCATCTAGCCTAGTTTTTGAGAAATGGGCGATTTGTATTTGTTTCCCTGAGGAAATGGAATACAAATATTGGGACCACAGACCCAGGACCCTCTTGCTGAATCAGACTGGCTGCCCGCCTGTCTTAGTGAAACACGTGTGGCCCATGTCATCCTGGCCACGCCAATCACAGCAGGAGCCCAGCCAATTCTTTCCCATCTCCCTGTCTGTCTGACCCCTTGTCGGAAGAGCAGAGGGACTCTCCGTCCTGCCCCCACAGCAAAGAGACCAGTTGCACATGGCTAAGATGATGTTGGCCACTATGTTTTTGGGAGAGGGCACTGGCCCTCTGCTACTGATATCCTTGTTCATTTCCTTGTGGAAACAAATATGAATAACTATTCTCTAGTTGCCAGCCAAAAAAAACTGGTGGCAGATCTCCATGATTCCAGACAGACGTCTTTCCCATCAACGCCATCTGGAGATCTGAATTGCAATTTCCAGGAATTGTCAGCTGGCAAAACCAGGGTTGTTATAAGAGCTATAGTCCACCTCTAACAATGTTTCCTGTCTCTGACTGGACCTGGGACATTCAACATATAGCCCCTATGCTATGGGCCTTCCTTCGAGAGGTGCATTTACATAAGTCCATAAAAGAGGTGCAAGAGCAGTTTGAACCATCCTGTTCTCCGATTAAGGCATTGACTTTGAAACTAAGCCCAAATAACACTCATCTAATTGATGGATGGAGAAATAAACATAATGTGAAAGCCGAATGCTCAAGTTATATAAACTAATGGCAAAGGGAATTCTCTGCGTGGAACTCTTTATCTTCTCAAAACCACCGCGTACTGAACTAGAGGGGGTTAACCAGCAGGTCTGAGGAATGCCAAAGATTTTTTCAGAACAAAGCTTTTGGTGAAAAGCTGGACAGGAGGAATAACAATAACACTAGGAGGCTATCTAATAAACAATGGCCAACCAGATGAACACTTTTTTTTACTTGAGTTTCCAATCACTGCTTTTTAGAGGTCTATCTCTCCTGGAGGTGATGGTTCTCTTTGAGAGGACGCCTGCAGATGGGGAGACCCTATGAATCTGGAACTGCCTCAGAAGGCAGGGCAGACATCTCATTTAAAATGGCTTGCCTTTCTATTCAAGGATAAGGATGATATCTGTGAAGATTCTCAGCCATCCAGAGGAGGTTCTCCAGAAGCTGAGTCATGGCAACTGGACTTCTTTTTTTTTCTTTTGAGATTGAAATGTTTTGCTACTCATCCAAGGAGCTTCATAAGTCTGAGGAAAGTTAGTGGCAAATCTTCCAATGCATAGTTCACCTTGGTTTCACACCACCCTGGCCTGAATAGGCTCATTAGATAACAATCTTAACACTGCAATCTTAGCAGTGGCCATCCTGACGGAGGTGTGAAGTGCTTCTGATTTGTCTAGGTATCAAGGAACTGTAAATTGCAAGCCTCTCACCAACTTTCCTCAGATTGACAAAGCTACTTGGATGAGTAACAAAACATTTCCATCTCAAAAGAAAAGAAGTCCACTTGCCATGACTCAACTTCCAAAGAATAAGGAAGCTTTTTTTAAGAAGGATGCCTTGGAGGCATTTGGTGTAAATGACACAAAAAAGGCGGGGTGGGAAGTACACCTTATCTCACTTCTTGGATTGGAGGGAAAGTTTTGCAGGGAAAGTTTTAAAACTGTCAGGGTTTTGGCTTTGAAAAACAAAACAGCCCTTGGGTCTTGCATGCCCTTTGCCCACGCCGTTTTAGTTGCTGTTCTGAGGTGGGAATTGTAAAAATAAAAGCCATAGAGAGGGTTAAATTTTCCCCATCTGTGCCCCTTGTTCATATCCTAGATAGGGTCTATGTGTGCAGTCAGTAAAGAGTTAAAAAAAGGGGGGAGAGACAAAAAAGAAAAAAAGAAATGAAAAATTTTGAACAGCTTACCACATATTTATTATCCTATCATGTAGCTTAACCGTCAGTTGCTAATAGCAACAAGTGTTGGCTCATTCCAAATAGGGATGTAAATCCTTACTTATCTTGTTCTTGTGTGTAAAAATGAGAAACTGCCAAACCGAGAGAGAGAGAGAGAGAGAGAGAGAGAGAGAGAGAGAGAGAGAGAGAGAGAGAGAGAGAGAGAGAGATCTTCCCTCGCAACAGGAGATTTGATTTCTGCCTGCATGGAACAGAGGCCTTGTATTTGGTGAATAATGATTTTTGCCCCAATTGCACGAGACAATATTAGCTGCTGCTTTAAAAACAAAACAAAAAAGGATTGTTTATACCTTCCTGGATCGAGCCACCACACCTCCAGTGTTTGGTTGTGCACCTGAATTTCTCCAAGAGAGAAGAAATTTGCTTCTTACACAGAGGTTTTGCACAGACTTCAGCAACGTCAACCAAAGATGAGGGGTTTATAATCTGGGTCCTGTGGCACAGGCAAGCATCCTCTCAGGGGTCGATGAAGAGCCGATCTTGGTCATTATGACATTGTGCGTCATTGAGAATAAACACATTTGTGAGAATTCAGGGGCCTAGCAATGTAGGGCTGTTGCTCCAGCAAGGATGTGAAGCCAACAGAAGGCCTGGTCTATAAAGCAACATAGAAAGCCTACAGAGGTAGCACGACTAAAGAGAGCGATTAAAATGATGACTGGACTGGGGCACCTCCCTTATGAGGAAAGGCTAAAACATTTGGGGCTCTTTAGTCTGGAAAAAAAGGTGCCTGAGGGGGGATACGATTGAGATGTACAAAATAATGCAAAGCATGAGTAAAGTGGATAGAGAGAAGCTCTTCTCCCTCTCACAAAATACCAGAACTAGGGGACATCCACTCAAATTGAGGGCTGG
Organism: Phrynocephalus guinanensis; assembly: GCA_037367245.1. Lineage (NCBI taxonomy): Eukaryota > Metazoa > Chordata > Lepidosauria > Squamata > Agamidae > Phrynocephalus > Phrynocephalus guinanensis. Next base: position 120,179,962 of record CM074738.1, read on the forward strand.
GAGAGTAAGAACAGACAAAGTCTATGGAACTCCCTGCCACAGGAGGTGGTGATGGCATCTGGCCTGGATGCCTTCAAAAGGGGATTGAACAGATTCCTGGAGGAAAAGTCCATCACAGGTTACGAACCATGATGGAGATGTGTAATCTCCAGGCTTAAAGCCGGGGTACTTCAAGGACCAGACACAGGGGAATGGTATCAGGAGACAGATATCTAGTCTGGTGCACACCCGGACACATTTGGTGGGGCCACTGTGAGATACAGGAAGCTGGACTAGATGGGCCTTTGGCCTGATCCAGCATGGCCCTTCTTATGTTCTTATGTTGTCACAGTATCTTCAGTGTGAAAAGCAAACATCTTGTTTGGACTCTAAATCTCAGAATTCACCGTTTTGGGAATTTCACCTGCTGGGCAGGCATCTCCATTTTACTTCTCTGGAGGAAGGTTGGCCTGGATGGCCTCAGGAACCATGATTGGTCTAGTTTCTTATTGGAAAAAAAGAAGATGCACCTGAGAATTTTGACCTTGGAGTCCAAACTACAATGAATCCACCTACCGCGTGACAAGTGGCCGTCTATTAGCTTCCTAAGCAGAATGACAGCTCACAGAAGCAACAATCTTTCATATGTAGTGACTAGAGATGGGCACGGAACGAACGATTTTTCGTTTCTGTTACCGTTTGTCGTTTCCATTACGTAACGAAACGACAAACGAAAAATGTGATGAAAATGAAACGAAACGAACAGAACCACGAAAATTGTGTTCGTTACATTTCGTTTCCGTTACTGGCGACAGACAATGAAATGAGCTGTTTTAAATATTAAAAAACGCCATGGACATCCATAAAAACGCAGCGATAATTATTTATACTGTCTGATAATACCTACCGGGGGGTTGGGGTCCTTAAAAGGTGCATTTATGTCTTTTCTCAGATTGCTGTATTTTTTTTCCTTTAAGGGGAGTTAGGGGACCTTGACCCAAAATGGCTCCCAGATGCCTAATATTGATTTCTTGCATATTAAAACACCCTGGACATCCATAAAAATGCAGCGATAATGTGATAATTATTTGAAATTATTACCTACCAGGGGGGTGCGGTCCTTAAAACATTTGTTTTTGTCTTCTCCCATCGCGATGTATTTTTCTTTTCCCTTTAAGGATGACAAAATGGATGTCGCCACACTCCAGCCACAACATGGAGGCAAGCCATGTGATGGGATCATGTAAATTCTTGGACAACTTCAACTAATAGCATGCCCAGGTGACAGACTGGTCAGGTCTGGCAGCCACAGAGGGCATAAAAAGCTCTGGCAGCCCCCGTCCTCCTTGCAGTCTCCAGTGGGAGTTAGGGAAATGCTTTAAAAATCGCACAAAAGCGGGTAGAAACGACAAATGAATAAATGAAAAACAGAAATGAAATTTTTTCAAAAATTCACGACAAACTTCAAACGAAACAAAACGGACCTCTCAACGACTAACGACAAACGAAACACCATTTTTTTATTCGTGACCATCTCTAGTGGTGACCTATGGAATAGAGATGGGCACGACTTGAAAAATTTTTTTTCGAGTTGTCGTTAGTCGGGCCGGTTCCGTTTCGGCTCGTTTCCGTTTTTCGCGAAAATTTGCAAAAATTAGTCGGTTCGTTTTTTCGTTTTGTTGTCGTTAGTACTGGTTTGGGGAGGGGGTAGCGGGCTCCTGGAGGGAGCTGCAGGAGTCAGCCAGAGCCACAAGTGACGGACTGGCAGACTCTTTGCACCCGCTGTGTCTCACGTACTTGCATGTAGTGCAATGCAAGTAGATCTGGCTTAGGGTTAAGACGGCTTAGCGCAACGGCTAGGGTTAGGCTAGTTACGGGTGAGGTTACGGTGAGTATTGGGGTGCATCTGGGTGCCTCTCTGACCCACTTAGAAGGACAGTGTACTGGCGTATGGGTTAGGCTTAGGGTTCGGGTTTGGGCTACGATTAGTGGGCTGTTTATGCCCGATTGGCACATCCCAGAAGTCTCTGTGGTCAACCTGGCCAAGTGGCCATGCGATTGGTGGAAAATTTGCATGGTCTACTCCCATGGGCGAGCCCATCATTGCAAATGTGCAGGTGTAAAAAAATAAAATAAAATAAAATCAACGGAGACTTTTTTTTGCAAGAAAAACCCACTGCTGCTACTGTAAAAATTCAAGCATTTAAAATAGCTAATTTTCGCATGTTTCTGTGGTGCTTTGGTGGGGTTTTGGGCAACAATTTCAAAAAAAATATTGCGGTCGCCATTTTGGATCCCCCGCACTGCATGGCAAATGGATGCGCCCTCCCAGCCTGGTACCAGCAGCGCAGCAGTAGCAATAGCCAAGGAGAGGGGGGCGGGGAACCCCCCCCAAATAAAACACCCTTCTGGTCTGGTAGGTGCCCTCAGACAGTTTTCGCCTACTTTTAGGGCCGGGAATCGGGTTTTTTTTTAACTTTTAAAAACTTTTTTCTGTGCCGCTTGGCATTGCGCGATGCAAGTAGCGAGCACGACAAATCAGACCAAATTGTTCGTTCGTCGGTTCGAGCTCGAAGTCTGGCGGAGTAATTCCCGTTTCCGTTTCCGTAGAGTAACGGAAACGAGTAACGGAAACGGAAACGGGAATACCGCTAAGTCGTGCCCATCTCTACTATGGAACAATCCCTTTAAGTCTGAAACTCCCTTCCCTTGGAAAAATGAACTAACAAATCATGTGATTTGGGATGACTGATGATGGAAAGCAACAGTCCAGAAATGCCTCTTGATTTCCTCACCGGTTACTTTTGTTTTAATCATTAGCCAGTTTTCAGTATTTGTCTTTGCTCTGTTTTATGAAATTCTTCCAAAAGCAAAAGCAAAACAAAGTGTTCTGCTGATACACCGCCCCATACCACTTCAAGTAGTCTCTGGGCAGTTTACAGGTTTTAATTACAGTGTGCAGGCTACACATCCCCCCTGCAGCAAGCTGGGTACTCGTTTTACCAACCTCGGTAGGATGGAAGGCTGAGTCAACCATGAGCCTGCAACATTGGATTGAACCCCAGGTCGTGAGCATAGTTTAACCTGCAGTACAGGCATTTAACCACTGCGTCACAGGACTCACCACACTAGTCATGTTTTGACAAAGAGATGTGTTTTCAGATATGGTTGGTGTTTCCCCTCCTTTGCCTGGGGGGGGAATGAAAATAACCTTTAATGTACTTGTAAACGGTAATAGAAGAAATATTTTGATGCCCCTGGCTTCCATAGCTGTTCTTCCAAGCCTCAGTCATCTTCTTGGGTTTAGACTCCATTTTGAGAGAAGACTGAACCAAGCCAGAGACAATTACAACAATTTCTCCATTGTCAACATTAAAGTTGCATAGCACAGTTCTTCCATAGTCATTACAGCTGTTCCTGTGGTCTTCTTCAGGACGAGCTGTAATCCTGTTTATGCCCTTTCTTTTATGTTTCTAAGGACTCGTATCAAGGCCTTGTTGCTCTCTGCCAGTAACATGGGTTCCATCCGGATATCTTAAATTATGGATGTCCCCAATGCTAATTTTCACTCCCCCTTCATCATAGATGAATCTGATCCTTCTTTTTTCACATTGATGGTATGTTCTACATGCAGATTAAGCAGACAGTGAGAAAGAGAATCTTTATCATCTTTCTTTCTTTTTGAATATCTTGTAGAAAGTATAGGTTGTGCGTCAGGAGTATCACACATTGCCTTTAGAATGATCTGTAACTTTCCATGATTCACACAATCAAAGGCTTTAGTGCAATCTATAAAGCATAGGCTAACCATTTCACTAAATCTGCAGGTCATTTCTAGAGCCGCTTTTCTCGATCTGGCTCAAACATCTCATCTTTCATTTGGGATTGCCTTATTAGGGGCTTTTCAAAGTACAGTGGTACCTTGTATACAGGAATTAATTCGATCCAAATGAAATTATGTTAAGCAAATTTACCTTTATACAAATTTCCCATAGGAATGCATTGAAAATGGAGTAATCCCATTTTTATGTTGTACGGATTCGCCCCATAAGCGATTATGTGAAGCAAATTTCTCCTATCTCTGGATTTTTTATGTTATACAGATTTTATGTTATACAAACTGTTTGTTATACAAGGGTTCACTGTATATAGGGAAGACAGAAGTGGTTTACCATTTCCTTCTTCTATGCAGTACTAACAAGAGTTAGCTTAAGTGCCATAGCGGTTGCCTATGGAAGTTCATCTGCCAACATTACCTTCCACCACTTCTACTGCTCAATTCCTACTGTTCTAGAATTTCTCCTCCTTGCCACCATTGAAATGGTGAATTTTCTTCTCCTGTTGTGCTAATCGATGCTTGACGTGAATTGATGTACCTTAGTCCACATTGGGTGCCCCTAACCAATCAACCTCAGCTACCTTGACACCTTTTTGAAGTGCATCTGGCCGAAATTCTTCAAACAAAAACAAAAACAGAGTTCACATCAAAACAATGGATCTGTCGAACAGACCCTACCACCAAGTGGGGTAAACACTAAAGAAAAAGAAGAAATGCATCCATGAAGACAAGATGGCTTAAATCCATCCTTTCTCTCACTTTTCTTTCCCCCAAAAAAGTATCTATGGTTATTTGTGTGTGTTTTAAGTTGCCTGTGCTACTGGAAGGTATCCCCCTCATTGACTAATATGTTAATCCATTTTGTTGTGTGCTTTTGGAATGTACGCCTTTTTCTCCCATGTACACACCATGCATCCTTTGCCACCCATTGCTTTGAGGACCATGGCATAGTAATGGCGCTTATCCCCACATAGCCTGGGAAGCACATGTGGAGTCATACCTGTCGAAACAGACTGAAATCGGATTTTGGGAGGGGCATGAATTTTGGGAGGTTCATGCCAATTCGTACGGGCAGCAGCACAGGCTGCATGCCTTCCCTTTCCCTGCATCCCTGACCTATGACCCACTCACTAAATGGAACACATTCTCCTCCTCCTCCTCCTCTTCAGCTGCTCAACCAGATGCTGACAGGAGCATGGGCTTGCCTGTCACTCCTTCTTGTCTGAGTGGGTGAAAACCCATGCTCCTGCCAAGGACTGGCTGAATAGTTAAAGAGTAGAGATGGGCACCAAATGAAAGACGAAACACTGTTTTGTCATTTTGTTACATAATGAATTGTTTCCTTATGAAATGGAGCAATGGAAACCGTTTCGGGACCAAATGAAACAAACTACCTTTTTCATTCAGGAAACAAAATGGGGGAGCTTCCTCAAGCTCATCCATTTAAGCCCCCCAAATCTAGAGAGATTGGGGGTTCAGGGGGCTGAGTTATTCAACGGAAAAAGGGTCTCCCCAGCTAATTGCAAAAGTCTTGTGCAGCATGTGCCCCGTTGATAATAGGTCAATTTATTACTTCTCCTTGCCTAACCCCTATATTGCTGGTAGAGCACTCTTGCAATTAGCTATGGGGACCCTATTTGCAGTTGAATAATTTAGCCCCCTGAACCCCAAACGTCTCCAAATTTGGAGGGCTTACATGGAATGGCTTGAGGAAGCTCCCCTGGGATTTCCATGCCGCTAGATGCATGGGATCACTATTTTCGAGTACATGTTTTACCATAAAATATGTATTCAAAAATAGTTATCCCAATAGTGAACCTTCAAACCAGGGTCTGTGGCCATCTCTAGTGTCTTCATCTCTGATCTGTTGCTTGCAGTGTACCAACAGTGTTTTACATAGTCTACCAATTTGACAGTGTAAAATCTTTCTCTGCGTATTTAGATATTTTAGCTCAGCCTTTCCTGAAGCCTCCCGATCAATAGAAAAGCATGAAATCAATACTAAATAAAGCCTACAGAATCACGATGAGCCAAAACTACTCATTCTCTTTGGAGGAGGGGAAAACAGGCATGTCAGAAACAAAATAGAAAACCTTTTTTTCAAGTTATTTTACAGCGGTGCCTGTGAAAATCTTTGCCACCTCGGTTCTAAAGCAGAGGAAACTGCTCAGTTCAGTACACTGGTTAGAGGAATAGCCTGGATGTATATCTACTCAGTTATATGCCATGGCTCCATCCTATGGAATCTTGGAACCCGTAGATTGTTGAGGGACTTTCAGGTGTTTTTTCTCTTGAGTTCTCTTGTAGAAATTTTTTAAGTCCTTCACCCAAGTACAGATCCCTGAAAAAATTGTGTGCTGTAGATATGCCCTAAGAATCAGGTGCTTCTTTTTCTGTTCAACATTTGAGCTGTGGTTGGACACCCTATGGGTTAAAATGGGGAGAAAAATTAAGCATGGTTATGATGAAAAAATAAATTGTGTCCTTCTTTAGAATTGCCATTCTTTGGAAGTGTCCAGGGCTGGCGTTCTCCTGAAAACCTTTTATTTGTTTTTTGTTTGGTTTATTTTATTTTATTTTTTAGTGGTACAGTGAACCCCTACCTATTGTGGGGGTTAGGGACCCGAACGACCCACAATAATTGAAAATCCGTGATATGTGGTTGCAGGTCGGGTTGGGCCTGGGGTGCATAGCTGGGAGCTTTTGTACTTACCCCCAGCCTGGTGCTGCCCCGAACGGGCCTGTGAGGGTCTTTCTGAGCCTTCTGGAGGTCCCCAGAGGTCCTCCCTGCAAACCATGTGACTTTTGGTTCAAAGGGAGGCCCCTTTGGGGCCTCCAGTAGGCCAGAGAAGGCCTGCACAGGCTCGTTTGGGGCAGTGCCAATCCTGGGGTAAGTAAGGGAGACCTGAAACAAACATTTTCCCCTTACCCAAAGGGGGCTTTTTTCATATACTGAAGTCCTGCGATATAGTCGGACCACAGTATATGAACCACGAATGGGCGGGGGACCACTGTAGTGTCTTGGCAGCAGTAGTTCATCCCAGGGAGTTCATGCAACCTACAGACTGTATCTTAACATTCTGTGGTCTCCTCCGGGACTAACATTGTCTTGACTCTCCTTTCAGTCCTGTCCAACTCTCAGTGGACCAATGCTCTCCATGCCTTTCTATCTCTTAAAGCTTCTTTTAGCTCCATCAACATCATTCCAAGGTCCCTTCTGATGGTGTCAAGCCAGGGAGTCCTTGGGCACCCCCTTCTTCTTTTGGCCCTCATCCATCTCAGTGTGGTTAGCATAACCAGCAAAGCATGACAGCTTTTGATGGGTGATCTTCGCTTCCCGTGATATGATCTGGTTTGGAAGCCAAGATCACCAAACAAATCCTATCATACTTGGATAGATTGTTGAGGGGCTTGGAATTCTTTCTTGAGTTTTGAGTAACATCACGTACCTTTAACATGGAAATTTGAGGTGGGTTAACCTGAGACTTGCCACATGCAAAACATGTACCCCTGTCACTCCTTCTTGTCTGAGTGGGTCTGAAAGAAATGTCTTATGAAGAATGGCTTAGGGAACTGGGAATGTTTAGCTTTTCAAAAAGTAGGCTGAGGGGGGGGGATATGATAGCTATGTTTAAATATTTGAAAGGATGTCACATTGAAGAAGGGACTGGTTTGTTTTCCATGGCTTCAGAGACTGGGACTCAGGGCAACAGTTTCAAACTACAGGAAAAGAGATTTCATTTGAACATTAGGAAGAACTTCCTGATGGTTAGAGCTGTTCGGCAGTGGAATAATATGCTGCCACAAAGGAGGGTGGTGGAGTCTCCTTCTTTGGAGGTTTTTAAGCAGAGGCTGGATGGCCATCTGTCGGAAATACTGTGATGGGGGTTCCTGCGTGGCAGGGGGTTGGACTGGATGGCCCTTGAGGTCTCTTCCAACTCTATGATTCTATGATTCTATAATTACCTCTTCCAACCTCCAATTACTCGTTAGTTCTTACAGGTATCTGACTCAATTGGTTTCATTGGCCCTGTGTGCTGTCATTAAACAAGCAGACAATATTCACTTGGGCAAATCAGAAAATCTCCTGGCCTAGACACTGATCGGTTAAGTGTGGCTCATCTAAGATCCAGAAAGAAGCAGGAATCAGGAGTGAAGATGTGGCGCAGAAGCAGGCGCAGGTAGAAGAGTGGTGTCCCTGGCTATGACAATTCGAAATAATGTCTTTGAGAGTAAAACAACTCTTCCTTAACTTCTGGAGTTAAGATGAGGTTGAGCGGGATATAAGAAATTGCAGTTCAAGTTCAGCCCAAGAAAAGAAGCCCAAATACAAGATAGGTCTTCATTGGCTTGGTCACCACGAGACCAACAGAAACTGCCCACCAGCCAATGCTGGCTTTAAAAAGGATGCCCTGTCTGGACACCCTCCAACCCTCATGATGGGTTTTGCAGGGCCAAATGGGACTGGAGTAAACCTTGGAAATTTTACTTTTCAGACTACAACTCCCAGAATCCCCAGCCAGCACTGAAGGGTCATTTCCAAAGCAAACTCTCCTCTGAGTTCTGGCTTCTAGCCAGTGGTCTGACTCAATGCGATGATACAGCTGCCTGTCGATTATTGGGCATTTATTTTCCATTTCAGAAACTGAGCTTCATTTGAGATCTCAGTCTTGCTGGGCTGCCAACACCAGGGACATTGAGCAGGGCTCTCTATTCTTTGGCGCTGGCACTCTAGTGCACCTAATACAACTCCCCACCTCTTTCTTGAAGTTTCTCCTGGGTCAAAAACCACCAGGATTCGACATCTCGAAGTAAGCCAAGAACAACGTTTGAAGAAGAGGAGCAGAATCCCTTCCTGGACTCTCTCTGGCTTGGGTCGGTGGCCTGAGGGCGATTAATTTGTCGACACCTGATTGAAAAGCAGGACGAGAGCCAAACATGATATCTCAAGGAGCTGTCACCTGGGCATACAGTGGTACCTTGTATAACGGAATTAATTCATTCCAAATGAAATTCTGTTAAGCAAATTTTCCTTTATACAAATTTTCCAAAGGAATGCATTGAAAATGGAGTCATCCCTAATCGCGACGCGAGCATTTTTATGTTGTATGGATTCGCCCCATAGACAATTCTGTTAAGCAAAATTCCCTTATCTCTTGAATTGGTTATGTTGTACAGATTTTATGTTATACGTACCGTTTGTTACACGTGGGTCCGCTGTATTTGAAAGGGGCTGCCAGTTGGAGATTCATAGGCTTGTAGAAATGAGAAAGAGTTAAAAAAAAAAAAAGACTAGTCACTAGGTCAGGCGGCTGGTGCGGCAGACACTGAAGTATTGTTCCCTTTGGTCTATTCATCAGTGTTTTGTCCAGTCCAATTTTAAATGACTCAGGCAAAAGGGTCTTTCTAACCACTCCTTTGGGACAGCCACTCTGCAGGCAGTTACAGCTCACCGGTGGGAAAGATTTCCTGGCATTCAGCCAGCCTAGTAATGGATTGTTCTCTCCCTGCCGTTTCCCCCCCCCCAAGCAACGCACCCTATCCCACAGCCCTCCAGAGCCATGGCCAATGACACAGTGGTTCCACTGTGGTACTGCTGCCAAAACTGTGCTCATAGCCTGGGATTTAATCCAAGGTAGCTGGCTGGAGGTTCACTCAGCCTTTCATCCTTCTGAAGTTGGTAAATTGAGTGCACAGCTTTTTTTTTGGGGGGGGGCAATGTGTACCCTGTGTAATTAAATTGTGAAGTGCCCAGAGAGTGCTTTAACATAAGAACATAACATAAGAACATAAAAGCCATGCTAGATCAGGCCAAAGGCCCATCTAGTCCAGCTTCCTGTATCTCACAAGTGGCCCCACCAAATGTGTCCGGGAGTGCACAAGATTAGATATCTGTCTCCTGATACCACTCCCCTGCATCTGGCCTTTGAAGTACCCCAGCTTTAAGACTGGAGATGACACATCTCCATCATGGTTTGTAACCTGTGATGGACTTTTCCTCCAGGAATCTGTCCAATCCCCTTTTGAAGGCATCCAGGCCAGATGCCATCACCACATCCTGTGGCAGGGGGTTCCACAGACTTACAACATGCTGGGTGAAAAAATATTTTCTTTTGTCAGTTCTTATTCTCCCAGCCCTCAATTTGAGTGTATGTCCCCTAGTTCTGGTATTTTGGGAGAGAGAGAAGAGCTTCCCTCTATCCACTTTACTCATACCCTGCATTATTTTGTATGTCTCAATCATATCCACCCTCAGGCGCCTCTTTTCCAGACTTTTGTGAGAATTCTTTGCATCCCTAATGTGTGTCATGTTTTGTGTATTTTGTAAAGGCACAGAAAAATCCACGTATGTGCAAAAAGGAATCTAAAGATCGTTCTGTTGAGGTTTGCATATTAATTTGGGAAGTATGATTTAGTTCAGCTTTTATTAGAACGGAAGTTAAACCAATGGGCGTTCCATTCCTCAAATTGAGAGAATTAGCTCAAATTGGGGATCTTTCTCAGTTCTGCTATGGAAGGATTTTATGAGGTTCCATGGCTGTGCATTGTGCTACGTCACTGAGCTTTGTAGCCTTGACTGACTTGTCGTGATCTGTTGGCAGAATGGATCCTGCAAATATATCCAGATTTGTTTTCCTTGCAGAGACAGGGGCAGGGGGAGGATTAGGTGCTCCCCGGCACTTAATGTTCATGTGGAATGCAGTGTTTACTTATCGGCCATCACGAGTTTTACAATGTAGGAGGTCAATACTGAAGTTATATATTAGCCCCATTTGAAACAACCCAATAGTGATAGGAGGGAGAAGTTGAGAGAATTCCAGTTTCCTTCAAAGAAACCACATTAACCTTCCTGCAAGGCACTTAATCACGACGATAATATTGGATAAAACATTTCCAGTGCAGCAAATCTTCCATTGATCTGTCTGTCCACCAAAGCCAAGGACTCCTGGGGTCGCTGCTCCGATTACGACTGGACCGCTGCATCTGATCCAGAAGAAGGCATTCAGATTGTCCTGAAATGGAGAGACAAACAGCTGATTTCATTAGCAGGGACGAAAATAAGTCAACCTCTGGGGCCTCACACCTTGCTGAATCTTTGCTTAGGACAGACGCACTGCCAAAATCTCTCCCGGATCTCTGTCTTTGGGCCCAAATGTTCCCCTAAGCATCTGATGGTAGCAAAAGCTTTCTTTTCCAAGTAGCATTTCATAAACTGAATCCACTCATTGCATGCTTGTTTTGTGGGAAGCGCAGTGCATTTTACTGCGTTGTGATGTGTTTTTGCTGGTTTTGAATGATCTTATTAGCTGCCTTTTAAATGCTGATCCTAGGTTTCATATTTTCATATTGGGATACACCGAGTCATGTCTTAGTATTGTAAGTTACAGTGATTTTAGTTGAATGGATGGATATTTTAGTGTGGATGTAGCACATCTTTACTAAAAGCTAGGAAATGTCCCGGCTTGGGTGTCCATAAAAGCTGTAGAGTTGTGAGGGTCATTTTAGTCCATCCTATGCCTATCTTGGTTCTACTCTCAAATTTGCAAGGATGCTTTTTGCACCCAATTTACAGAAGAAAGATATATGTGGTGCTTAATTTGATAACAAGGAAAGACTTTTAAAATCCTGGCCTGCCCCACCTCATCTTTCTTCCTTAGCACTCACTGAGTATTTGTCTGTGTTTTGCTATACTGTAGATGGTAGATAGATAGATAGATAGATAGATAGATAGATAGATAGATAGATAGATAGATAGATAGATAGATAGATAGATAGATATTGACAAATTAGAAAGTTCTTAAGGGGAGAAAGCTTTCAGATAGAAACTTTCAGAATCCTTGTTGAGGTGTCTCACCGAGTCAAGAAAGCCTAGATCAATGAGTAGTTATATATTCCAAAAACTCCCATCACATCTCTGAGCTCAATGTGTGCTATTCTTCTCACTTTACCATTTTCCTCCTTCTCTGAGCCAATTCCATTTTTAACTCTGTGCACATTAAGAGCAGCACCTAGACCTGATCCCCGTATTTAGATGGAATCCAGTTATGGCAGAATAAAGTTGAACTCTCACCTCTTGGGTCTTGGAAGCCATGTCTCTTATTAATGCAGCCGACAATCGTATTAACCTTTCCGAGAGGTGCTTCGTCCTTATGACTCACGTTCAGGTTGTGATTGACAGCCGTCCTGAACTTCTGTCTCACTGCTTTCATGTTAAGGTATCTCCTATCTCAGTAGCTCCCAAACTTTTCTGACTGGCAGCTCCATGGACTGGCCACTGGCCGCAGCTCCCCTAGTATGGTTCTTTGGACACAGGGGGAGAAGGGAGGAGGAGAAGGACAGCCTGGCTAGTGCTTCCACAAATTCCACAGCCCCCCTGGGCTGGTTTTGGGGCGTGCACAGTTTGGGAACCACTGTCCAATCTTATGGTGGTGACTAGAGATGGGCACGAATAAAAAAAATGGCATTTCGTTTGTCGTTTGTCGTTTGGAGGGTCCGTTTCGGTTCATTTCCGTTTTTCATGATTTTTTGCAAAAAATTCATTTTTGTTTTCGTTCGTTTCGTTACCATTTCGTTACCATTTATTTCAAATTTTTGTGATTTTTTTTAGGATTTTAAGCAATTCACTCATATTGCAGTATTGGAAATGAAACGCACGACAAAATTTCTGGTGTTTCTGTTCGTTTCGTTTCATTTTAGAGACAAAATTCATTTGTCATTTTGTTACGTTACGCAATGAAATGAAAAAACGAAAACGGAAACGAAACATTGTTCGTTTCGTGCCCATCTCTAGTGGTGACAATAAGGCAAAATGCAAAAAAAAAATGGCGTTTGTTCTGTTTAATGTGTAATTAAACAGCATGCTGTAATTAAAACTGTAAACCGCCCAGAGACTACTTGAAGTGGTATGGGGCGGTATATAAGCAGAACACTTTGCTTTTGCTTTTTGCTTTTTAATGTCATTGTACTTAGTACAGCCCTTTTTCCCATTCTGCCAAGGTCATTTTGAATTGTATTTCTATTAAAAATCCAAGACAAAGCAGCTTTTCAAGGGGTACACACTGCTTGTCAGTACCAGCTGCAGCATTTCCAACTATTTGAGGGCTTTTCAGTTGGAAAAGGTAGGGACTGATTTTATTTCTTTAACCACTCATGGTGCAGTGGTTAAATGCCTGTCCTGCAGGTAAAACTGTGCTCACGACCTGGGTTCAATCCCTGGTAGCAGGCTCAAGGTTCACTCAGCCTTCCATCCTTCCGAGGTCGGTAAAATGAGTACCCAGCTTGCTAGGGGGACAATGTGTAGCCTGCACACTGTAATTAAAATTGTAAACCGCCCAGAGACGACTTGTAGTGGTATGGGGTGGTATATAAGCAGAACACTTTGCTTTTTTGCTTTGCTTTGCTTTGCTTTATTTATTTATTTATTTATTTATTTATTTATTTATTTATTTATTTATTTATTTATTTACCGCCCATCTTCCCAAAGAACTCCAAGCAGTGTACAACAATTGCATATAACAATTAAAAAAACACATAACAATTAATAATATATAAGAATATAACGATTAAAAAATGAAAAACATGACAACCGATTAAAAACATAATAACAAAACTAACAAATAAAACAAATAAGAATAGCAATACTCAGCAAGATGGTGGAACAAAATGAAACAAAACCCCAAAAAACGAACAGTTGCCAAATGCCTCTCTAAAAAGCATGGTCTTAAGGTGTTTTTTGTTGTCGTTGTTGTTTGAAGGCCAGCAGGGACTGTGCTAGGTGAATCTCACTCGGCAGTTTGTTCCAAAGTGTAGGAGCAGCCACCGAGAAGGTCCGGTTTCGAGTGATTGTTTTCTGGGCCTCCCTGGGGGTGGCCACCCAGAGTGAGAGCACCTGCAATATTCTGGTGGGCCGGGCCTCAGCTGACCACTCGAAGATCTACTCTGATGCTACATCTCATGTTTGTCCCCTTTGGTGGGGACATCACTTTTTGTACTTTCCTTACTTGCCATTGTTCATCACAATCTCTGTTGATAGAGTCTCTTCTTTAATATAGTGGTACCTCAACTTATGAATTTAATCCATTCTGAATGCATGCTCTTAAGTTGAACTACTCTTAAGTCGGGGTGCCTATCTAAATTTTTTTTTAAGAATAAGTTAAAAAATCAAAAGAATGAAAAAGAATTGTAAGTCGAGCAGACCATATCTAAGATCTGTAAGGCGGCAGTTAAAATGCCAACAGTTTTCTGCTCTTAAGTCGAATTGCTTTTAAGTCGGGGTACGACTGTACAGCGGACCCTTGTATCACAAAAGGTTTGTATAACATAACATTTGTACAATGTAAAAAATTCTGGAGATAAGGGAAATTTGCTTAACAGAATTGCCTATGGGGCAAACGTGTACAACATAAAGGTGGGATCACTCTGTTTTCAATGCATTCCTATGGGAAATTTGTATAAAGGAAAATTGGCTTAACATAATTTCATTTGGAACGAATTAATTCCTTTATACAAGGTACCACTGTACTTGTCTGAGCCCCAAAAGCAGCACCGACCTTAACTAAACTCCTAACAGACTGGCTCCCGGACTTGATTCTCCTGTTGTCTTTGGGGTATCACTCTAATAATTCTTATTGACTGCATTGGTTCCTCAGAGCGGCTGCTTCTCCAACTCCAGCCACATTGAAGGGCCCAAGACTGGGAGTCACAACTAAGGGCCTTTTTACACGACCCCTAAGATCCGCTGGCCACTTAAATTCGGACCAGAGATCTTAGGGGTTCGTCGCTCTTCCTCTGTCCCCACCCCCCTCCGCACTTCCTGGTTGCTGGCTGCCTGAGGGGAGGGGGAAAAAGAAAGAAAAGAATGCCGGCTTACCTCCGTTCTGTTCCTGGCAGCATTCAGATCTCTTAAAGGGGCGGGGGGCAGAAAAACAACAAACAGAAGCCAGGAGAGCCCCGCACTCACTATCCTTACACCGGATCAAATATTTTTCACATCCAAAAAGCAGGTACCTGAAAGCTGCGCTGGGACACGCTAAAGTGGGCGGGGTCGCACTTAATTTCCTGTTAACTCCGGAGCTGGTGGGTAAACATTTTTAATCTCCGGAGCTGGGAGCCATTTGCCCCGGAGTTTAGGGGTCGTGTATAAACGCCCTAAGTGAGACACAACTTTCTTGGTTGGTTTAACTGAAGCGTGAGTGGAGTTCTAAGTGAAACACGATATGACACATTAGAAGCGGAATATGTTGGCTGTTAGCTGTACATCTGAGGAGAAACCATGAAAATAATATTGATTGAAGTGTGCGCTTGACTCTGCATTCTTCGGTTCATAATTTGAGATTTCATAATGGGGGAAGTTGAGTTGGGTATGGGTGGGGGAGGAGAAGATCTCAGGGCCGTAATTCCGCAGGGATATTTGAACGGAGGTTCTGTCGGAAAAATGCAGGAATCGAGACGGTGCTCCTCTGCTCTGGCTTTTGTTTGCTTTGCTGAGAAAAGAGGTCTGGAAACATTAAGAGCATTAAATTATGGATGGAAAATGAATTACAAAGGCTTCAAGATGAAATGGATAAAAGATACAAATGGCTTCTGTTTTTGACCCAGCCTGTGATGCATAGCCTTGCTTAGGGAACACGATGTGCTGCTGCTTATTTTTTTTTAATAAACTTTTATTTTCCATGGTTTAATCTGCATAGATCTGTGCAGGGCCTAGAAATAATGCATCTGCTGCCAAACATTGACAGAACCACCCCTTTAGTTTCTGAAATGAGGATAAGTATCAGCTACAGGCAGAGATGAGAAAGTGTAAACTTTTGTGGGGTATTGTTGCTTAGATGCCTTTCACCAGCATGGGCAGACATGCCAAAAATGTGATTATTTTCTGAAGTTCTTATAAAAGCATGAAGCAAACAACATTCTTAAAGATCTCTGTTGGTCCTGCCTTCATTTTTACCTCTCCTTTCTCCTTTCTCTCCTTTCTCTTGCCTCGCACTGTCTGGAGGCAAGAGATACAGCATGGTCTACATAAATTTGAAGAGGCATTTGTCCAACAGGCAGAGGAAAAGAGGCAGGCACGGAAAGAACGAAACTCGAGGACCAGGCAGGAAACAGAATACATCTGCCCCCAGTGCGGTAGAGACTGCCATTCCCGAATTGGTCTATTTAGTCACACTAGGTGCTGTTTTTAGGATCTCTACTCCAGGCATGATACCATAGTCTTTCGAGACGGAAGGATGCCAATGCCATCTCCTTGAAGAGGGCCCAAAGCAACTTACATAATCAAAAGGCAACATTTAAAGCTGATAAAAATGAGTATACAGTGGGGAAAAGGTTGCATTAATGCATTGAATAATGCATTACCTTCCAGCTGGTGGATAAAGTTAGGAATCTGGGTGTGGCTTTGGATCTGGCTTTATCCCTGGAAGCCCAGGTGATGGCCGTTTCCAGGACTGTCTTTTTCCATCTTCAACAGATGGCCCAGATTCACCCATACCTGGACGAGGTTTCCCTGAGAACAGTTGTGCAGGCACTCATGATCTCAAAAATAGATTATTGCAATGCTCTCTGCGTGGGGTTGCCCTTGGCCCTTATTTGGAGACTTCAGCGAGCACAAAATGCAGCAACCAGACTGGTGGTTGGTGCGACCAGACATGACCGCATCACCCCAGTTGTAGCTCGCTTGCATTGGTTGCCCGTTGTGTCTCGAATAAGGTTCAAGGTATTGGTTTTGATTTACAAAACCCTCCATGGCTTGGGACATGAATACCTGGCGGAGTGGGTCTTCCAGAGGTCAACTGAGGCCCAACCCACTAGAATGTCACAGGTGCTCTCACTTCGGGTGGCCACACCTAGGGAGGCTAGGAAATTGGTCACCCGAAACCGAGCCTTCTCTGTGGCTGGCCCCTCACTTTGGAACCATCTGCCAAGTGAGTTGTGCCTATCACAGTCTCTGCCTGCCTTCAAATGCAGCACCCAGGACCCTGCTTTTTAGAGAGGCATTTGGTGACCTTTAGTTAGGGTTTTTTTAAAAAAAAAAAATCTGTCCCGCCATCTTGCCGAGTATTTTTATCTGTTTATTTTTTTCATTTGTTGTATTTTGTGTTTGTGTTTGTTTGTTATTGTTGCTGTTAACTGCCCGGAGTTCCTTCGGGAAGACAGGCGATAAATAAATAAATAAATAAATAAATAAATAAATAAATAAATTGTTAGTTAGGTATCTGGTTGTAAAGCCAGAGGTTGAGAGCTTGCTTTCCCCCCGTAATTCCTTAAGAGGGGGTTTACTCAATGACCCATAGGGTCTTTTCCAGCTCAGCAATTCAAAGGATATTATTGTTGTACCACAAAACAGAAGCAACACCATAACACATGTATTTATTTATTTATTATTCTTGTACATATTGACTGCCCGATTTTCCCATAGGGAACTCTGGGCGGTGTACAACATGTCACCGAAACAGCGACTGCCCAACTACAACCACAAAACATATCCCCAACAGAAATAAACAGTGAAAACCTAACAGAGTACAAATCATTATACAGATACTATATAAAAATACTAAAACAAGTGGCAGATAAAATAAACATAGCACCATAAACCAAAACTAAGTCGAATCCGGCAAGAGAGACTGGTGCCCGCAGTTAAAAAAAAATCGCAACCACAACCACAATGACAGTGTGCTCAGAGGGCCCCAAAGCACTAAGGCACAACACTCCATTGGCCTCCAGTGGGAGGAAGTTCCAGAGTCTTGGGAGCCGCCACCGAGAAGGCTTTCTCCTGTGTACCCACCAAAGACACCTGTGAATGTGTTGGGACAGAGAGAAAGGCTTCTCCAGATGATATTAAAACCCACGCCAGTTCATAATGAGAAAGACAGTCTTTGAGATATCTTGGACGATGGACAAGAACTGAGGCACTGAACCACCCTTTGTTTCATTCTCCCAGTCAAGTGTGCAAATGGATGATTACTGAAGCATATGTAGAGGTTAGTTATTGCTTTGTGGACATATCAGGCAGCCTCAATTTCCCA
The DNA here is from genome assembly GCA_037367245.1 of Phrynocephalus guinanensis. Classification (NCBI taxonomy): domain Eukaryota; kingdom Metazoa; phylum Chordata; class Lepidosauria; order Squamata; family Agamidae; genus Phrynocephalus; species Phrynocephalus guinanensis. The sequence goes on from CM074738.1 coordinate 120,197,800, forward strand.
CTCAGTGATGTAAATAAGATTACAGGACACAAATGTGTTGTTCTGTCTAAGATGGTCGATCCTGCTCACAGCAGTACTCTTAGAGGTAACTGCCTTTGAGAGAGACACAGAGGTGATGGAGGGTCTGTGTTTACCCAGCTGTGATCCAGAACTGGTTTTAAAAAGAGCTATTACTTTGTTGTTGTTGCTGTTGTTGTTGTTGCTGTTGTTGTTGTTGTTGTTGTTGTTGTTCAGTCATTCAGTTGTGTCCGACTCTTTGTGATCCCATGGACCAGAGCTCGCCAGGCCCTCCTATCCTTCACTGCCTCCCGGAGTTTTGTCAAATTCATATTGGTTGCATCGATGACACTGTCCAACCATCTTATTCTCTGCCGTCCTCTTTCCCTTTTGCCTTCAATCTTTCCCAACATCAGGGACTTTTACATAGAAGAAGAATCATAGAGTTGGAAGAGACCTCAAGGGCCATCCAGTCCAACCCCCTGCCATGCAGGAACCCCCATCACAATATTTCCGACAGATGGCCATCCAGCCTCTGCTTAAAAACCTCCAAAGAAGGAGACTCAACCACCCTCCGTGGCAGCATATTCCACTGCCGAATAGCTCTAACTGTCATGAAGTTCTTCCTAATGTTCAAATGGAATCTCTTTTCCTGTAGTTTGAAACCATTGCCCCGAGTCCTAGTCTCTGAATCCATGAGGCGGCCAAATCTGTCCTTCCAGTGAACATTCAGCTTCAAAATCTGTCCTTCCAGTGAACATTCAGGGTTGATTTCTTTCTGGATGGATAGGTTTGATCTCCTTGCAGTCCAGGGGACTCTCAAGACTCTCCTCTGTCCTCCAGCACCACAGCTCAAAAGCATCAATTCTGCGGCGATCAGCCTTCTTTATAGTCCAGTTCTTTATCACTAGTCACAACTTTCTGCAGATGTTGACGGGTAGCAGAAACTCGGATTTGCGGGTGGGTTTCACATGACGTTCATAATTCCAGAAATGAATGGATGGATGGATGGATGGACGGATGGATGGATGGATGGATGGATGGATGGATGGATGGATGGATGGATGGACCTCCCGAATTTTGCAGTTGTAATTAGGAAATACTAGGTAGAAATGTGCCACAGGAGTATTTTTTTCCCACTGCTTTCAGACTCACAACTTTGACATCTCTTTCAAATTAAAAAAAAAGGTGTTTGAAAATTGCACCTTTTATTAGAATTCCGAGAAATGTGCACGGAATTGATTAAGGATAGGAGAGATACGGGACAGTTGAGATAAACGCTGCTTTCCAGCAGTGTATAATTAATATGGATGCAACGTTTCATCTATTGATTCCCTAATCAATTAAAAAAATGTTGCATCTATTTAAAAGGTGTTCTGTTTAGTCATGTTTTGTGCATGGCAACCCCCAAAGGCAACCACTGTTTTAGAAGAGACATGCCCTGTTTTACAAACATCCGGAATGCCTCTCTGCTAAGCACGAATGTGCATCCCTTCCAAACAAAGAAAACCTGCTGCTTGATGCAGCAATATTAGTACCTTGTTACCCATATGCAAATGTCATTGACAGATCGGTGGAGTAAAACACATGTGATTGATTAGTGAAAATGCTTTAATTGCTTTGCAGCCCCAGCAATTAACCTATGAAATTCATTACGAATCCTGCCTTGTGATTGCTAACTCAGATTGTTTTTAAATTTTTTTACTTTCTTTTCTTATAAAAGTAGACCTATCACAACAAGCCGCATGGAGACTTTATGACTTGAAGGAGCTTTTTTAGAGAGAAAGGTGATTGATTCCTCCCACCCCCCCACCCCCCAACTTTCCAGTAAGGCTTTGGACTGATTTGGAAATCATTTGCTATGATTTCCAAGACAATACAGTAGGACCCCAGTATCTGCTGGGGAATGGTTCCAAGCCTTCCCATGGATAATGAAAATTGTGGATAAGAGAGAATGCCAGAACTGCTGTTTTGTGATAGTAACTTGCTTTACAGCTGCTGTTTTGCAACAGTAGCTTGCTTTACAGCTGCTGTTTTACGACAGTATCTTGCTTTGCAGCAGCTTTTTGTGACAGTAGCTTGCTTTTCAGCTGCTAAATTATTTATTTACTTTTTCCTCTGCCAACCGTGGATAACTGAGTCAGTGGAAAATGAATCAGTGGATACAGGGGTCCTACTGTACCTGGATTCTAGGTAACACCTTTCAGAGGCAGACACTTCAGCATGTTGTACATTTGAATGAAAGACTGCCTTTATACAGTTCTGGGACTTTAAAGCCTCCATATGAATCCGAAAAAACAGCCCTATCTCCTGTAGAATTCCTTTAAATTTGGTGGGGGAGGGGCTATTTGCTTACTACCCATGAATTTTGTAAACAACATTTCACCAAGAAAGTCTCTTCTGGTTTGCATTCTCATGACTGACTCCACGAACAATTATAAGGGGACCAAAATGCTACGATTGGTACACCCAAGCCCTCAACAGTAGCACCAATGGTTGTAGAATTTGCAAAGTTCAAGTGTCCCTTTGACGCCAAAACTCTAACAAAAATCCAAGGTATGTTCCTCAACTAGGTTGGGTATCCATAACATGGGATAATCTTCTAAACTAGGCCTTCCCAAAATCCGGCCCGGGGGCCAAATCTATCCCATCAGGCCATTCTGAGTGGCCCGCGGCTGGCTGCCCTGCCCCTCCCTCCCCCTCCTCCATCCCTTTTTTCTAAAAAAAAAAATTCTTCTGCCAACACTGACAACACTGGGAGCCGTTGCCATTGCTGGGTAGCTTGGGGGCGTGCAAGGTCACACAGATCACCGCTTCCAAGGGGCGATCTGTGGCCACGGCTCCCTGTGCTTCCGTTGGTCCCCACCTCCCTCCCTTCCTTGTTCCCCACCGTCCTTCCTTCCTTTCTTGGTTTCTACCTCCCTCCCTCCCTCCCTCCCTTGGTGCCCGCCTTCCTTCCTGCGGGTGGGGTTGCAAGGGGTCAGTGGGTGGGGCTTATGGGTCAGTGGGTGGGGCTTGCAGTGGGGTGGCAAGGTCGGGGAGCAACCAGCCCCTCACACATTTTCAGCCACCAAATTTGGCCCTCCTTACAAAAACTTTGGGCACCCCTGTTCTAAACTCTTAAATGTTAACAACGATACAGCTGTATGCAAATCATGATTTCGTTAAGCAGATTCTCCCTTCCGACACAAACATATACAAATTATACTTAAATGGGCTCTGCCCATAGTACTGCAGTTCAATCAGCAACAGCAAACCCGGTCTCTACAGCGTTCTGAAGCTATGAGAATGACCTTCCCAATAATAGGCTTCCCAGGCCCTAAAGTCTTCCATTCATAAAATCTGAAGACCGAAACCAGACGTGAGCAAACCCCGAGATCTGGAACTTGTGCAGATGTTGGGCTTTCCAAGTCCCAGAGGCCACACCCGAGAATTTCCAAGGAATTGTAGGTTGAAGTATGTCTAGAGCCAAATGTTCTTGAGGCCCATGGGGTGGGTGGGTTTTCTCCTCAAGCTGGAACTTCCCAAGACTTTTTCACCAACTATCGCTGGAGATGGAACATTGGAAGAAAGGCATATTACCTTCTTCTCGTTCCCTTTCTCATGAGGGAGCTGTGTCATCTCCAGGCTTAAAACCGGGGTACTTCAAGGGCCAGATGCAGGGGAGTGGGTATCAGGAGACAGATATCTAGTCTCATGCACTCCCAAACACATCTGGTGGGGCCACTTGTGAGATACAGGAAGCTGGACTAGATCGGCCGTTGGCCTGATCCAGCATGGCTCTTCTTATGTTCTTATGTATGTTCATTAATCTCTCACTCTCTGAGATGGAGGTTTGCAAGGCTCTTTGTAGCTGACATGATGACATCATCCCTGGTGAAAGGTGCAAGGACACTCACCCACCCCAATTTGTGGCAAGCTCATTGCCTACCTGTGGTGAAGAATTCACCAAAACAAATTCCAGACAAGTTGAGGGCTTAAGGTGGCTGTTAAGTGCTTGTCCTTTTGGTCTAAATGGGTGCCTTTTGCTGCCAACAGAACCATGGCCGCCTGCCAAAGTAAAACGAAGGGGGGGGGGAGAATAGCCCTTAATTACAACTATTAATAGTTGGACGATATGCGTCATCTCCCCCACCCCCGGGGATGTATCACTGCAATGTTACCAAAGGTCTGGATAATACATCTGGGGATGAAGAAAGAAAATTAGATGCAACAGGGTCCGTGTGGGTAGGATTTTCAACATTTCTTAGGCGAGCTCCTTCAAAGGAAAAAGGGCAACATTAAAAAAGTAGAGCACACATGTTTCACTGTTCAAACATCAGTTTCAAGATTGCAGCAAATGAGGTATTGCCGGATATTTAAGAACGGCTCTATATATTTGCAATATTTATCACCCAGCCAGTGCCGTGAGATCTCAGAGCAAGCTACAACAAGAACCGTACTTTGCATTAGGGAAACTTACTGTAAAAAATGTAAATGTTTTAAAATATCTAAAATAGCTGAAGCCATAGAGAACTACAGTACTGATACTGGTCCATGGCCTGTTCAAGCCATGATCTTGAAAGGGGTCAAAAAACAACAACAACATGTTTTTACTTTGAGGCCAAAATGCAAACAACAACAACTCACACTGAGTCTTCAGGAGAAGAGTGTTCCTTGGGAAGGTGCTACAGGTCTCTCTCTCTCTCTCTCTCTCTCTCTCTCTCTCTCTCTGTGTGTGTGTGTGTGTGTGTGTGTGTGTGTGAGAATGAGTGAGTGAGACAGTGAGGGGGGGAAGGAGGGAGAGCGAGAGAGAGCGAGAGAAAATGCAGAGACATATATACACACAGAGAGAAAACAACTCTTTAAGGCCCCAGTCTCACGATGATTTTGCTGCTCTTTTTGCTGCGAAAGTCTGCACAGCAAAAGATTGTGCCTTCACTCCAAAGAGCAGTATTTTGGTACCCCGGCCAACCACGCCCCCGGAAGTGCACTTTAACCACAGCAAACTACTTCTGTTGTTGATGCACAGTTTTTAACGCATCAAACAAGGTGCAACCCCATTAGATTCGCACCAATTAAGTTTGTACCCCCTTTCCTGCCAATCCCTGTAGTTCTGTTGGTAAACATTTATGCTACGAACTGGTGGCATACCGTCATGCCAGCACAATTTTTACTGGCTGTCTGCCATAAATTACAATGGATTTTAAGAAAAACTGCTACCTGGCTGCAACACAGGTATTCGACACAAAGGGGAAAAGATGTGCAGTAAGTAAGTTGGGGCGGACGCAGAGAAGTAAAATACTGCCCTGTTGTCGGGGTGCTAACTGCGCATCAAACATCATGTGACTGTCCGAAAAAATAGTAGGCATCAAATTAAGATGCACATATAATGGTAGTGAGACCAGGGCCTAAATCAGATTCTACTCCAGCACTTGGCATATTGCCTTCAAGCTATATCCCAGTACTTTCAGTAAGTATCTGACTCATCCATGCGCAAAAGAGCATACTGGGCCTGGTGGATTATTGATGTGTTCCTGCTAAAACACATTCTGATGGTCATGATTACATTGTAAAATAGACACACCTCAAGGCATGGACCAATGCATGATGCACCAAGGCTGGACTTCCGCAGGGCATCCTCACTCGGTCATTGTTCTGCTCTTGTTTCGCTTCATTAATGGCTTGTCCAATGTTTTGTAGTGATTAGTGCTGAACCCAAAGTGGGCTGAAGCCACGGAAGTGACCTTGGGGCAGTCAACTCTCCACCTGACCGGCCTCATATCTTTGTAGTCATAAGAACATAAAAACATAAGAAGAGCCATGCTGGATCAGGCCAAAGGCCCATCTAGTCCAGCTTCCTGTATCTCACAGTGGCCCCCACCAGATGCGTCTGGGAGCGCATGAGACTAGATATCTGTCTCCTGATAGCACTCCCCTGCATCTGGCCCCTGAAGTACCCTGATTTTAACCCTGGAGATTACGCACATCTCCATCATGGTTTGTAACCTGTGATGGACTTTTCCTCCAGGAATCTGTCCAGTCCCCTTTTGAAGGCATCCAGGCCAGATGTCATCACTACACCCTGTGGCAGGGAGTTCCACAGACTAACAACACGCTGGGTGAAAAAATATTTTCTTTTGTCAGTTCTTACCCTCCCAGTCCTCAATTTGAGTGGATGTCCCCTAGTTCTGGTATTTTGTGAGAGGGAGAAGAGCGCCCTGTCTGGAGGCTGAACCCAAAGGAAAGATAGGAAGTGAATGTAACTTGATGGCTGCCATCCAAGGGTAAACTCCAACTAGAGTAGGACTAAGGCATCAGTGTGTATTTGATAGGTCCACTTTTCCATGAGCTCCATGGATTTAGTGGGTTGTTACTTGCTATTCAATTTCAGCTGCTTGGTTTAACAGATCAACTTGTAGGTAGGGCTTGTAATAACATGTTCCTTCATAATCTGAGGGATAAGATTTAAAAGCCATTGAGACGTTGCTGGGATGCTGCAGGCTGACAACCTTGTGGGAGTCAACGGTGTCTTTTAAACAGTGCAGCGGAGGAAGGATATTTTCTTTTGGCCATCTTGCCCTGATGCTACTGTAGCTTGGACCATATGCTAGTAGAAGGTTGGCTTGACACTTCAGATAGTCATGATTAGATTATTGCGCAACTTTGTACAAAGAACAACCTGCTGGACTCCACTCCACTCCACCCTCCACCCACCTCCTTTCTGTAGTGGTTGGCTGCTGGAGGAGGCAAGGAAGGATTGGCCAGGTTCCTCCCCAGATTGGAGCACCAGCACTGGAGAAGGACCTCAGCGGTGTGCGGAGCTCAGGGGGTAGGTGATGGGTCACCGCAGCACCTGTGGTGTTATAGCTCTTGCTTTGGAGAAAGTGCACAGTGGCCAGCTCTTGCATAAATTTGCCCCCTTCGCTCTCTTAGTGCAATAGTTTTGGGGAAAGGTAGATACCTCTCACCAGGGATGTGAACTGAAGGCTCCCTTATAGCTTTTGGGACTAAACACAGGTGCAGCTAGGTTCGATTCCCCCCAGTCCTCTGAGTATTTGCTTCCTCTGTTCTCATGGATGTTCTATGCCACAGACTGCATGCTGTCTACCATGTCCACAATTCTTCCTTTGTTTTCTGTACATTGGTGGTCTATAGAATGGGACCCACTCTGTTGAAGTAGGAAGGCAAGTGCCCCCAATCGGTGTTGCTCGCAAGAGGAAGACCAATGGCTCGATTCGACAGAAGGCACTTCCTTCTAGCCTTCTAAAACCACACTATGTCTCTTCCATTGTGTTCCAGCCTTCAGAACTCTTTAGGGATTGATTATAGGGGTTGGTGTGACCTTTGCTGCAATTACTATCCATCTGTGTTCCGTGCAATTATTATTTATGTTGTCGAATCCCCTGGTGGTGAAATTAAAATAGAACGCTTTCTTCCCCTCCCTCTCTGCCAGTCTTCAGCTTCTGGTTATTTCTTTTTCTTTTTCTTTTCTTTAACAACCTAGCCCTCCCAGGAGAGCTCTTGATACATCCTCATTTTTTTTCCTAGAGACTCTGGTTCAATAGGATGACAGTTAATTACTGGCTTGGAGCTTCCAGATGTGTATGCTGAAGCTGAAGGAGCTGTCAGGTGGTAGCAAGTGAGGAGTTGGGTGAGGTCCCTTCATGCCAGATGCTCAGGTCAAGAAATGTCAAGAAGAAAGCTCTGTGCTATCTCGACCAAGATGCTTCTTAATCTGTTGGAAAGCCCAACCTCTTCAAAAAGGCCAGTACGTAGGTCCAAAAGGGTTCTGCTCTACCTTTAGGATACATCCTGCCATAGAACATGATGTAGCTTCAAAGATGGAACCTCACTGTGCAACTCTATATTACTCTATTCCACCTTGGTTCTCTTGTGGAAATTGTTGGGTTTTTTTTTATTGCTGTTGACACACAAACACACTGTACCACACCAATCCTTACCATATCACATATAAACAAAGTATGCTGCTTATGTGGAATCCTAGAATCATGAAATTGGCAGGTCTTCAGATCCAACTGACTCTCAAGGCAATCAGTCCTATTGCCAAACTACTCTAACTATCAGGAAGTTTTTTTTCCTGATTTTCATTAGACATTTGCCTATTATACCACCCCATAGCACTTAAAGCACTCTCTGGATAGTTTGCAATTTCTAATTATGCAGGCTACACATTGATGCCCTTCCCTCTGCAGTCTGAGTGTTCAATTTACCGACCTCAGAAGGATGGAAGGCTGAGTGCACCTAAATCTTGCAGCCTGAACCTAGGTCATGAACAGAGTCTTCACCGGAGTACTGCAATTTAAGAGCTGTGCCATGGACCTCCGTATATAGCCCTTGGATCCTGCATTGTTTTTCTAGATTCTGCGTAAAAGAGGAATGCTTGAAAATTGAATGATGGAATCATGAGCAGAGGGAGCATTGATACCTGTTGAAGAGCAGAGGTTCACACTGGGATCCCAGGATGGCTGGCTCAGGCGTGAGACCTGGGGCCTCTCAACTTTAATTTGTTAAGTGGGGACGGTCTATTTAGGCACACGAATACCATTAACCGTACTGAATTTCAGAAAATGCAAGCACACCAGGGACTAATTTCTGCCAGGATCTGGAGCCTCATTTGTCTCCTTTTTGTGACAACAAACAACTGCCAAGATATTTTTCCTCTTATTCTCATTTGTGAACAGGAGATTCATTTGTCGTTATTACAGCTTTTACATTTCTAAGAACGATTTTTTTAAATATTCGTTTCGTTTGTCATTTTGTTTTATTTTTTGTTTTTTAAACAAGTGTAAAACAAGTGTGTGTGTGTGTGTGTGTGTGTGTGTGTGTGTGTGTGTGGTGCTAGTGCACCTTTTTTCCCTTCCCCAAGCCCCACGCACCAGCTGGATCGGTGCTGGGGCAGAGGGAGAAGATGGGTTTTTTCCCCCTCCCTGGTACAGACTGAAAAATTTAAAAATCCAGGTGGGGAAAACAGCGGGCTTTTAAAACTTTTTTCCTCTGCCCAAGTGTTGATCAGCTGGTGCACAGGGCTTCGGGCAGGAAAAAAGTGTAAAAAGCCTATGGTTTTCTCACACCCAATCAGTTTCCCTTAGGAATGTATTGCTACCATACATTCCTATGGGAAAACGAAAAAGGAAACGGAATGAAATGAAAATTTCTATTTTGTTTCATTTCATTTTTCTTAATGGGTTAAATTTTTTAAAAATGCATTTTATGCCCATCTCTAGTGAGATTCCTTGAAACACAGGATTCTCACATAGAAGATCTCCTCTTTTTTATGTCATTTCTCTACCTCAGGGAAAAGTCCCTGGCACTAAGTGATGTTTCACCATCGAATGTTGTGCCTCCAAAGGTGCCCGGCTCTTCTTATCTGGAGGGTTTTGTTTGTGTGTTTTGTTTGTTTCTAAATGAATATTAAATGCCCACCTGTCAGGAATGGGGACCAAAGGACCCTTCAGGCCAGTGGTGGCGAACCTTTGGTACTCCAGTTGTTTTGGACCACAACTCCCAGAATCCCAAGCCTAGATTACCAATGACAAAGGACTGGGGAAGTTGTGGTCCAAAACATCTGGAGTACCAAAGGTTTGCCTCCATTGCTTTAGGCACTAGCCAACCCTACAGTTCTGTGATTCCATGGCCAGATTCCAGAAGAACCTCCAGAGTTATGAGGTGCTTCCACATTGACTCCTTCCCTGCCCCCTGCTTCACGTTTTCCAGCATGGAGGTTCATGCTCCCCATTTCTTCCTTGACGACTTTCCATGTGGCTTGTGGGTCATCCCACTGCCAATGAGCTGCGTCGCATCTGCATTCCGTCTCCCCCTCGTTTGAGCCTCCATCGGCCCATCCATGAGCTCCTCTTATGTGTGCAAGGAAGCAGGATGGTGCCCTTTTGTCATGGGAGTCTCCAGTTGTGGGGGAGCAGACTGCTGTTCAGATCCCTCCCTCCTCATAACAATCCCTGCCCCGAATGGATTTCGGAAGGAGGAGTTTGCCACCTGCAACATCTGAATTACGGTCACCGTGTGGGAAGGACTGCATAAGTTCATTACTCTAGGCTGTCAGCGAGGCCATCACCAGAAAAGGAAATATATAGCTACCATTACAGAAGCTTTACACTCTGTAGTTTATCTCTCCAGTGGTGTGCTATGATCAACCTAATTAGACTGTATCAACTACTCTAGGTTTCCTACTTGGGGCAGGGTTGCCTCTCATTGTTTGGTCAGCAGAGAGTACTCAGCGTTTGATTAAGCACTGGAATTAAATTTTTAAGCATAGCTTCTCCCCCCCCCCCAATTACTGAGTGACTGTCTTTTTGAGGACTGTTCTGTAGCCGTTTGGTTTGGTTCCCTTCCTCCTCATGGCGGTGCCCCTGCCCTCCGGAGCGTCAGATATAAATCCACCAGGAGAAGGAGGGAGCAAGCACCCCCACGACCCAGAGGCAAGACACTTTTCTTAAGTGATTGACTGAAATAAGGTCTAGTTGGGGAGGGAGGTCAAGCAAGCTCTGCACAGCTTGGCCTCAAGGAATCCTGGGATGAGGAATCTGGACAGACAGACAGACAGACAGACAGACAGACAGACAGACAGACAGACAGACAAGAAGGAAAATAGAACAATGTACACCACCAAAAGGTTCCTAGAGTGCCAGTGGGAATTAAATGCAAATAATATTTAAATAAGCACAATTTTAAAATAGTGACAACAGAGGTTTCCATAGGGCTGGATCCTGTACTTCAAACCAAGCTAAACATAAAGTATTGTGTAAGTTAAAAAAATCCTTTAGAATAAGTTCCATACTGTATTTATACACATGGTTCACTGTGGAATGTTCATCTCTCTCTGTCTCTCTCTCCTAGAAGTAGCTTGGGATGTGTCATGATTCCTAGGAAAATGTTGACCAAATTAACCTATGCCAGCTCTGGATAGAAGGTAGATCCTCTCAGTCTCCTGGTAGACCTCTGGGTGATCAGATTAGCAAGGATTTCTGACAGCAAATTAATGGCTGTCTCCTGCCTCTAAATTATGCAATAAATAATACAGTAAGCCGATATTATGATGACAATTGTTTATGATTGCCACATTCATTGTTTATGCTCTGCATTAAGCAAGCAACCTATTTCTTTACGCCTTATATCATGTGAGCAATGGTAACACAGTCCCTCACCAACGGCTGCTGAGAAAATTGCACAGTCAGGGGATAAGAGGGTAGGTCCTCTTATGGATCGAGAACTGGTTGAGATCCCGGAAACAAAGAGTAGTTGTCAATGGGAAATTTTCACAATGGAGAGAAGTGAAAAGCAGTGTGCCCCAGGGCTCTGTCCTGAGACCGGTGCTTTTCAATCTGTTCATAAATGACCTGGAGACAGGGATAAACAGTGAGGTGGCCAAGTTTGCAGATGACACAAAACTTTTCCGTGTGGTAAAAACCAGAGAAGATTGTGAAGAGCTCCAGAAGGATCTCTCCAAACTGGGGGAATGGGCTGAGAAATGGCAAATGTGTTTTAATGTAACCAAATGTAAAGTAATGCATATTGGGGCAAAAACTCCAAACTTCATCTGTCAACTCATGGGCTCTGAGTTATCCGTGACGGATCAGGAAAGAGATCTTGGTGTGTTGGTGGACAGCTCCATGAAGGTGTCTCCCCAATGTGTGGCAGCGGTTAAGAAGGCCAATTCCATGTTAGGGATTATCAAAAAGGGGATTGAAAATAAAACAGCCAACATTATAATGCCATTATACAAAGCAATAGTAAGGCCCCACCTGGAGTATTGTGTACAATTCTGGTCACCGCATCTCAAGAAAGACATAGTGGAACTGGAAAAGGTGCAGAAGAGAGCGACTAAAATGATTACCGGGCTGGGGCACCTCCCTTATGAAGAAAGGCTAAAACATTTGGGCCTCTTTAGTCTGGAAAAAAGGCACTTGAGGGGGGATATGATTGAGACATACAAAATAATGCAGGGTATGAGTAAAGTGGATAGAGGGAAGCTCTTCTCTCTCTCCCAAAATAACAGAACTAGGGGACATACACTCAAATTGAGGGCTGGGAGAATAAGAACTGACAAAAGAAAATATTTTTTCACCCAGCGTGTTGTAAGTCTGTGGAACCCCCTGCCACAGGATGTGGTGATGGCATCTGGCCTGGATGCCTTCAAAAGGGGATTGGACAGATTCCTGGAGGAAAAGTCCATCACAGGTTACAAACCATGATGGAGATGTGTCGTCTCCAGGCTTTAAACCGGGGTACTTCAAGGGCCAGATGCAGGGGAGTCAGATCAGGAGACAAATATCTAGTCTCATGCACTCCCAAATGCATCTGGTGGGGCCGCTGTGAGATACAGGAAGCTGGACTAGATGGGCCTTTGGCCTGATCCAGCATGGCTCTTCTTATGTTCTTATGTTCTTAACAAAGACAAGGCTCGATCGTTCATGAAACCAAGTCTCTGTGTGTTCCCCAAAAGGTGTTGGTTGACCTGCCCTGTTCATGGGCCAGGTTATCTCACCACATCCTTAATAAACTCTGACCTTTCCCAAAGCCAAAACTGCAGGCTTCCAAATTCTCTTCTGTCCAGGAAAGAAGAGGTGATGAATGTACATGGCAGCAAAAGGGTTAATCAGAATGACACAACTGTTCCTCCTCTGGAGAACAGGTGTGGGCCACAGGTGCATCCTCCATTCCTTTTGTTTCTGACAGAGCTTCCACTTGTGTGGGAAGACTTTGTTAGTGGTCCTGCTTCTCAAGAAGATGGAGGTCTTTAGAACTCATCCCTAGGTGGCCCTCAAGTTCTCCTGAGGTCTTCTTGCCTTCCATTCTACCAGCCACATGCTGGTTGGCGGAAGCTTGTAGGCTACAAGGCAGGCGAAGAAGATCCATTTCGCTTTCAAAGGTGTGCCATGGAGAGCTAGGTGGCTTTACAGAACAGCTTTCAGCACGGTGACTATTGCTGCGTTTGGTGTGCTCGAACACCTCCCTAGATCAAATTGTTGCCCTTTTGGGAGTTGAGTGTTTGTGGGAAATAGGGTGGCTTCAGAGCCCAAGTTCAGCATGTCTGATTTCAAATTTTCTTTGTTGTGTTTTCTACCCATGGTATTCTTCCCCCTCCCAGTCTTGTACCTGTACTCCAAAATGTGTGTGAGAGAGAGAGTGAGTGAGTGTGTGTGTGTGTGAGAGAGAGAGAGTGTGCGGGCGGGCAGGCAAGCGGGCAGGCAGGGGGAGGCAAAGCTTATTTTTGAATAGCTCTGGAACATAATCTGAACTAATGCTTGCTAAGTTTTGAAATTGTATTGTTAACTCTCTCTAGCCACACAGCAGAAGTGTAGAGAAGTACACAGCATAATACAGTAGCTGCGACTAATGGTCTCATAGTGCACTGGTTAATCTGCAGTAAGGTCTCTGCTCAGGATGCAAGCTTGTTCCTGATTTGTGGTTGACTTGGCTTTGCAGCCTGCCAGGGCTGGTGAACTGAGAGTACCCAGTTCACTTGAGAGGAGGGTGATGTGTAACCTGCCTAACTGAACTGTAAGCAGTTCAGGAGAAGATTTTAAGTACTATGGGGTGGTATATAAGAAGCACATTTTGTTTTGTTTTTTAATTCCCAGATAATCCACCCACCTTGCGCAATAACTCTCTATGAGACATCAGTTGAGCAAGGAATAAAAGTGTTCCATTTCCTTACAAATGTTAAGCGATCAACATGACTGCTTTTGACAACTCTGGTTCAATGGAGTTTAACAGGCATGTCCTACCAACCGCCATCAAGGGACATTAGCAGACTCTCTCACAGAAAAAAAGACTCTCTCAGTTTAGAGACTGAGATCTCTGGAAAGTCCCACACACAAGACACAACTATTGGTTAATGCTGGGCAGATTGACAGGTACTCCCAGCCTATAAAGGGCCCTCCCACTGAAATAAGCTGGAAGGCAGCATGCAAGGTTGTAAAGAGAGGTCTTTCTGCTAGATGGACGGTATAAAGTACCATCAATCAATCAATCAATCAATCATTCAATAAACTCCTAACACTAATTTCCTAACTAAACCCATTCCTTAAAACAAAGGTTCAACGTGCATTCTGAGCCTGCAGACAAATCATCTGGACTGCTGTATCTCCAATATTGAGGTTTTCCCTGTCAGCTGTAATGTGGAATTTCCGCAGATACTACGGGCACTGTCACAGCTGCGTCCAGACTGCTCTTTCATCACCAGCAGCACCATTTTATGATGCAGTAGCTCTGTTAGGAGGATGACCATATGGGTAATAAACAACGATTAATTGGCTGAATTATGGTTTGCTTTGCAGAAATGGAGGCAGCCGGTTCTTTGGCATAGCTTTCTCAATATCTGCTTTTTCCTTGTCCTGGCTTTGGTTGAGAGAGATAAACCCCAAATAGGTTGTCAAAGGCCGTCACTTCACGAAGAACTTCTCTTCGCAGCGTGATTGCCTTCGCTATGAATTCGAAGGCGGTCACGTGGTAGTCACGTGGTCTCCATTCGCCCCCACCCCTCTTTCCGTGTCCTCACCGGGCGAGGTTTTAGGGTCGAATCCAGTAGTACTTCACGTGCTCCCTTCGCATTCGGAAGCTTACTTGCAACGTCCGGTTTCTGCTTTCTTTTATTTTTTTAAGAAAATTACCACGGCGTATCGATGCATCAATACCCGGCTGTCATTTGCGGTCAGAGGACTTGTGGGCGGCCATCGTGTTTCCCTGAAGCAGAGCTGCTGGGTTGGTTTTTTTGGGGGGGGCGGGGCGGGGAGAGGCTTCTCTCAGCTTCATCGCCCTGTGTGCCCCGCCGCCGCTCTCTGGGTGGGCGCGCGCGGGGGTGTCTTGCGGCGGCGGCACCGACACCCCCTCCCCCCTCCCTCTGCGCAGCCCTTCACCATCCCTTGCCAGCGGAGGGGCTCTGCTCACGTCACCCGGGGACGCTTGCCCCCCCTCTGTTGCCCCTGCCCCGTTTACAGAAGGCAAGATCAAAAGAACGGGTTAACCGAAATATCTATGTATCGGCATTTCGGAGAAAAAGTAAGTTAAAAAATAAATAAATATACTTTTTAACTGGCCACACGTGAATTTGGATACGAAGCGGGATGCGAAGCGAGGGAGATTCCCGGCCTCCGGCAGGGGAATCTCTCGCCCCGCTTGGAGCACGGTTTAGGGGCGTGGTCGGGGCGTGGTCGGGGTGGCGCCGCATCCAAAATGGAGGATCGTGCGGACAAAACCGACCGATTCGCGCAGAAATCACGGCTCGCCGCGCAGCGAGAGGTTCGTGAAGTAACGGCCAAAGAGAATCAGCCCTGCTTCCAATTTTGGTTCCTCCTTCACCCTTGGAGTGCCATCTCTGATCTAGTTTTGATGGTGCCTCTTTGATAGGAAAACTTGGGACAGATATCTCTCTGTGTGACTGAATTTTCCCAAGGAAGCTTCATATATGTTTGGAAATTACTGGTAGCGACATGATTTTAGACAATAAATACCATAATTCTCCTTTCTGGAAGTTCTGCCTACCTTACAGAGACCTAACTGCCATGTCTCTGGAATAAATGTCTAAATTGGAAGAGTTTGAGACTTAGGGCCTTTTCACACGACCCCTAAGATCCGCTGGTCCCTTAAATTCGGACCAGAGATCTTGGGGGTTCGTTTCTGTTCCTGCATCCCCACCCCTCAGTACTTCCTGCTCCTGTCCGCGTGAGGGGAGGGAGGGGGGAAAAAGGACAAAAGAAGCCTTTACTAACCTGCCGGGTTGCCACGAGCCCCGTTACTTCCTGGTTCCTAAGGGGCTCTTAAAGGGGCGGGAGGCAAAAAAACAACAGACAAGCGAGGAGAGCCCAGCACTCTTATCCGCATCAAAAAATTTTCACCTCCAGAGAGAAGGTACAAGAAAAGTGTGCTGGGTCGCGCTAAAGTGGGCGGGGTTGCACTTAATTTTCTGCAAACTCCGGAGCTGATGGGGAAACATTTCTAAGCTCCGGAGCTGGGAGCCATTTGCAGCGCAGCTTAGGGGTCGTGTATAAATGCCCTTAGTTAGGCCTGGATCTACCTATAGTTTTTTCTCTGAAAGGCAGCTTCCAGCTCGCCTTGGGGCAGGAACATGAAATGGCCTTAGTTCTACCTTAGTTCTACTTTAGTTCTATCTGCAAGCCTTTCTTTGCAGATAGAACTAAGGTGCATCCCAGTCAGGTGTTTGTAACGTAGATAAAACTCCCAGAATGGAGAACTGAGGATTAGAAGTCCAAAAAATCCAGAACCCCCATCCCTGAACCACTGGTATACAGCATATGCTCCTTTTCTTTCCTTCTCAAATGACTCCATATTCTGTTTCTTTACTCCTCCATCTCTTGGTCATTTTTTGGATGCTACACGATGAGAACAGGAGAGGTTGAGCAGTTTGGCAGAAGAGTTCAATGGACCTTCCTTGTGGCAATGCCGTGTATCTTGGAATGTCATTTGCTGGTGAAGCAACAGGAAGCTGGATGATCCCTGAACCCTTCCCACTAGCCTCCGTGGAAACAACGGGCAGAGATGTTGGCAAGCCTTTGGATGTGAGTCCCAAGTCCAAGTCTTGGGTACCATGTCCTGAGTCCCTATTAAAAGCAACCTCTTTTCCCCAAGAAAAAAAAGGGAGAGGTTGGTGCATTGTAAAGTTGTGTCTGAACCATTGACACAAAGAAAAACCAAAATAGACCTGAGTTGAGTCCCTGGTTGCCACTTAAGTCTGACTTGACAGTGAGTCCTGCAACGTCAAGTCTCCATTCTTGACAAAGCGCTGGATGAGATCAGTTTTTTTTTTGCTCCATCTTAAGTTATCCTGGTTTTCTTTCCTTCACAGGCTGCGCCTTCCTAACATATTGTGAGAGGGAGTCTGCGCTGAAAGCCCAGAGTGCGCTGCATGAACAGAAGACGCTGCCAGGGGTGAGTCCGTACTGCTTTTCCAGTATTACTGTCACTGTTTCCTAAGGCTGTGGTTATCTTTGGTGGATGGTGGTTACGGATAATAAACAGATGGTTGTTTGGTTGACTTTATGGCTTTCCTTAGAGAGTCTGGAACAGGTTCCCATTTGCGTAATGGTGGAACATCTACCTTGTCACTGTTTTGACACTGTCAAATGGGCAAAATAATAATAATCAAATACATTGGCCAGAATCTTCCTGGTGGACTTTTAAAGACGATTTTCAGAATCTGGATGTCAGTGACCGAACAAGCTGGCTGGTGCATGTGTGTGGAAGTCTTAGGTCTCTGGCAAAACTTCTAAGTGAGCTTGGAAGGGATGTAGACTGGTATCAGTTCCAGGGACATGTAAAATAAAGATTTGCTGTCACCAAGGTAGGGTGCCGGAGAAAATTCAGAAGCGTGGTTTGGCAGGAACAGTCCAAACAAACTTTTACAGCCATTTCTACTCAGGGACAGTCCTTTTCCCAGCCTTGCGCCCAGAGCTTTGTGTCTGTGCTGGGTGTGTGTGTGTGTGTGCTGATGTGTGCAGGCTAAAGCAGATGGTCTGCCTTTGGTTTCCAGCATTGAGAAGAAGAGCTGGGGGGTTCTCTTTTTGTAAAGAGGGTAAAATATTGCAACTCCATTTTTTTTATTTTGATAACTGAATGAGGGATGGCAGTTAGGGCAAAAACCATCATTTCGCATATCAATATGGATGCTCGCGGAAATGCAGCATCTTCGGTGGATGTGGAGCTGCTTGAGGCTCTCCTGATCAAGGAAAATTGACGTGAGAACGGCATTTGTGGATGTGGAGGTCTTTCTGGTCCTGCGGACTTGTTGGAGTGGCAATTAGTGCTTCAAAGACTATTTTTTTTTTTTTTGGATGGGGTGGGAAGAGGATGGACCAAAGATGAGGCTTATGTCTTGCACAAAGAGAAGGGTAGAGATGAGAGAATCTGAAGGGTTTCTTCACAAAAAAGCAAGGCAATGATCTTTGAGCAACACAGAGAGAGCCAACTCCGCCCACACACCCTAAGAAAAAAGCATGCATAATTCATTGAAAGACATGTCAGGATCAATGGGATGATGAAGGATTCAGGAGGCAATATTTGAGGAAACTGTAGCAGGCAATCTCTGGAAAGTTTGTCTTCCTATATACATAAATTGATAGGACAGATAACTGCGCTGAAGCTCGTGGTGTATACGTACATGTGATTTACAATGCAATCTCACGTCTATTGACTCAGACAGATGTATGTTCGCTGTGTCTTGCAGGACTTACTCCCACTTAAATATGCATAGGATTGTAACTGTAGGGTCTCTTTCAAAACCCCGCTTGATAAGAATTTTCAAGGGAAGGGGCTGAAACCATCTTTCTCTTTGTGTGCTTTTATAATGCTTTTTTTTCTTTTTCCATGTATTTCCATGTACTTCATGTATTTTCTCCTTTAGAAATTTAGCTTTGGTAGGGGAACATGACAGCAGGACATAGGCTTTATTGTGTCAAGGTTGGGCCAGGCATCAAAGTAGATGGGAACTGGCTGAGATAACTAAATAAATAGTTTAGTGAAAAGCCATAGTTACAGCTGTATGGTTCTCTCCCCACCCCCAAACCTGAATCGTTGCTTAAATGTCAATCTTACTCATTCTTGCCGATTTCAAACTTGATGGTATACAGATCAATCTTTGTGGGGAGGGGGCACACTGCAAATAGCTGCTAACTATAAGGCTTGGCACCCCAACAAGAACACTGTACTGTTGTTTCTGTGCTGTCCACTAGAGATGGGCACGAAACGAGCAATTTTTTGTTTTCGTTTTCGTTTTTTCGTTTCGTTACATAACGAAACGAAAAACGAATTTTGTCTCCAAAATGAAACGAAATGAACCGAAACAACAGAAATTTTGTCATGTGTTTCGTTTTCGTTGCGGCAAATACATTGAACTGTAATGAATGCTAACAAAACAGCAATTTTTTGTTTTCATTTTCGTTTTTTCGTTTCGTTACTTAACGAAACGAAAATGAATTTGTTTGCAAAAAATTCACGAAAAACGAAAACGAACCGAAACGGACCCCCAAATGACAAACGACAAACGAAACACCATTTTTTTGAGTCGTGCCCATCTCTACTGTCCACCCTTCTCACAGTTTGCTCCTTTCCTCAGTGGTATGTTTTTAAGGCCAAGCACAGGGAAATGTCTTCACTCACTCATGCAGCCCTCATGGTCAATGGTGTGTGTTTTATTCAAATGTCCCAAGATGTGACACAAACCTTCACCCCTTTGAAGGGTTCGCCTTCCGCGTTCACAGTGCTTTGCTAGTGGTTGATCCTTCCTGTGCAGACTTTTGCTTCAGTTGCTACAGGAATCCCTCACCTCCCCAAAAGTCAAGAGAAAACTACAGTCTGGTGTTTAAGGTGAGATGCTTCAAAGAATAGGTTCCGCAGGCTGCATTTTACTGGAGATATGCCTGGAAAAACTGAGAGAGCATGTATCACCATATGTATTTCTGGCTAGGCTCTTAAACCCATATTCAGATAGTTATTTTTGATTCAAGCCATCTTGTGTAGAAACGGAGGGGGGGAGGAACAGCCACTTTCAGATTATCATCCAGTTTTGTGAAGTTGAACTTTTTCAGTTGGGGGATAGTTTAGCGTGGCATCAGAAGATCTCTTCTATGGATTAAAGCACACTAGATGTTGGTAGATTCCATGTGGATCTGAGAAAGGTCAACAGGCTGTGTGTTCCTGGAGACTGCAGTGGGACAAAGACAAGCAGTCATGCTGTTGTGGCACAGTTCTTCAGACAGCCCTGGGAGTTGACTAGAAATACATTTTAAGAATGGCAACCATCTTTCTTCTATTAGAGATCCTCAAACTGAGTGCTTCAGAAGCCCTGGATGAGAGGGTTTGGGGAAGCTATCGCCGAAAAATATCTGGAGAGCAGATGTTCCCGGACAAGAAGTATGTGTGAAATGAAAGGCTATGCTCCCTTTGGGTTGTATGGTTTTCCTTTGGTTCTGACCAAGAAAAGAACAGCCTTCTGAAGGTATTCAGCTAGAGTTCCTATAGGAAGATGTGGCGGTATATAAATGCAACAAATAAATAAATAAATAAATAAATAAATAAATAAATAAATAAATAAATAAATAAATAAATAAATAAATGCTGACACTACAAATTTATTCCGGACAGAGGCAGGGAACACACGAGCCAAGAGTTTGCTAGCACCACAGAGGAGAGATGTCTACAACAGTCCAGTCCAAAGGGAGAATTTACCTGCACCTTACCTTTTCTAGGCTCCCGGCTGAACACACCCAGGTAGACTACTTGTACATTAGGCAATGACTAGCAACCAGCACTACAAATCCTTTCAGGTGATGCCTGGCTTCTGAAGTCCAAGTGTCCTGGACGTCATGCTTGTTTAGGAACCTGGGGAGTCAATGTCTGTGTTTTGATGGTGGCCGATGATCATCACATCATCAGAGATGGCTCATCACTACCATTCAGATTCAGATAGTCCACTCCACCACACATAATGGTGCCTATCAACCTATCACTTGTTGATGTGATGGAGGTCTTGTAGTCATCCACATTGCTAGGGTTGCAAAAATAATCTCAATCCCCAAGTCTGAGAGCCAAGAGTCATGGATGGAGTGAGTTACTATCAACAACAAACAATCCAATGTCTTTATGGATGACAGACAGACATAGGTCTACATTAACATGGGTGTCCCAGCATGTGTGCCTTTTGAATCTGTGTAGTGTGCATAAGTGTTGATTTTTAAAGTCCCTAATGATTTAATTAACCTATTCTAATTGAGAATAATAACTGAATTTAGGTCCCTATCTTTTGCTAAGCCCATATCCCTTTGTATGGGACGCATCAGTGTGCATGTCCCTTGTTTGACCTTCTATGGCGGATGCAAACTGCTTTATATTGTGAGGTAGGACTATGAACCATAATCCAGTGCCATTTCTTTTAAAGACCCTACTACAGGGTGGGACAAAAGCTTGCATGCATACTCCCTTCTGATAGCATCTGCATAGCAATACTACTGTGTATTCTAACACAGAAAGAAGGTAGGGACATAGTCAATAGTTCATGAGCAAGGCCGGGAGAAGAGCTATCTACTCACACTACGTCATTGATTCAGGGTTTTCCCCTTCCCTTTTCCATTAAGAAACCCAGCATCTGTCCTTCTACCCACCCACCCAACCTGGTGCTCTTGAAACCCTGAATCAAGGCATTATTAAACCAGTCTATACATAAATGTAAAAAGGGCATTCCCTCCTTCTGACTGCATAGGATGCTGAATCATTGCCCACTTGCAGTAGCGTATACAGTGGTACCTTGTATAAAGGAATTAATTCGTTCCAAATGAAATTATGTTAAGTAAATTTTCCTTTCTACAAATTCCCATAGGAATGCATTGAAAATGGAGTAATCCCATTTTTATGTTGTATGGATTTTCCCCATAGGCGATTATGTTAAGCAAATTTCCCCTATCTCTGGAATTTTTATTTTGTACAGATTTTATGTTATACAAGATGTTTGTTATACAAGGGTCCACTGTAGTTGTCTGCAACTGCGGTTTGATCTGAGCTTTATAGGGAATAGGCTTTACATATTGTCCGGTGATAGCTGGGTGATAAAATCATCTGGTAGAGTGATCGTAAGACCCCTGAGCTTATGGGGTGCAAGAATTCACAAGCGATTGTGGTCCGGTTGATTTCCTCTGATTTCTGGTGCACAGGTGTGTGTTTGAGTTTGGGAAAGGGAAATGTGCGAGCAGGAGGAACAGAACACAAAAGTTTGTGCTACTTCTTTGGCGGTCCTTCCTTCGGTGTTGTCAAGCCGTGTGGACTTCTCCACCACCTCTCCCTTGGCCTCTTCTGGCAGGAGAAACCATTAGAGATGGGCACGACTTGAAAAAAATTTTTTTCGAGTTGTCGTTAGTCGGGCCGGTTCCGTTTCGGCTCGTTTCCGTTTTTCGCGAAAATTTGCAAAAATTAGTCAGTTCGTTTTTTCGTTTTTCGTTGTCGTTAGTACTGGTTTGGGGAGGGGGTAGCGGGCTCCTGGAGGGAGCTGCAGGAGTCAGCCAGAGCCACAAGTGACGGACTGGCAGACTCTTTGCACCCGCTGTGTCTCACGTACTTGCATGTAGTGCAATGCAAGTAGATCTGGCTTAGGGTTAAGACGGCTTAGCGCAACGGCTAGGGTTAGGCTAGTTACGGGTGAGGTTACGGTGAGTATTGGGGTGCATCTGGGTGCCTCTCTGACCCACTTAGAAGGACAGTGTACTGGCGTATGGGTTAGGCTTAGGGTTCGGGTTTGGGCTACGATTAGTGGGCTGTTTATGCCCGATTGGCACATCCCAGAAGTCTCTGTGGTCAACCTGGCCAAGTGGCCATGCGATTGGTGGAAAATTTGCATGGTCTACTCCCATGGGAGAGCCCATCATTGCGAATGCGCAGGTGTAAAAAAATAAAATAAAATAAAATAAAATAAAATCAACGGAGACTTTTTTGCAAGAAAAACCCACTGCTGCTACTGTAAAAATTCAAGCATTTAAAATAGCTAATTTCCGCATGTTTCTGTGGTGCTTTGGTGGGGTTTTGGGCAACAATTTCAAAAAAAATATTGCGGTCGCCATTTTGGATCCCCCCCCACCGCATGGCAAATGGATGCGCCCTCCCAGCCTGGTACAGTCAGCAAAACCTGGCCATGCGATTGGTGGAATGGCTCCAAAACTTTGCATGGTCCACTCCCATGGGCGAGCCCATCATTGCAAATGTGCAGGTATAAAAAAATAAAATAAAATAAAATAAAATAAAATCAATGGAGACTTTTTTTTGCAAGAAAAACCCACTGCTGCTACTGTAAAAATTCAAGCATTTAAAATAGCTAATTTTCGCATGTTTCTGTGGTGCTTTGGTGGGGTTTTGGGCAACGATTTCAAAAAAAATATTGCGGTCGCCATTTTGGATCCCCCGCACTGCATGGCAAATGGATGCGCCCTCCCAGCCTGGTACCAGCAGCGCAGCAGTAGCAATAGCCAAGGAGAGGGGGGCGGGGAACACCCCCCCCAAATAAAACACCCTTCTGGCCTGGTAGGTGCCCTCAGACAGTTTTCGCCTACTTTTAGGGCCGGGAATCGGGGTTTTTTTAACTTTTAAAAACTTTTTTTCTGTGCCGCTTGGCATTGCGCGATGCAAGTAACGAGCACGACAAATCAGACCAAATTGTTCGTTCGTCGGTTCGAGCTCGAAGTCTGGGGCAGTGATTCCCGTTACCGTTTCCGTAGAGTAACGGAAATGAGTAATGGAAACGGAAACGGGAATACCGCTAAGTCGTGCCCATCTCTAGAAACCATCATTCCCCCCTCCCCCCAACCCAACTCTTCCCAACTTGTGCCTGGGGAAGGTTCCGAAGGTGTAGTGTGTTTGTCCGTGGTTGTGTATATTTTACATATAATAGAATAAGGGGATGATGAAGTATATTAGTTCTTTAATAATTTATAGGAATGCTTTGATGTTGCAGTAATTACATTAAAGGTCACATATCAAAGGTAATTTGGGTGAGCAGCTGTGATGGTTTCTCAAAAGCAATCAATATTTCTGTCCGTGGTGCTGTTTTCACTAAGGGTCCTTCCAGATTAAAGGAAGCTTATTACCAGCCAGACGTACACAGGGGAAATCATGAACAGATTGAGGAGACGCTTTGCTCACTTCCCCCACCTACAATTAACACCGTTCCCCCTTAATCTGTGCTAATCCTTCGTACGGAGGACACACCACTGGCCTTTTCAGACAAATTAGGCACAGGATCTGTTTGACAGAGAGAATGGGTGGTGGTGGGTTGGAAATAGGAGAGCCTCTGAGTGGAGCCATCTGTGGTGGGGATTTCTGCATGGAATTTTGGGCACCCGCGAGAGATTCTAATAAATCTGTAGGGATAAAAAAACGGTTGTTTTAGTCATTCATCCCCGTGATCAAGGAGAGAAACAGAAAATGTGATTTATGCATGAAAGGAGCCAGGTAACGTGTGATATATGATCTCATGTGTGTGTGGTTCCATAGTTACAATTGCCAACGTCCACTTCTTAAGTAACAGGAAATGGAGTTGGATGAGAAGGAGGATGGCTTTTGTTGTCTTTATGGTTTAGTATTCTGGCCTTGCTATATATTTTTTTCTTTTAAAAATAAACTCATTCCCATTCTCAGTTACAACCCAGCTAACATTTTCCCTTCCTCTTTTCCCCCCTTTTCTTTTCTCGAGGTTAATGTCAGAGGATAATGTTGTGAAATGTAATTACACGATCAAGATCAGCTTTTATTTATGATCCAAATAAACTGAGCTCATGTCTAATAAGCTCCGTGGTCTATTTCTCCTCCTCCCCATCCACCTTTTCTCTCTTCACGGAGAGGAAGCAGGTCATATGGCGGAGGGGGGAATGTTGCATTGCATTACCTCACTCAGGCGCTGCAACAATTCTGGAGGAGAAATCATGGCAGTGTGGAATCAACAAATTGTTAGTGTAAGTACTTTTCCAGATGCCAGGATCTATTAAATTCTGCGCCTTGGAGAGAAAAAAGAAAAAACAAGGGAGAAATGTTGGTTTAGCAACATTTGCAATGTATTGGATTCCTTGTCAAGTTATGAAAACCAGGTTTTGCTTGAATGTGTCGTTTTTATGTTCTGTACACATCTCCCTTAGATAGCCGTAACAGGTTTTTGTGTGTTTGTTTTAGGGAGAATGGCTACTTGTCAAACTGAGCCAGAATGGGAACCATGGGTTCAGTTTTAATTTTTGCAGGCAACCACCCTTTGTTTTTCTGCGTGCTTTTCAGTATCGTTCCCTCTCTCACCCACACTCATGCCACACAAACGCGGCCACATGCCTCGGACTTCCAGCCATTTCTCACTCAAGCCTAGAGCAGTGTTGGTGAACCTATGGCACAGGTGCCAAAGGTGGCACTCAGAGCCTTTTCTGTGGGCACCCGACATCGCCCCTTCACAGCCACCTGTATTCAGGTTAAATGGCTCTATTGGCACATCAAAAATTAGTGGGTTTTGAATTGCAGTTTGGGCACTCGGTCTCTAAAAGGTTGGTCATCACTGCCCTAGAGCTAAAGGCACCATCCCAAAGCCTCCAAAGGCTGTTTATTAAAGGACAGCTGCCCTTCCCTCAAAAAAAAAAAAAAAAGAGTGAAATGCTTCGGAACACCTTCTTTCTTCTCGCAGAACTCGAGTACTACATGTTCCTCAGACTGCAAGGCCCTGTTTCAGCTTTGTTTCAAGTCCCCTCCATATATATATTTTTTGCAACTTCCATACAGACTGGATCTTAAAATATGACTCATATTGTTGCTTGAGTTGAAGTTCACCCGGTGCTTCATTGCATGTCTTCGAGGTCTAGTTTACCCCGAGATTGATTGCCTTCAATATTGAATCCCCAGCTGAACATCTGGTGCTTGGTGAAAGAATGGCAAAGTCACAGCATAGGTGTACGTAAAATGTTTTATTCACTTAATGAATGGTCCAGATATTGCTACCCCTTATAGACATTATCAGGAAAAATAGTCCCATTTGGAGGATCATAGAATCATAGAATCACAGAGTTGGAAGAGACCTCAAGGGCCATCTAGTCCAACCCCCTGCCATGCAGGAACCCCATCACAATATTTCCGACAGGTGGCCATCCAGCCTCTGCTTAAAAACCTCCAAAGAAGGAGACTCAACCACCCTCCTTTGTGGCAGCATATTCCACTACCGAACAGCTCTCACTGTCAGGAAGTTCTTCCTAATGTTCACATGGAATCTCTTTTCCTATAGTTTGAAACCATTGCCTCGAGTAGTAGTCTCTGAAGCCATGGAAAACAAACCTGTTCCCTCTTCAATATGACATTCTTTCAAATATTTAAACATAACTATCATATCCCCCCTCAGCCTTCTTTCAGAGAGGCTAAACATTCCCAGTTCCCTAAGCCATTCCTCATAAGACATTTCCTCCAGACCCTCAACCATCCTGGTCGCCCTCCTCTGTACCCGCTTGAGGTTGTCAACATCCTTTTTACATTGAGGCATACAGAACTGGACAGGTGGGGTCTGACCAGGGCAGAATAGAGTGGTACTATCACTTCCCTTGATGCAACCAAGAATCACATTGGCTTTCCTGGCCGCCACATCACACTGCTGACTCATGTTCAATTTTTGGTCCACCAAGACTCCCAGATCCCTTTCAAAGGTACTATTCTCCAG
This sequence comes from Phrynocephalus guinanensis, assembly GCA_037367245.1. Classification (NCBI taxonomy): domain Eukaryota; kingdom Metazoa; phylum Chordata; class Lepidosauria; order Squamata; family Agamidae; genus Phrynocephalus; species Phrynocephalus guinanensis. The sequence continues at coordinate 120,223,985 of CM074738.1, forward strand.
TCAAGTATCCCCTATATCAGTGCAAATCATTCTTTTTACCTAGATGTAGCACCCTACATTTCCCTCTGTTGAAATCCATTCCATTAGCTTTGGCCCAGAGGAATCCTTCTGTGGCGAGAAAAAGTGCTTCCCTTCCCCCATTCCTTTTCCGAGGTATTTACATTCTAATCAAGATAGCCATGAACGGGTTTGTCCCAGTTCGTAAAGGCCACAGCACAAATGCTCCCCTACCCTCCCTCTTTTGCCTCAATCTCCTCTGCTTCACCAGGGCCCAGCGTGGTTTCTTCCTGCACCCCCTCGACTGTTCTTCCCCTCCCGGCAACAGCTCAGGCTTCCTTGCCCCGCCAACTTGGCTGATCGCCCACTCAGACAACAGGGCAGGGCTGTGCTCTTTCCCGTGCCTGGTGTTGGGATATATTAATGGATTGGTGGGAGATTGGTGTATTATTTGATATTATGTGCTGCGGTCTGATTAAGGAGGAGTCGTAGACACAAAACGTATATGAAAATATACTTTATCTCTATGTTCTAAAGGGGAAAAGGTAAACGGGATGGTCTATGAAAATAATAAAACACTCATTGGATATCTGTACAGATAAATATACAAAATAGAAAATAGGGCAACAGCAGTTGTGTTAGAGCTCATAAAAGGAAATATAAGGAGCTATACACATATATACTGCCTTGCTTATTAAAATACAAAAGAGTAAAATACAAGCTTACATAGCAATAAAATAGTAGTAATTCTCCAACTCTCTCTATCCCTCTGGAGACAAACGTCAGGCAGGTCAGGACGTGGCCGAGGAGAGAGTGTTTGAGGCTAGCACCATTACTTAAATAGTGAGGTCTTAAAGAGATTAGCCCCTAGGAGATGGAAAACAGCAAGCAATCCAGGTCTGCTGAGTCGCAGGAGGAGGCAAAGGAGAGGAGGAGGAGGAGGAGGAGGAGGAGGAGGAGGAGGAGGAGGAGGAGCAACTGTGCTGCCACCTTTATGAACTAGCATGAACTATGAACTGGGACTAAAGCAGTCTGTGCCCATCTCCGCTGGAGACCCCAAAACAAAAGACCTCTGTTCAACTGTCGCTGCCATCTCCTGCCTTCAGTACAATGGGAACATGGATGCACATTGCATGGAAATGAATGGGGAGCATCTACCATTTTGGATGGTTATTCTGAAGTCCATCCATTGTGCAATCTGGTTGGAATCCCCACATTTTTTGTGGCTGTCTGAGGTCATTTTCCAGAAACTAAGTCTTCATGGAGCTGAAGGGACAGACTTCATAGCCTCCCCCCTAGGCTAAAACCACTACATTTGAATTATTTTCAATTTATATAGTCTTCAGTTTCCTCTGCTTTTAAGTCTTGCCCCGAATCCTGGATTCTTTGCCTGCCTCCCACCCTTTGCCTATTTCCTTCAGCTTCTCATTGTGCCTAAACAACTACACAAGGGAAAATCTGGACAGCCACACCATGGGGGCGACAACTCAGATGCATTCATTCCATTGCTCATCCACTACATTTTAACAAAAAATGTGTCCTGGCCCAGGGAGGTATCAAATAGATTGTAGTGACTGCAGGTTCCTAAGGCAAGGGTGTCACATTTCCTTCTAGGAAAGGATAGAGCTTCTATTACATTTTTCAGCCTCATGGCAGAACAAACAGGTTGCAATTCTTGTCCTCCAGCAGCAAAAAATAAAAATAAAAAAATAAATCAGATTTTTCAACGGAACAAAAAAATCAGCCCAGCTTCTCCTGGTACCACCTCAAACCCACTCCAAACAAAACAAAAAGAGAGATGTACTATTTCAAAAGCAGATAATAGAATCACAGGATAGTGAAGTTGGAAGGGGCCTAGAAGGCCATCAAGTCAAGCCCCCACCCCCCCGGCTCCATGCCTGAATACAAATAAAAGGATTCACTGAGATCAAAAGATGTGCTCAGCTTACAATTTGCAGGATGCATTGAGAGAACTTGAGAGACCGGCCATGCCTCAGGAGCAGAACAGGGCTCAGTGCATACTCCTTTGGAGATGAGCAGAAATAAGTCACCTGGAGGATTCTTTCCATGCACTTTGGTCAGTGGCAAATAGATGAGCTGGGCCCAGTTTTTGTGACGTCAGGTTCTGTGGATGGCCCTGGAGACACTTGCCGATCTGCCTCCTGTCACTTCCTTTCCCCACTCATTTGCATGCTGCCTGTTGCTGTCACCGCCTTGCCTTCTGACAGACTTGCTGACAGGATCAAAGAACGTGAACAACAACAAAATGAATTCGGTAGAACGTGAGCAAAAACCTGACTCTAAAATCCTAGTTCCTCTGCAGGGACTGCAGGGCTGATTCGATGGAAGTTTTCCACTCAGCCTGAGAACGTTAATGGTTTTCCAGCCGTGTACCCAATGTGGTGTGGTACACAGAGTGATGGACTATGGCTCAGGACGCCTGAGTTTGAATCCCTGATCGGCCATAAAAATGCACTGGGGAAATGGCAGAAATAAAACCACACCTGAAATATCTCACTTCCTTTGGGAGCCCAATCAGACTCTCAATAATTTGGTTCTGACTTGATGCTATATCACAATAATAGCAGCAGCAGCAGCAACAACAACAACAACAACAACAATTTATTTGATTTGATTTGATTTGATTTCATCTCTATACTGCCCATTTGGCAGCAAAGGCCACTTTGGGCAGTTGACAGCAATAAAGAAAAATCAATTTACCAGTAAAGCACAGGTAAACAATAAGACACAAGTCAGATCAAACAAAGCATTCTAAATAAAGGACTCAGGGATAAGAAATTGTTCTCATATAGAAAGTAAGGTGGTCACTACTACTACTACTACTACTACTACTACTACTACTACTACTACTACTACTACATGTTATTTGCATAATCTGAGTTTCTGGATGATAATCAAGGCCACAGGTTGCATAAAGCTTTATTAGTGTACTGAAGATCCTACATAAATGTTAGGGAAGGGGGCTGGACAACCATGGATGCTTTAAAAAGGCACCCTGTGGTGTCATTGATGCAGGCTCTTTGCAGGGGCAAAGATGTGTCCAAGTCCAATTCAAAGGATATCCAGAGCCACCTTCAGTTCTTGGAATGTCACCCATCAGTTGATCTTGGTGTGACAGGAAATATACCAGACTAATCATTCCTCCCCTTGGCTTTGTTGTATTCTCTAACTCAATTCTCTCACAGAATTGAGGTTTTCTCATACTGAAAACCTGTCCCTTTAATCCAGGCCTTTCCGAAGCCTACGTAACATCATAATGTTGAGGTTATTTCAGCCCTGTTCTTCCTGCTTGCAGTCTTGCCCTTAAACTATTATTGTTGGTTAATTGCATGTTGTTTGATTTATGTGTTTGACGGTAATTTTGCTTTGATTTTCCTTGCATTGTGTTACTGGGTTTTGTTTTGTTTTTTAAGATTCTATTATCGATTATATTTGTGACCCACTCAGCATGGCCTTGGTAGCCAGGCTGGGTGATGGTTTTATAAAAATCAGATAAACACAGGCCTACATACATGCAGACAGACAGACAGACAGACAGACAGACAGACAGACAGATCATCCCTCCAATATATATTTTTGCCATCTTGGCTATAACTTGGGGAATATTGTTTTAAGTCAAGGGAGTGGACACTATTCCTGTGCAGGTCTGGGTATCTGCCCGATGAAATGCCGCACTCCTTGGGGTGCTGTTTTGCTGATTGCACGGCTGCCTTCTTAGCTGAACACGTACATTGGACTGCCTTCCTCCTCCTCCTCCTCCTCCTCCTCCTCCTCCTCCTCCTCCTCCTCCTCCTCCTCCTCCTCCTCCTCCTGGATCAGAAGCCTTGCCCTTCTCCTGTCAGTTGTAGTTGGGTCAGCAGTAGCGGATCAGTAAAAGACTCTTGGAATGTGCTGAATGCACACAAACCATTTGCTCTGCCCTTAAGACTCTTTTTTTTTTTGAAGAAAAACTGATCTAATTATTCCCTGGGGGAAATCTTGCTTTTTTTCCTGAAGTTAAAATACCCCCCCCCCAAATAGAGGTGGTGGGAAGAAGGAGGAGGAGGAGGAGGAGGAGGAAAGAGAAAAGACCGGCGAGGACCCCACCCCTCACTGTGCACACTCTTTGGACATGGGCACTTTAGTTCAAAAGATGCCCTGCTTTTTCCCGAAAGCAGAAAAGCAAAATCAGGGCAGCGGGCATTGCCACATAGGGCAGGGGAGAAGCTATTTTCCATTACACGGCTTTCCATTTATTTATTTTTAATGTTAGTATGACAGAATTTCAAAGGTTGCCGGCGGAGATGAAAACACCTGAGCCCCCGTCTCTTTGGTAAACATGAGGAGTTCCATTTCACTTCGCAAAGCTCGGCTGTCTCCCAGCACCATAACTGCTTCCCTGGGAATACCAAAAGAACTTACTCTCTGCCTTCCAGGAGGAATGATTCGGAAGGAGAAGCTGACATCTACCAAGGCCCCGGTCTCACTACCATTATCTGCGCATCTTAATATGATGCGTACTATTTTTTCAGGCGGCCACGTGACGTTTGATGTGCAGTTAGCGCCCCGACGACAGGGGGGTATTTTACTTCTCTGCGTCCGTCCCGACTTGCTTACTGCACATCTTTTCCCTGTTTTTTCCCTTGTGGTGTATACCTGCATTGCAGCTAGGTAGGACTTTTTCTTTTTAAAATTGATTTGTAATTGCAGGCGGAAAGCCAGTAAAAATTGTGCCTGCATGCTGGCATGCCACCAGTTCAGTAGCATAAACAATTACCAAGGCAGAACCACAGGAAGTGGCAGAAAAAGGGGTATGAATCTCATTGGTGCGAATTTTCTGGGGCCATACCATGTTTGAGGCGTTAAAAAGTGCACATCAATAACAGAATTATTTTAACACAACCCCGAGCAGTGGTACAAAATGTTGCGGTTAAAGTGCGCTTCTGGGGATGTGGTTGGCCGGGGTACCAAAATACTGGTCTTTGGAGTGAAGGCATGATCTCTTGCTGTGCAGTCTTTCGCAGCAAAAAGAGCAGCAAAATCGTCGTGAGACCGGGGCCTAAGTCTTCAGGTTTCCGGGCAGCTGTGCTTGGGCATATGAGACTGTATCCAATTAGTATCAGCAAGGTTTCCTTTTGTACCTTTCTTCTGTCCCAGACCTTCCTCTCTCCCAGGAGATACTCTGGACCCTCAAGCCCTGCATGTTTTTGAGCCCTCGGTAGGCCTCAGCAGATCCTATTCGCCAGGCACCAAAATCTGGGTCAACGTATTCATGGATCACAAATCAAATCCACCCGTGCATTTTCTTGGCAGTTGCATCCCAGAAAGCCCATTCAGCATTAATAATGGAATTCAGGCTCGTATGTGCTTTCCCCTCGCAGTTAGCTGATTAGCGGCTGGCTCGTCTATTTTATTTATTTAATTCAGGGCATGTCTGACTCACTTGTTTCTCTTGCAATTCCGGGTAGTTTGCAATAAATCCATCAGACCGGTTCTCTCCAAAACACACCGTGGCCTGATGAAACAGGGGAACTATCTTAAACCCAAGCAGAGTCTTGGAATAGGGTGCATCTTTTGGTTCATGGGAGATCTAGAAGGATAAAAGGGGCCCCATTTCATATAGAGAACGAGGAGCAAGCCCAATTAAAGGCTCACATTAGCCATGACTCTACTGCAATGCTTCTGGCCCATACATGTATATATAATATTAATTCTCAGCTTCCCCCAAAATCTTTTAAATGCACACAATGGCATTTGAGCATACAAATTTATGCAGGGCATGAGTAAAGTGGATAGAGGGACACTCATCTCCCTCTCACTAGGGGACATCCACTCAAACTGAGAATTCGGAGAGTGAGAAAAGACAAAAGACATTTTTTTTAGCCAGTGTGTTGTTGGTCTGTGGAGCTCCCTTCCACAGGATGTGGTGATGGCATCTGGCCTGGATGCTTTCAAAAGGAGGTTGGACAGATCCCTGGAGGAAAAGTCCATCACAGGATACAAGCCATAATGGAGATTTGTAATCTCCAGGCTTAAAACTGGGGTACTTCAAGGGCCAGATGCAGGGGAGCGGTACCAGGAGACAGAGATCTACTCTCGTGTGCTCCCAGGCGCATTTGGTGGGGCCACCGTGAGATGCAGGAAGCTGGACTGGATGGGCCTTTGGCCTGATCCAGCATGGCTCTTCTTACGTTCTTATGTTCTTATGAGCACACAATTCCTTTGGCAGCCTTGCTTTTCAGTCGCCTCTTCCATCTGGATTGCCCACGGTCTGTTTCTGAATTGTATTGGGAGGACTGCTGGCTCCGTTGCCTGCAAAACCGCGTGGGTTGACGTAGCTGCTCGTGGCGAAGAAGATTTAGAGGAGTAAATGCTTGCAGAGAAGCTGAAACGTTTTTGATTTGACCTTTCCATTCCACTACAGTTTGCCTTACAGGGTTCCAAGTACAGATGAGCCCAAATCAAATCACAAACCACCACCCAAACAATCACCATCCGTTTCGCAACTCAGTTCGGGGCTCCCGTTTGGCCAAAGCAAAATGAGATGCTAAATGTTTTTCCCCCTTTGCTGTTTTGGTTTGCTTTGGCCAAAGGGGACGCCCACGCTGCCCCCTTCCAACTGCCCTGCCTCTCTGCCCCTGCTTCTTACGCTACCACCTCTGCCACTGCAGGTGCCATCCTCATAGGCAGCAGACTTGGCTTCACTGCTGCTGCCTCCCTCTGCCCATGCGCCCGCCCTTGAGCTGGGTGCCAGACACATGCTCAGACAGAAGCCGCGCTCATGATAGAGGTGGAGGCATCAAGGACAGGTAGCCCCCTCTCAGGCACCAACCAGAAAAACAAACTGCAAACTGCTTCATTTTTGTGGGGGGTTTGAGGTGGTTCGTGGTAGACCACCAACCACCATGATCCACTGGTTCTGCAGTTCATGTCTCTCTCCAGCTGGAAGCATTGTTATAAAGAATTAAAATACATGCTCTCCACAGAATAAAAGCTTTATATGAGACCATGTTGTAACACTGTTAAGACCCTAAGAACCTAAGAAGAGCCATGCTGGATCAGGCCAAAGGCCCATCTAGTCCAGCTTCCTGTATCTCACAGTGGCCCCACCAAATGCATTTGGGAGTGCACGAGACTAGATAGCTGTCTCCTGATACCACTCCCCTGCATCTGGCCCTTGAAGTACCCTGGTTTTAAGCCTGGAGATGACACATCTCCATCATGGTTTGTAACCTGTGATGGACTTCTCCTCCAGGGATCTGTCCAATCCCCTTTTGAAGGCATCCAGGCCAGATGCCATCACCACATCCTGTGGCAGGGAGTTGCACAGGCAGTTAGTAGTACAGTTTATCACAAGGGTTAGGGACTCGACCTGACCCAAAATAAAGGAAAATCTGCAATATATGGATGCTGGGTTAGGTCAGGACTGCAGGGCCTGTGTGGGGCCTCCTACACTTATCCCAGGCCTGGCATTGCCCCGAACAGGCCTCCAATGGGCTTCCTGTGCCAGTTGAGGCCCCATAAGTGGTTTTGGGTGATCCTGAAGGCACTTCCAGTTTTTTGGAAGTCACTTCTAGTTCACCAGAAACCACTTCTGTGGCCTCCGACAGGCCCGGGAAACCCTATCAGAGCCCACCTTGGGACAGTGCCAGGCCTGGGGTAAGTGCTGGAGACCTCAAAAAGGTGAACCAGAAGTCACTTCCCAGGCCCATCGGAGGCTCCAGAAGTGGTTTTGGGCGATCCAGAAGGCACTTCCAGTTTTTCAGAAGTGACTTCTGGTTCACTGGAAACCACTTCTGGGGCTTCCCAGCAGGCCTGGGAAGTCCGTCAGAGGCCTGCTCGGGGGCAGTGCCAGGCCTGGGGTAAGTGCAGGAGGCCTCAAACAGGCCCACACAGCTTGCCCTAGGGGGCCTTGCTTTCATATACAGTGGACCCTTGTATAACAAACAGCTTGTATAACATAAAATTTGTACAACATAAAAAATTCCGGAGATAGGGGAAATTTGCTTAACATAATCACCTATGGGGAGAATCCATACAACATAAAAAGGGGATTACTCTGTTTTCAATGCATTCCTATGGGAATTTGTAGAAAGGAAAATTTGCTTAACATAATTTCATTTGGAACGAATTAATTCCTTTATACAAGGTACCACTGTACTGTGGTCCCACGATAAATCGGGACCACAGTGCAGTATATGAACTGCAAAATGGTGGGGGACAACTTTAGTAGTAGTAACAGTAAGACCATCAAACCTGCTTCACAATCCATGCAAAGAGTAGTCAATCCTGACAGCATGGCCGATGAATTGCCATGAGCCAAAGAAGCAGTGTGAACCATTTATACTATGGAAGGTAATACACACCATGCATATTCTTTTCAGTTAGACTTCTGCATTGTAATATTTTGGGGTGGGGGTTTGGGGGGCTGGGGAAGAGGTTTAAGGGTTCCCGAAGGTTCAAGGCGTTTGATTGCAATTAAAAAGTCAGATTACAAAGGGTAGCATCTCTCCATCTCTTCCTGCCCCTCTCCTGACACCTTTTTCATTTGGTTCTCAAAGGAATATTTCCATGGTGTTCAAGAAAAGCCTGTCATTGGGTCTTCATTTGCTTTATGTGTTATTCAATGACAACTTTTCTCTTTTTGACGGGCCTGGCAGAGGCGGATCAATCTAATTTTATGTACAACTGTAAAGATGAATGATAAGTAGAAAGGAACCCGGCAAGTACAAGCTGAATAAATTATAAAGGGCAATTCATGACAGGGACAGGGGGTCCCGGGAGACAATGATATGATAAGAGAAACCAAAGCAGAATTTATGATCATGTTAGTTAGTGCGAACTGAGGCTCTTAATTCTTCAGAATAGCTTTTACCATTTCTTCTGATTGGAACAATCAAAGCCTTTCGTTTTAAAGAGGTGCTGTATATTTGGCATTTGATCTCCGCGATGTGTTTGCAGTTGTTGGTTTTGGAGCAGAGCTCTCCCTGCTCAGAGGTTACTCAGCAATCAGGGCTGACCCTTGGGCCTCTGCTGCCTGAGAGGCAAATGGAGCCAGGGTTACGGCACCCAAGAGAAGAGTTTGAACTGATTATCAAGTCAGAGCCCAGAAGGCGGCTGATGCATTGACAAAGTTCCAACCCTCCCCCCAAAACTGGAAGCTTTGACTTGTCCTTCCTACTATGTTTTGTGTTGGTTGTGCAGGGGTAGACTAAAGGCTAAATAGAGGTCATTGCCTATGGCAGTGATGGCGAACCTATGGCACGGGTGCCAAAGGTGGCACTCAGAGCCCTTTCTGTGGGCATCTGACATCGCCCCTTCATAGCCACTTGTATACATGTTAAATTACTGTATTGGCACTTTGCAAAAAAAAAAATAGTGGGTTTTGAATTTCAATTTGAGCACTCGGTCTCTAAAAGGTTCGCCATTACTGGCCTATGGCATCCATTCCAAGATGGCCCATCACAGCCATCCTAAGAGCTCATAAGAGCTCTAGCCCCAGTCGACTCCTAGTGCTTCTTTTGTCTTCCATTTCCCTTCCCCATCAACCTTCCCATAGTTTCCAGTTCCCCATGCAATGGTTTCTAAGATTTGCTGTGGTTGCACCGTGTTTTGAATGGATGTGACCTGATGGTCAGCCAGAGTCAGGAGGAAGGGAGGCATGACTGATATATAGAGTATAGGGCCTCACTCATTTCATTCTCCCCCTCCTCCTTTCTGGGCAGATGGGAAGACACTATCTCTCACTACTGATGGGAGCTCTCAGAATTGGGAGAATAATTTAGGCCCAGATTGTATCACAGGCATCAATGTTCCTTGTGGGGTACCTCCCTTGGAGTCCCCCAGCCAACGTGGCCAGTGCTGGCTCAGGCCTTTGGAACTGGTGGGTTGGAAAACAAAATGTTTCCATCCTCTGGTCCCTCGCAGTTAGCAGGTGGTCCAGGGTCAGCAGAAGAGGTAGATAAACATTTCCCTCCAGGGTCAAAAATTACTTGACAGGGAAAACAGAAGGACATTCCGGTGTAACAGATCAGAGTCTGGGAGACAGTCAACCTGTCAGATCCAGAGGAGAGATAGCCATTTGATTATATTTTGTGTGGGTATTGATTTATAGCAATTTTAAAACCTTATTTTTATTTTAGGGGTCATCAACTATTTGCCATCGTACATAAGAAGGTTTCCTGTGCTATATGCTATTTGTCCAACTAACTCTACACTATTTTTCTTCAGGTGTTGAGACAAGAGACCGCCAATGGTCCCTCTCTATCTCTCTCAGTCTCTTGCTCTCTCGCTCTCTCTTTTCCCCAGTAATCATGCAGTTAGGAATTCAGAACAATGGATTTTGTAGCCTTTGATGTCTTGTTTCAGTTTTCAGCACAAGCAGAACTTAAATAAGAGTCAGGGTGCCTTATGAAAATTTGATGTACCAAATGGGTTTCAGTAGGTCACATTTTTTGAGCTCTGGTGGCTTTCAGCAACACTTGATATTACCCTGTGGGTCTGGGGAGGGAAAAATCAGAACTCGTGGTCTTCCTTGGTCTAATACCTCATCACAAATAGCTACAGACCAACCTTTAATGTAGAGGGTTCTGTCTGGGGCAATTCCCTGAAGAATTTAAAGGAAATTCTTATTATAATCTCCAAGCATAAAACTAGGGTACTTCAAAGGCCAGATGCAGGGGAGTGGTATCAGGAGACAGATATCTAGTCTCATGCAGTCCCATAGGCATCTGTTGTGACCACCGTGAGATACAGGAAGCTGGACTAGATGGACCTCTGGCCTGATCCAGCATGGCTCTTCTTATGTTCTTATGAAAGTCAATCATTTTATCAGACTAGGAAAATCGTTCTAGGTCGGATACACATAGCTCAAAGGAAACACAGGGGTGGTGAGGCTGGCAGGGAATTTTAACCTTCTCCTGGTATCCCTCACAGACCTCAAAGGAGAAATCCCACAGTTCTTACCCGTTACCTGGATGGGGCTCAGAGGATTCATGATGCAGTGCTGCCTCTGCAGTGATGTCGCCGTGTGGCTGCTGAAGGGGAAAAGACACCTTGTCCTCCTCCAGGGCGGTTACTTCACGTCCTGCTTGTCCCTCCTTGCTGTCCCGCTTGGGACCAGTACAAAAAAATCTTACTTCATGTCCATAGTGTGACAGCAAAAAGTTGTCTCGACTATGCTCCCGGAACCGGGAACAGAGCGTGACAAGCCGTACCTGCCCCTGGGCTGGGGAATTCTCTTGTCACGGTTAGTTCCCCGTTCCTGTTCCGAGACAAGGGACCATGTGGTGACGACTGTCACGCAACAACCATTGTCCACCTAGTGGTCAGCGGCTGAAGCGGCATTCAACATTACTTTCCCTATGGGAAACACCATGCAGTGCAAATGTTTATCAAAGAAAGTACTGAAAATTCTGTAGCATTGACGTGTAAATCCCGAAATACCAGTAAATTGAAATATCGAAAAAGTTTTATTTATGATATTTTAAAAAGGGTCAAGAAAGCAAGGCAAATTCAGAATTTGTCACGGAACAAGACCGTGAAGTAACAGTTGTCGCGAGACAAGTAATCACGCCAGTGGGTAAACGGAAACAGGGACTAAACAATGCTGTCATGGTACAAACGTAATCATGGATCAAGGTAGGACATGAAGTAACTGCCCAGGAAGAGGCAAAACTATGCGGGGGAGACATGGCGTTGCAGTGCTGTCTTATGGGGTGGTGAATCTGTAACAGGTTTCATAGAATCAGACAACACATGGAATAATGTAGTTGCAAGGGACCTCTAAGGCCTGTTGACTCCAACTCCCTACTCAATGCAGGAATCCAATCAGAGCAAACCAATTTTGTCTAGAATGCTTCTGGTGTTGAAGGGCTCAACACCATGCTTCTGTTTTGTTGTTGTTCAGTCGTTCAGTCGTGTCCGACTCTTCGTGACCCCATGGACCAGAGCTCGCCAGGCCTTCCTATCCTCCACTGCCTCCCGGAGTTTTGTCAAATTCATTTTGGTTGCATCGATGACACCGTCCAACCATCTCATTCTCTGTCGTCCTCTTTTCCTTTTGCCTTCGATTTTTCCCAGCATCAGGGCCTTCTGTTTATGCATCCTAAAATAGCATTTGCCTATTTTTACAGCCACGTCACACTGTTGGCTCATATTAAGCTTTTACTTTTCCAGTCTACAACAATTTCAGTCTTGATTTCATAGGAATTGCCCAAGGGTGCTGAGCTCTACCCCCAACACAGGTTCACAACCTTGGGTGCCCCCTTAAAGTTTGGATTAAAAGCCAGAAAGGGTTCATGCTCTTGCCAAACCAACCTCTACAGTCCCGACCTGTGTTGTCACCCAAGTGACTTTATGTTGGTTTCCTGGAACTGACAGTGGTCCTTAAAATGCCCATTCCTCGGAGCTCCTGAAATTGGCAGCTCCCCAATGATGTCATCTCTTTCTGATTACTTTCAGTAAGTGCAAGGGCGATCTGAAGCTCGACCAATTCACCCGAGGAGACTGACGTATTCACTGTTTGCTTGCAATGATAAGGTTTGAGTACTTGTGTGTTTCCTCTCGTGAATGTCATGATGGCTTGAAGGTTCTTGAAATAAGGGAGACACGAGGAGTCTTGCAAATGAGGGCTGCAAAGCCAGAGGTCAGCCTGATCTTAATATCCACCACCAGCAGCAATTGTGGATGTTGAACAAGAATTTTTTTTCTGCAGAGAGTATACAAGGAAATGGATCTTCAAATCATAGCATTGAGAGAAGCTGGCAGTGAGCGATAGGACTAAGGAACGACCATGTTGTTCATCATTAAAACTAAGGAGCTCATAATAGATTACAGGAAGAAGAAAACAGATCTTCAACCACTGTTCATCAGTGGGGACTGTGTAGAAAGGGTGACCGACTTCCATTTGTTGGGAGTCCATATTGAGGAGAATTTAACCTGGAGTGTAAACACCTCTGAGCTGCTGAAAAAGGCCCAACAGAGACTGTACTTTCAGAGAGTGCTCAGAAAGAATAACATCACTCAGAGACTATTGGTGTCTTTTTATCGTTGTGTAGTAGAAAGTGTACTGACGTACTGCATATGTGTGTGGTATGCCAGTTGCACGGTGGCTCAGAGGAAATCGCTCCAGAGGGTTATCAATATGGCACAGAAGATCATCGGATGCCCACTCCTCACATTGGAGGAATTACACAGCTCCCACTGTCTTAAGAAAACTCAGAATATTGTAGGAGATATTTCTCATCCTGGACACTCTCTGTTTGTACCATTACCATTAGGCAGAAGGAATAGATTTATTAGAACAAGGACAGAAAGATTCAGGAATAGTTTTTACTCAATAGCAGTAACCATGCTAAATTCTGTTAAAAATTAAGTTGACGGGTCATATTAGTGTTGAATGTGTTACACATATATTGTATGGGGGATTGCGTATGGCTGTTGTTGTTTTTTTAATTGTAGTTTTTATTGATTGGGTATGAATGTTGTCAGGTGAAAGAGTGTAGGGCTGTGTGTGTATGTTTGGTTTTTATGTCAGTTTTAAATGAGTGTAAGTGATGTTCGGCGTGTGAATGTTGGAGTATGTGCATAGATGGTTTGTTTTTAAATTGTAAATTTTACCTCTTGGATTTTTATGCTGGGTTGTGTGAATGACTGACTGGATGGCACTTTTAATCTTGTTGTATTTATACAATGACAATAAATTCCATTCTATTTCATTCCATTTCCATTCCATTCCATCATAGAGACAGGGGGCTAAGAAGGAGGCATTGCCTGGTAGTCAATGGATGCCTTTAGAGGACTCATTGCCGTAACTCTCCAGTTGGGAGGTGGGTGATATTGTGCATTTTTAATGAAAAGCCCTGCATGCATGTACGGACATAAAAAAAAACTTGTTAAAACTACTGTTCTCGTTGCTTGAAACTGCCTCAGGCAAACAAGACACCTAGGCAAGACAATTTCAGTTCACTTTTAAAAAAAACTCTCCCAAGTTTGTTAAACCAACCAACCAACCAACCAACCAACCAACCCTGATAGTTGAGACAGGACAATCAGGAGAGTTAAAAGATTAAAACCGACCATGAAGCACTGCCAAATGAAATATTTTGTTTTCCTAGGTTGAATTGTTAAATTCTGGGTTCTCTTTGTTTTAGACATAGTTGTGAGAAAACAATTCAGGGAAGAAATGTGAAAACCTCTGGATTGACTTGTCTTCAAGCAACACAAATACAAGGAGTGGTGCTCCATCCTTTCCTTGTGAAGTTTGTCCCTAGTTTGCGCCCACCATCTCTGTGTGACGCTTCTGTCCTTTCTCTCTGTGAAGCAAAACATGCATGGAGAAAAAGCTCAGGCGGGTTTGCCGATCATTGAGAGAGTGCAGAATAAGTGGCTGGTTGTCATCACACCCACACCCATGCTTCTAATCCTTAAAATTCTGAATAGCAAAGCTGTGTAGGGATAATAATTTTGTGCCACTCCTTTTTAAACTGTTGTTTGGTGTATGGTTTACATATCAAGCAATACACACTAGAGATGGGCACGAAACGAGCACTTTTTCATTTTCATTTTTGTTTTTTCGTTTCGTTATGCAATGAAAACGAAACAAATTTTTTTAAAAACAAAACGAAAATGAAAATGAAACGACCAATTTTGCCGTGTTTTTCGTTTTCATTGCAGCAGATGCATTGAACTAAAAAGAATGCTAACGAAACAGCAATTTTTCGTTTTTGTTTTCATTTTTTCATTCTGTTACCTAACGAAACGAAAATGAAATTTTTTTGCAAAAAAAGTCACAAAAATGAAAATGGACCGAAATGGACCCCTGAACGACCAAACGACAAACGAAACACCATTTTTTTTGAGTCGTGCCCATTTCTAATACACACGCATGCATGCATGCATGCATGCGCGCGCACACACACACACACACACACACACACACACACACCTGGCTTATTCTCCTGCAGGACAGGGAGAATCGTTTTTTAGTATTCAGTACCTTGTCCTTCTGTGTGAGGATGAGACAAGTGTAGGACTGACATCTCCACATGCATGTAAGGCTAATATAAATTCAGTTTCCAAGTTGTTTTCTGGTCCCGAGCCGACAACTACAATGTTTGTTTTTTTTGAAAGATGTTACAGAGAATGTTGTGATGCAGCTCCCTGGTTTTTATGTGGGTCACACATGGTTCTCAAGTTGCATTTGTGAACTGTGAGATCGCAAGAGGTCCTGGATCACCTTATTCCGATTGTGTTTGTGCGTTGTTGACCTGAACCCAAGTGGAGGTAGAGCACGGCTCCCTGGGTAGCTGAGCTCGCTTGCAGAGAATTCCATTACGATAGAGCAAGATGATAACGTGATTGATGAGAGCTGTCTTGTACTGATGGAGCAACTAGCATGTGCATTGCAAGGCACGTCCTGCATTGGACTCAACTGGCACCTAGCCAGCTGATACTAGGGAACAGATATTCGTTCTAGGGACAGAATAAATATTGATCCCCTGAGATCTGATGGCTAGGTTTTCAGGACCTTGGACAGTTCTGAGGTGTTGGAAACATTGCTCCTCCAAGGACCTGACCTTCACTGTGCTCCTTGAAGAGCAAACAGTTCCAAGCTGCAGACGAATATGCACAGAAAGTCTTCCACTTAGGTTTAGCTGGTTGCCTTTGGTGCATATCCTTGGCCCTCTCAGGAGATTTATTGAAAGCAGAGGCCCATGAGGTTGTCAGTAGAGATGGGCACGACTCAAAAAAAATGGTGTTTCGTTTGTCGTTTGGTCGTTTAGGGGTCGTTTCGGTTCGTTTTTGTTTTTGTGATGTTTTTTGAAAAAAAAAATTCATTTTCGTTTCGTTAGGTAACGAAACAAAAAAACGAAAACGAAAACGAAAAATTGCTGTTTCGTTAGCATTCTTTTTAGTTCAATGCATCTGATGCAACGAAAACGAAAAACACGGCAAATTTGGTCATTTTGTTTTTGTTTTCGTTTTGTTTTAAAAAACATTCGTTTCATTTTCGTTGCATAACGAAAACGAAAAATCGCTCATTTCGTGCCCATCTCTAGTTGTCAGGATGGTAGAATTGAGAATTTACATTCCTCAACAGTGTGGAAAGCTGCTGGCCGCAGTGAGAACAGAATGCTGAACTAGGTAGTCATTAGTCTGACCAGTTTTTTTAATGAAAGAGGGGCCATGCGAGAAACACCTATCATATTGAGTGGAGGAGCTTGTGACGCCTTTTGGTCTCAGGGATTTGCTTTCTAATGACTCCAACCATTAGTCCATCTAGCCTGAGGTTGATGCTTACTGGCACTGTCTGTCTTCCATTCCAAACAGAGGTTTCTCCAGCTTTACCTAGGAAATGTCAAGGATTAGACCCATGAACATCTGTCTACAAACAGGTGACCAATACTCCATGAAGCCTCCCCTCTCCACAGCGGCTTTCCAGCAACTTCTCTCCCCCTGCATATGATGGTACATGTTGATGTAGAACTGATTTGATGATTCCAATCAATCAGGACAGGGCAAGATGACAATCGCTGCCTGTAGAGTGAACTCTGCCAGCTCCACCGGCTTGCTTTCACGACTTATGAATGTGTTTGCAACACCACTGTCCTGGCCTTCTTCAGAAAAGGAGTGTGAAAGGCAAACAGATTTAATGAGCTGTGAGATGAATTTATAAATTCTGCAGTGAGTAAAAAGAAAGGGGAAAGCCAAAGCAAGATTGTATTTTTGGAAGGGACATGGGGACAGTTAAAGGATAGGTTGGAGGTCAGGCATAAGTGGTAAACAAGAAGAAGAAGAAGAAGAAGAAGAAGAAGAAGAAGAAGAAGAAGAAGAAGAAGAAGAAGAAGAAGAAGAAGAAGAAGAAGAAGCAGCAGTAGCAGTAGCAGTAAGATTTAATGGCCCCCCAGATGGAAGGAAATACTATGTGTTCTGGGGGTTTTGTTAGTTTGTTTTGGATGTAATTTACATGAACAGAATTCAATTTTTGTTATAATGCATCAATATGTTTAGTTGAAAAAAATTAAACATTTAATAATTTTTACAAAGAGCATAGGCTTGAGGACATAGTTGGATCTGTTTCTGTCTGGATACACAACATATTGTGTGTGTGTGGGGGGGGTCCATTACACCCTTCTCGGAGCCCCCCTATTTTGCCCTTGAATTGTTGCCTGTAGAATCCCAGGACTTGGCTGTGGCAAGACCGGTGTGATCAGACGAAAGAAAGGAGGTTCTATTTCAATAAGGAGGGGCAGCGTGAAAATTAGGGGGCCTTGTCTCTGAGGGGCAGGGAGGGGTGGGTAGGAGCTGGCATGACTCTGCACAACCCGCCCAAGCCGGACTTCTCCTTCTTGGACTGTTTCCCCCACCGTAATTGCATTTGATCCCAGGATTCTTCCTGCAGGATCCGGAGAGCAGGACACTGCAGCTGCGCTTATTAGTTTACACAATAAATGAAGCCCATTAGATGAGGATAATCAGTGCTCCAAGAAGGCCACCTCAGTCCTTATCAGAGGAGGATATGGGAAGCCTTGGGAGTCATTAATCATCTTTCTTCATGCAGATAGCTGGAGATTAAGAGCTACATTTAACCTCTTTCTCCCTTATTCTTTCACACACCGCTCCTGAAGCGCCATCACTGTTGAGGGATGCTGTTTTGGCTCAACGGGGGTGGGGTGGGGGGTGTTAAAGTGTTCTGCTTATATGCGGCAAGACCCGGGTTCCAGGAAGTGGGCTGTCCCTTGTAGCTTCCTCCTCTTCATTTCATCCTCTGTCCATCCAGAAGGCAGGATGGTGGGTCGTCTTTGCCTCAGACAACAGAGGCAGCAACAGACATAACCAGAGCTCTTGATGGCCTCCATTAGGGATGGGCATTTCATTTTGGAACCAGTAGGTCACAAAATGAACCACGCAAGCCCAGGTGGTCCTCGGAACCGGCTGATACACGCAGATCCAATTGCTTTACCTTTCTCTGTCTCACGCAGGGTTAAAATCCAACAAGCAAGCACACTGCGACTTCATCTGTCCTTGTCTGTGATGCTGGCCAATCAAGATATGTGCATGGACAGGCATCATCCCACCTCCCTCTCTGATTGGCCAACAGCACGGAGCAGGAAAGATGACATCGCAGCATGCTTCCTCATTGCAGCTCAGCTCCATGCTAACAGAGAGAAAGATAAACCAATTGAATCCACACGTATCAGCCAGTTCCAAGCACCACCTTGTCATGGTTCATTTCGTAACCTACTGGTTCCAAAATGAAATGCCCATCCATAGCCTCCATTTCCAGGCTCTCCAAACCCTCCATTTTAGTTAAGCCAAACATCGTGCTGAAGGGAGCAGGAACTGTAGGGGCCGGGTGGGTGCTGAATTCACAGTTCCCATCTGGGGATATAAATAATATGCACTAAATTCCCCATTCTCTTTTACATGAGTTCTCTTGAACCAGCAACACATTTTGGGAGTTTTCAAATCTTGTAAGGTTCCTCATCTCCATATGAAAGTGAGACAAAGGCCACATTTCACACACCCATCAACATCTCTAGAACTTGTAGCTTGCTCCTTGAACACATTTTTGCTCTTTCATGTTGGACAGTAAAACAGACAGTGAGCATGGGACAATTGGCTGATGAACTTAAAAAGCTGCAAATACCCTATTCGGTGCTGCTACATCCTTAAATCCCTGCAGCAGAGTGTCAGCCGTAATCTTCTTCTTAGTTGAGTTATAGTCTTATCTGCATAAAAGTAATTTGGCCTAATTTACTCTTGAACAGCATGACCCTATTTGTCTTCTCTTGTCCAGGACAGCTCAAAAAAAGAGTTCACCCTCTTGTGGGGTATAGAGAATAATTTTTTTGAGTTCCTTATCTGTGTGTGTGGATGACAAGGCAAGCAAAGCAGGGTGTGGCTACAGCAACTGCAGTCTTGGTTGAGGTGGCTTCTCACAACAACATGGGCTTTCCATGTGCCTGGAAGACACAGATCACTTTAAGTGCCCTCAGAAGGATGAGGAAAAATATATATGCTAGGAGTGATTTTTGCAACAAGACATCAGAGACACGTGGAAAACTACTTATTTTGGACTATGAGTTCCAGAAATCTTATGATGAAAGAATGTGAGGAATTCTAGACCAAATGAAGAAGTCCTTTGAGATTCTACAAGACCTGTGGTTCCCACTCTCAGGTCTCCAAGTGTGTTTAGACTGCAACTCCCAGAAATCCTAGGCAGCCCAGCTGGTGCTGAAGGCTTCTTGGAGTTTGCAGTCCAAGAACACCTGGGTTACACAAGGTTGCGGTCCATCAGATTAAACTCCAGGGATGCAGGAGGATTCTGTTTCATCCTTGTGTCAAACAAAAAAATAGTTGATCCTTTCAGTTTCACAAGAGGTACAGAGTTCGGGGATATCTAGTTATGAATAACCCCTCAGTTACTTTCCATAGTGACATAGCTACAACAAAGTCATTTTACAATTGTGCTTTAGCATAAGAAAATGTTGTTTCTTTTGTGTTATGGCTATAAAAAGATGTCCATAGTGTTGTGTTTTATTTCTCAGGAAATGTACCCAGAAATGTGAGATATTTTTTTTTTGTGGAAAAACCTCCATCACAGTAGTCAGCCGCCCCCACGTCCAAAAATCCATCTCCCCAAATCCTGTACAGAGGTACTACCAGCTTGACTCTGCATTGAGTAGCTAGGCAAACGAGGTCTGGAAGTGATCACGGAAAACTATCCAATTAGAACAGCAAGACTCATGAGACTTACTGTCAAGTCAGGCTTGTCACACCAGTGACTTAACTCGGACTTGACTATAGACTCGGACTTGGTCCCAAAGACTCAGACTTGGCCACCATCCCTGCAAAATAGTGGACAAGGAGGGACAGTGCCCTGCCTCAGTGACTTAAGCAGAGGAAGTTGCACTAGAGTAGGTCCATTGAATCAGAGTTAACTCCTCCATAATTTCCTTCTATTCAAAATGGACCTTCTCTGCGTATGACTTAAGATGCTAAAGTAAGTCACAACTAGAATAGACCCATTGATATTAGTGGATCTTAAAGAGTTGTTGACCCGCCAAAGCCACCCTAATGGAACTTTCTACACTAAGCAACAGGATTTCAGCCGATACATGGCCACAACGTCATTACCTTGGGTTGGAAATCATATTTATTTTTCTGTAGGTGAAATCTGCAATGGACTTCTCCTTGCTTTGGCTTGCACTTACTGGCTAGCTCATGTGGAATGGTTTCTAGTTGACACATCACACCTGACTCCCCCACCTCTTCCCCTTCTGTTCCTCTGTTTTCCGTTCCCACATCTATTTACATTCCGTTCTGCATTTTGGGTGCCAGATCAGATCAAAGCTCTTGAAGGATCAAATAGCCCCACTGTATGCAGCCCTTACAATTACAAACAAGATCTTTGCTTGACAGAAACAGCCTCTCCACTGCTGCATTTTCTGCAGCCCTTTAGGTTCAGTTCAGGGCATGCTTTTGATTTCCCAAGGACCTCCCACCCCACCCCGACTTCCTGTTCTCAGCAGCTCCCCCCCCCCGACCCCCCAGTGCAAGAAAGAGAGAGAAAAAGGCTGAACCTGCTTTTGCTAGAGAACAGGATAAGGAACAAGCAAGGCAAAGCTTTTAAGTTCATTGGCTTTGGAGGGAGATAGTTGTCTTTCATTAGTCCCCAAAGACTCCGGTTATAGAGAAGGTTATAAATAAATAAAATAATGTTATTTTTGATCTCCTGATCTTTGAAGGATCGTGTGGGAGACAGACACCAAATGTGAGCCTCTCTTGGCTCTGTGACACTCCTTGATTAAAAAAAAAATTCACATCTCTTAAGATTGCTCGTCTTCAGGTGAAAGAGATGCAGGGGCAGTATTCCCACCCCCCAAAATAACTTTGGACCAACTGCATGCAAAAACTCAACTCCTTTCCTTGTTAAGACCAAGCCCACTTGCAAAGGGGAGAATGATTAACCAATGTTTTTTTTTTTTAAAAAAACCTCCATTCTACAGCCATGGTTGTTTCGCAGCCCTTATTTGTTTTAAGGCATAATTTTGCATTAATGGCACAATTTTGCTCCATTTGCACAAATAGGTCACTCAATTGCTTCTTCTTACTAAGAACACTGCAAAGTACTGTGCTTTCCCCATCAGCTACGGAGAATACTTCTACCATTCCTTCCCTTTGCATATGTTCCTCAACAGTGTCTCTACCGTGTGCACTCGTAGGCTGAAATCCTGTCACACAGCAGAACGTGGTGTAAACTACAGTAGGTCCATGAAATATATGGAGGGTTTGTTGAGTCTACACCTGCATAAGTTCAGCTGATTCAATGGACCGCCCCTAAGATAAGATAAGATAAGATAAGATCTTTATTGATCCCACATCTGGGGAAATTTACTTGTTACACAGCTCCCAATATAAAAACAAGTAACGATGGCTAGGTGCACAAAAAGTGTAAGGTGTGTGTGAGAGAGAAAGAATAGCTAATAGAGATTAAATAAAATAAACCCAATATACAAATATTACACTAAAAATTGTATATAAAAATAAATATAAAGAGAAGCTACAGTATACCCCATATGAATATGTTAAACTATAGAGTTGAGAAGAGTCTCACAGCAGTGGGAATAAACTACTTTTGACTTGCTAGAATTAAGGCTATCGGTCTTTCTCATGGGTGAAGAAAACGGGGGGATATGGAATTCAGTCATGTGTACTGCACATTTTTAGGGAGACCTGAGTTCAAGTGCTCACCTTAGAGACACCTTCCAGCACCATGATTCTATGAGGGGGTGCAAGTCTCTGGAGACGAGCCTTCCTGTTTGTATTAAGAACACCTTCCTCACCTTTTCCTTATGTTATTTCATAAGAATCTTCAGGCAGGACAGCCGCAAATTATGATAAAAAAAATAATTAAAATAATTGTACATTAGTGCCCTTGGCTCAAGGAGGGCAAACTGTTCCTGAAGATTAAATTGGATAAGTGGAATGAATCTCAAGAATCCATTTAATGTTAGCTAAAAGGGTGGGGACCAAGGACACCTTGAGTATGGCCCAGGTGATTGAGCTGCAGTTATGCATTGCTTGTCTGCTCGACACCTCAAGCCGAGGAGAATTTTTCCTGCCTGGAAAAAAAAAGTCCTTTATTTAACCTGAGTCCTCAGGCTGGGTCAAGGTATAACCCAGGTGCCCTTCCTCATGAAAGCAGGCATTAGCAGGCAGAGACACAGCAAGAGAACAAAATTGTATTCTCTGTTCAAAATAAAGTTGGTTAATTTATCTAGATTTAGACAATGAAGGCATTTTCCCCTTCCACTCTCTAGGGCAGGCATGTCCAAACTTTGACCCTCCAGATGTTTTGGACCACAACTCCCATGGTCCTTTGTCATTAGCAATCTAAGCTTAGAATTCTGGGAGTTGTGGTCCAAAACATCAGGAGGGCTGACGTTTGGACATGCCTGCTCTAGGGCCTTTCTCTCAGTCCTGCAACCCTCACAGACTGGCTTGGTGGGGACTAGAGATGGGCACGAAACGAACAATTTTTCGTTTCTGTTTTCGTTTTTTCATTTCGTTATGTAACAAAACGACAAATGAATTTTATCCTAAAAATGAAACGAAACGAA
Source organism: Phrynocephalus guinanensis (assembly GCA_037367245.1). Lineage (NCBI taxonomy): Eukaryota > Metazoa > Chordata > Lepidosauria > Squamata > Agamidae > Phrynocephalus > Phrynocephalus guinanensis. Next base: position 120,246,610 of record CM074738.1, read on the forward strand.
CAGAAACACCGGAAATTTTTGTTGTGCATTTCGTTTCCGTTACTGCAATATGAGTGAATTGCTTAAAATCCTAAAAAAAATCACAAAAAAAATGAAATAAATGGTAACGAAATGGTAACAAAACGAACAAAAGTGAAAACAATTTTTTTGCAAAAAATCACGAAAAATGGAAACGAACTGAAACGGACCCTCCAAATGACAAACGACAAACAAAATGCCATTTTTTTTATTTGTGCCCATCTCTGGTGGGGACATGAGAGAGGGCCTTTTTGTGGCTGCTCCCAGACACTGGAACTCCCTCCCACTGGAGGACAGACCGGCCCCATCTTAGCTGTGGCTGTAACAGATCTCAAGTGAAGCTGAGTGTGAGATGGCATTGCATGGGAAAGGTCTTTCTTTACTCCCCCCAACTACAAATCACAGAATCCTGCCTCTGAAGGAGCAGGTACATAACCAGGTACAAACACTTCTTCTGTTTCTTGTAATTAGATAATATGTCTTAATTGTACTGGACTATATATTATCCCCATTACTGTAAGCCACCTGGGGTCCTTTTCCAAGGAGAAAGGTGTGGTACAAATAAACAAATATAAACAAAGTAAATAAATTAATGTCAACCAAAAGAGGTTGTGGCAAGAACTGAATGACTTTTCTCAAATAATTTCTGATGGAAAGGAACAGGTTTGTTCTATTCTGCCCGACATGAAATCTTGGACTCTTAGCGGGGGCGGGGGGGCAGAATCACAGCCCTTCACCCTCCCTCTCCAGCAAGGGTTTGATGTCCCTCTAATCTTATAATGAAAGTCTTAGTACATCAGATGTGCTTGTAGTAGCCAAAGTGCCGGCAGAAGGTTCTCTGTTATCACCCGTGAAAAACTTGCTGTTGTTGTTGATGTATGTGTTTCCTGCCATAAATGCTCATCGGAGATGCAAAGGTCACTCTCAGACTGTTAGTAGCTTCACTTTATGAAATGAAACTCTGGGCTTCTGCGTGGATCAGCAAGAATGGAAGGTAGGGGAGGCGGGGTAAAGATGGAAACTGGGAGAGGCCAGGGACTTAGGAAAAGTTCCTCATGGACAGGTGTTGTTCCTTCCCGCAACTCTGCGAGGCTTTCCATTCTAATGCAACCAATGGTAAACTGAGACTAGAGGGTGCCCAAAGCTTTCATAAATGCGTGTTTTAGTCTAAAATTGAAATTACACATAAGCTGGGCAAGTGAAATGAGAGCATCATTGAAAACTAAGAATAGGTGTGGTGGCAATTTCTGCAGAAAGGCCATGAACCATCACGTCCACCTGCATACGTGCATGTGCACGTGTGACTTCCTATGTTAAAATAATTTGGAGAGGGTGCATTGGAATCAGTGGGACTTATGCAGAAGCTGACTCACCAAAGGCTTGCTGGTTTAAACGGGCCTACTTTCGTGCCGCTTACTTTGTTAAGCAACAGGATTTTGACCATTCTCTCATTCAGGCAAAGTGGTAGAAGAACCTATGGACCAACCAAAGGAGGATCTTCAGAATTTCCTTCAAAGGTGGCCTGTTTGTGTTTGCCCCTTATGTTTCAAAGCTGGAGGTGTGAATGTGTTGGAAGGAGCAATTGCATGTGTGAAAATGAATAGGCAGTAATTATGGCAGTAATAACAATGACGACGACAACCACTGGTAGATAAAATCACCAGAACTTTCTTGTTTACAGAATAAGAATGAATCATGTCAGGATTTACACCTCTAATTGGGACTTACTGGAAATCAGTATGTTGACCAGGGATTGTCCCTGAAAAGCCAGAACAGTTGGGAAATGTGATATCATTAATCACATCCTTTATAAATCAGTGGCAAGCAGGTGAGCCTGGATGTGATGGAATCATGGAAACATTCTTTGCATTGGAGTAAAACAAATTCTCCAGTGCAGGAGCCAGAAACACTGTGGCTTTCTCTCTGTTTTGATGCAACTTTAAAAACAGGTTTCTCTTCTTCTAAATATCTGATCTGATTCTTTTGACCCATAACTCTTCCCTGCATGTGAAGGAGTTGTTGGTGTCATGTCTGCTGATGTTAGACTCGTGTTTTCCTGATGAAACTGCTTGCGAAGGCTTAGCATTACAAATGTATGCCCGTGCTCCTCCGTTTGTGTTATTAAACCTATTTATCGGAGGGAACTTCATATTTTCTTTTTGGATAAACTGAAGATAATGCAACGTGCTTGTTTTAATTTGCAAGGTTAACTGATCTAATTATCTGTGTGTGTTTATTCAAATCTATTTTGCGCATTCTGCCAGAGCAGGTGGCTGCTTTGTATTCTGGGAACAGGAAGTCTCTTAAAATGAGATGATAGAGCTCTGCAGACCTCCTGGTAACGGAGAGGAGGGGGAGAAGAGAGGAGTTTTCTAATAATGCCTGAATTTATTAACAGACAAAAGATAAACAGAGGGTCTGTTTACATTTGACAGATTTCAGATGGAACTCTTTAGGAAATTGAGAAAGCATTAATGGCCACCTTTGTGATCACAAATGTCTGGATCTCACCAGTGAGAGGCTTCTGGTGCAAGTGACTAAAGGGTCTATAGGTGAATTGTGGAACAACTGTTTTGCATGGAATGGGGAGGGATATTTGAGACCTTGGGGGGAGGGGAAATCCAGTGATATCGATCTTGTGGGATTATGTTCAACGTAAGGCTACTATCTCCCTAGGATTTCTTTGAATTTCAGATATTTGAAACATGGAACTAAACTCACTCCGATACGTATATATGCCCACCTATGCTTCCATCATCCAGCTACCATTATGGAGCAGTACATGCCTATATATATTATTCAACTTCTCCAACTGAGGGGCAGTACGATAGCACTTTTCCAACTGCATTTTTGGTACAATGCTTTGATAAAGATACCAAGTTGCTATTGAAAGCTTAGCTTACATTTTTTTTGTTTTAGTAGTGACCAATAAAGGGATCACCTAGCCTACTTTTGAATTTGTTTTTCTGATCACATGGCTCAACCCCCTTTTTTTACTTGTATGTCTTTCCAATACTTTGAAGGGACTGTCTTACAGAGGAGGGGCAGGATCTGCTCTCGATCAACCCAGAGAGCAGGAAGCGCAACGATGGGATCCAAGAACCCAGCTTTCAGCTGAATACTGGGAGAAACGTCCTGTTAGAGCAGGATGGCAAAGGAACCAATTGGCTCAAGAAGTGGCGCTCCAACACTGGAGGCCTTCAAGAGAAATTCAGAAAACCACCTGGTAGATATCCTCTGGTTGGTATTCTTGCATCAAGCAGGGGTTCAGACGTGATGGCCTAATGGGCCCCTTCAGACTTCATCATTCTATGATGCTCTGATTCCTTTGACTCAGCCCAGGCGTCATAGGCCAGGCATGTTAAGAGGAGAGTAAAAGGAGTTGGCCTGCAAAGGTGAACTGTGTGGCCATTCACATACAAGGCATTAAAAGGAAAGAAGTCACCCAGCCCGCGTGGATGATGCAATGAGTGAAGGCCCACGAGGATGACTCATATAATGGGAATTGCATGCATGGCTGAAACCACAGCTTGCCTTGCATTTTACATAGTGCCTGAAAATTAGATAATGTTTCATCAATTATGCTGCCTTTATTTTTTTAGAGATTTTTTAATGCATTATTTTCTTCTCCCGCCACAGTGTAATTTGTTGTTGTTATGTGCTGTCAAGGCACGCTTGACTTATGGCTACCATCTGACTGTGTGATCTCTAAAACGCTTTGTCCTCAACTGCCTCTGCTCAGCTCTTGCAAACTCAAGTGTGTTGTTTCCTTTAGGGAGTTAATTGATCTCGTATTTGCTCTTCCTTGTCCCCTACTGCCCGCCACATTTCCCAGCATCTGTTGCAGTAACCTGGGCTGCGAAGTTGCAATAACCAGGGGCAGCTGGGGGCTGGAGTAATGGGAAAGCACTTTGAAGAAACACACACACACACACACACACACACACACACACACACACACACACACACACACACACACACACACACTGACACAGACACGGATATCTGAACCAGCAGAGGGGCTGTTCTATTTTCTGAAGAGGCCTCATTTATTAACCCCTGTACCCTAGGTCAGGGCTGTCCAACTTTGAACAGGCCAAGGACTACTTTTTCCAGCCCAAAGTGCCTGAGGGCTACTACACTAAAACCTCTACTTACGAATTTTATCCGTGCCGAGCACATGCTCATAAGTAAAAGAAATTTAAGTAGAGCACCAGTTTCCCATAGAAATGCATTGAAAACCAATTAATCTGTTCTGGAGGGAACAGATTTCAATGCACCATGGCCCTTGAACTGTTCCGCTCGACTGAGACAGTGGACTGGCAGACCCAGAAGTTTGCTGGGGCAGTGGTGGTCCTTGGGATGCTCATAAGTAAAAGAAATTTAAGTAGAGCACCAGTTTCCCATAGAAATGCATTGAAAACCAATTAATCTGTTCTGGAGGGAACAGATTTCAATGCACCATGGCCCTTGAACTGTTCCGCTCGACTGAGACAGTGGACTGGCAGACCCAGAAGTTTGCTGGGGCAGTGGTGGTCCTTGGGATGGGGGAAGGAGGGGTTGAGAACTTGTCCCCTCACTTTTTTTATTGATGGCCAGCGGGCTACTTTTGAACCCTTCGCAAGCTACTGGTAGCCCGTGGTCTACCTGTTGGGCAGGCCTGCCCTAGGTGATTAGCATAGCTGATTACATCATTTCTTTGTGACACAGCAAGAAATTCCCCAAATATATTTAAAGAGGCGTTGCATGGGAGATCTAAATTATTATGCATTACTGCGTGTATTGTTACCTATGTGCATTGCTTGACAGTTCTCTAATTGCCAAACTTAACTAGTAACAGTAGAAGACAATGAGGTCACTTTTTGGCAAGTTTAGCTAAGGAATAATGAGGTAAGATAGAGGGAGGGCTAGTGGGCTGGCACAATCTTGTCTGCTGTTGCAAAGAACTTGGGCCTTTGCCACCAGAAGCTGTTGCTTCTGAAATGGCAAAATGGCTACAGTTATGTCAACCCAGAAGCATTGTGGTCAACCCAGAAGCATTGTGGTCTTTTCAGGAGAAACCTGTCTTCCCCTGATGTGCTCAAAGTAGGGCAGTCTCCGTTTCAACGTTGCTGCTTCCAGAGATAATTCAGACTTGATTTAACCGAGGACCCACTGGTCTGTCTTTCTGGCCATTCAGAGCATCCACAAAGCTCTCATCCAGCACCACATTTCAGACAAATCAATGCAAAAGAAGAGGTCCTTATCAAAGCAGCCCTTATAGATATGCTCCAAGGAGAAGCCGCCCACAACCCACCCTCACAAAGAAAGTGGCTGTGTTGATCCATATCAATGAACTGGGTTTCATGTCCAACAGAAGAAGGTGTATTCTAAACACATCATCCACGAAGACCAAGGCCTCTTAAATTTGCTGTCCAGTTGGGCATAGCTCACAGCCTCTCTCTACAGAGGTGTGATTTTTAGGCACAACCTGTCTGACACTTATCATGCTGTTATTTCATCAATCCCCAGACAAATTGGAAGCACTTCGCACCAACACCAGGAAGGCCACAGCTAATAATCCATACTTAATAGGTTTTGGGAAGGGTTGCTTGTTTAGGATTTTCACACACCTTAGGCCATTGTCCACCTACGGAGCCTGTTCAGGCCATTGTGAGCCTATTCAAACCAGGGTGATGTGGAAACAAGGTGAATTATAGATTGGAGGCCTCCCCACTAAGTTTCTTCAGACTGATGAAGCTACTTGGATGAGTAGTGAAATGTGTTGATCTCACAAGAAAAGAAGTCCAGTTGCCATCACTCAACTTCCAAACAACCTCACTGAGATGACTGAGAATAGTCACAGACTCACAGCAATGTTTTGTTGCAAGTCAATGCAGAGAAAACACAGGAGATAGTGAGAGGTGCAATTTTTTAAACAGTTCCAGTCATTTGACCCTGTGAACCCCAGGTCTATTATGACCTTGCACCGCCAGATCAACTCTGACCCACTGTGTACCACCTCTGAAATAAAGGGTAGCTGTGTGGCCAATACAAAATAAAATGCCAATGCCCCCTCCCAAAAAAAGCAGTAGATCACCCAAAAAAGTCATAAAATGTCTGAGCTTTCATAGATCAAAACACCACTTCCTCAGGCTAATACCAGTATGAAGAATGTGAAGTCCAAACGTTGGTGGCAAAATGGATTTTTTTTTAAAAAAAGGAAAGAAAGTTACTCTTAGATATCAAGTCCAAATTCTATCTAGCAAATAACTTTTTGACATTGAATTTGTCACTTTGGTACTAGCCTGATAAAGTGCTGATTTGATCCACAAAAGCTTGTACATTGGATGATGATTTTTACTGGTTATAATGCTATTGTTTATTTTTGCATTTGCATTTTATTGTGTGTAACCAGTTGTTGCTGACTCTGGTTTCAGTGTTGGATCCTCCTCTCTAGCTTCTTTCTAGGTATTTGCATTGCCAGGGGTCAGGGGTGAGTCGGCATTGTTAACCCCCCCCCCCCAGGTGGTGTTCTGTGACATCAAATCAGCAGGACCAGGGCAAAGGAAAGCCAAGTGAAGGCAACAACTTTTCCTTCTTATACGGGAGGTAAAAAGTAGAAAGAAGGACGGGTGGCTGAAGGAGGGGGAGAGAAGGAGAGCAGAAATCATCTACGGTCTCCTTCCATATCAGTAGAACAGAAGGCTGAAGCTGCTCCTAAGAAGGAAAAGAAGACCGCCTTTGTAGATGGCTGCTGGCACTGATAGTATTGTCTGACTGAGTGGACGGACGGATCTAGAAATGGCATCACCCGAGTGTAGCAAAAGAGTGTGCACATTCTGAGTTGGCAGTGTCCGAATGGCTGGGAGGAATAAGAGGGGTAAGTGCCGTAGTTCTAATATCTCCGCTTGTCAACATCCTGTTTCTTGAGGAGGCTTAAAGGTTTTCCTTACAGCTGTGGCAGGAATTATTTTGTAGGATTTAGCGCTCTTTAACTGTCCCTCCATCATGATAGCGCAGCCGAGCGTTCCATTTTTTTCCCCATCTTGCATCCTGTGGAGTGGAGATAAACCACGGAGGCCTCGTGGCTCCCCAGCCAGGGCCCCGCTTGAAACGATGATTGAAGCTGACAAGGCTTTTTTCCAACTCCGTTTGGGGGATTGTCGCCGTTGACTTCTGACAACGTTGGGTTTTGCGAAGGCAAACGTTTTTAGAAACCCCAGGCATGTGAGGGTGTGGAGATGGTGGCGTGGAAGGCACTGGAGAAAATACCATAGAACCAGGGTTATCAATCCTGTCTTCACCCAGAGAAAACAAAAATGAGGAACCACAAAATTATTGACCTTGGCCTTGTGAAAGGCTGGAGTATTTTGTGGAAATGATTTTTGTGTATGTGTGTGCAAATTAAGCAAAACGCCATAAATAATACAAATTTGGTACTTCGTTGGATGGCCTTCGAAGAATTTAGAAGCATTGGAAGGAGTGTTTGCATCCTCCATTGGGTGATATACTGTTGTGGAATTGAGTAATTCACTCTTAGATGTGAATTATCATAAATTAATCTGTTGCCATAATTTAAGAGTGTCGAGTCACATGACTTGGCATTTTTGACAGATAATGTCTATGGAGACTTCTTCACTTAAGGCCGTGTGTCTCCAGCAGTTAGATTGTTTGCGTTATCTGCACAAGTTAGATTTCACCAGTGACATCTTTGATTTTTCTCTGTGTGTATGGACTTTGCTTCTCAAGAGGAGTGGTTCCCAGCTTTAGGTCTGCAGATATTCTTGAATCACATCTTCCAAAAGTCCTGGGCAACACAGCTGGTGGCCAAGGCTTATGGAGGTTTTAGTCCAATAACATCTGGGAACCCAAGGTTAGGGACCACTGATCTAAGAAATCTGCAAATGCTGTGGTGTGAAAACCAGAAAACTGGCAGATAAACTACCCTTCTCCATACTTACTGTCCCTCCACTCGAAATCCTCCTCTGCCCAGCATTATAGTTGTGCTGCCAATGGTGTGCAGTGTGCACATGTTGGTTTTCTATGGTTCTACATCAGTGTTGGCAAATCTATGGAACAGGTTTGTTTTCCATGGCTTCAAAGACTAGGACTCCGGGCATTGGTTTCAAACTACAGGAAAAGAAATTCCATTTGAATATTAGGAAGACCTTCATGATGGTTAGAGCTGTTTGGTAGTGGAATATGCTGCCACAGAGGGTGGTTGGAATCTCCTTCTTTGGAGGTTTTTAAGCAGAGGCTGGATGTCCATCTGTCGGAAATACTGTGATGGGGTTCCTGCATGGCAGGGGGTTGGACTGGATGGCCCTTGAGGTATCTTCCAAATCTATGATTCTATGGTTCTATGATTCTAGGTGCCAAAGGTGGCACTCGGAGCTCTTTCTATGGGCACCTGACATAGCCCCTTCACAGCCATCTGTATTCAGGTTAAATTGCTGTATTGGCACTTTGCGAAATAAATAGTGGATTTTGAATCACAGTTTTGGCACTTGGCCTCTAAAAGGTTTCCCATCACTGTCCTAGAGGCTGAAATCCTTTGGCTTTGTGTAGGAAGTTGCACTATATGAATCCCATTCAATCAGTAAGGAGTGATGAATCAGGTCTTCTTGGTTCAAATGAATCTACTCTCGTTATGTCTTACTTTAGCATTGCAACATGAGACTTGAGCAGCCCGTTAGAATCAGTGGAATTTACAGAGGGGGAGACTAAAAAAAATCTCAATAATTAGTGGGCCTGCTATAGTGCAACTTAATATACTATACAAGGGATTTCAATTTGTGAATTTCAGCACAAATTTCAGCTTCTGCCCTTTTAAACTCTAATATCACTTGTGCACTTTATACTTCTTTTCAGCAAAAGTGATAACCAATGTGCAAGAAGGGGGAAACACTTTGTATTATAGAACACATATGCAGTTTAGAGATGGGCACAAAATGACCTTTTTGTTTTGTTTTTTTACTTTTCGTTTTGTTCCCTAATGAAACAAAAAACAAACTGCCCCTTTAAAGAAAAACAAAACTAAATGAAACAAAAAAGGTTTGTTTGTTTTGTTTTTTTGTTTTCCCATAGGAATGCATTTAAAAACCCTGTGCCATTCTCCCCACAATGAGCCCAGTCGGGTGGGGGAAAAGCACTGGGTTTTAAAACTTTTTTTAACCACCAAAGCCAAGCACATCAGCTGATTTGGCACTTGCTTTGGCAGCAAAAATGTTTTAAAGTCAATGTGCCCGATCGGGTAGGGAGAAATGTGTTTTTTAAAACTTTTTTTTTTTTGCATCGAAGCCCCGCACACCAGCTGATCGGTGCTTGCTTTGGCGGCAATAAATAAATAAATAAATAAATAAATAAATAAATAAAAGCCTGCACCATTCCTCCCCAATGTGCCTGATTGGGTGGGGGAAAGTGCGGGCTTTTTAAACACAAGTTAAAAGTAAAACATAAAACACATAAACAGTTTAAAAAACACATAAAAGTAAAACATAAAAACACGTAAAAACAAAAAATGAAATGAAAAATGAAATATGTTTTTTCAAAAATGTTTCAAATGAAAAAAACAAAATAGAAAAATGAAACAAAACACCATTTTAGCATTTCGTGCCCATCTCTAAGGCAGTTGTCTTATAGTATGTATTAATCTCCAGAGTGGAGATTGATCACCATCTGTTTGTAGACTTTTCTCATCAACATCACCGGGTTTATAGGCGCCAGACCCCTGCATACCTCAAAATCTGTGCATAACTCTAATACCTCCAAAATCGTGATGACAAACCATAAGCCATTGCTTTACACACAGACAGAAAGGCATTCCTTTATACACAGTCAGGGTTCTTCTCCATAGTGTCGGTAGTTCCTTCCATACAGCAAGATGTAAAGAGCTTTAATGGTCCTTATGACCTCCTGATCCAGAGAATAAAGAGACATTGAGTTTGGGGACAAGTAGACCACTTTGATGCTTTCAGTGTTCTTGGTGGTCAAGGGCACACTCTTTATCGAATATTTATTTGTTGACTATTTCTTTATTGAAATATTTATTTATTGAAAACAAAGATCTGTGCACAACCAAAACCATGCTGCTCAGACCCATCTAGTTCAAAGAAGGATACACCACTTGTGAAGTTAAAACACCACCTCCCTCTTTTTCTAGTGATGTTCGCCAGCCACCTGCCTGTTTAGTGCTCACAGAATTATGGAATAACGAGTTGGAAGGGGTCTATAAAGTCACTGAGTACAACCTCCTGCTGAAGGAAAGAAAACAAAGCAGATGATCTGACAGGTGGCTGTCTAAATTGATCTTGAAGGCTCCCAGCTTCGGAGGATCACCACCTCCTGAAGTCATTGGTTCCATTTTCCTACTGCTCTAACAGTTAAGATGTTTTTCCTGATATTTAGCCGAAATTGGGCTTTCTGCAGGATGATCCCATTGTTATGTGTCCTGCACTTGGGGATGATTGAAAACAGATCTTGCCCCTCCTTTCAAGTACAGTAGGACCCCCATATCCACTGATTCGTTATCCACTGATTCAGTTATCCACGGTTGACAGGGGGGAAATCAAATAAATAATTCAGCAGCCGCAAAGCAAGCTACTGTCACAAACAGCAGCTATAAAGCAAGCTACTATCATAAAACAGCATCCGTAAAGCAAGCTACTCTCACGAACAGCAGCTTTAAAGCATGCTACTGTCAGAAAACAACAGCCATAAAGCAAGCTACTGTTACACAACAGAAGTTTTGGGGATTTTTGATGTTCTTTCTTATCCACAGTTTTCTTTATCCATGGGAAGGCCTGGAACCAATCCCCAGTGGATACCTGGGTCCCACTGTGTTTGAAAAGTGCTATCATGTCTCCCCTTGAACTCCTTTTTCTCAAATATTTATTTATTATTTATTTATATATTTATATAATGCTCATCTTCCCAAAGGAACTCTGGACGGTGTACAACAATTGCATATAACATTTTTTTAAAAATGGCAACCAATTAAAAATAATAACAACAAAAATAACAAAACAAAAGAAATGATAATAGCAATACTCAGCAAGATGGTGGAACAAAAGGAAACAGAACAGAACAAAACAAAACTTTAATGGTCACCAAATGCCTCTCTAAAAAGCATGGTCTTAAGTGCTTTTTTGAAGGCCAGGAGGGGCTGTGCAAGGCCAATCTGACTTGGCAGATAACGGTGATTATTTTCTTCCTACCCCTTCAGGAAATGCAGCAGCAGACCGTAGTGTAGTGAGAGATGACAGGGTTCCGTGTTTTCTGCTGAGTAAACTGAGGAGTTAATAGAAGCAAACTAAATCCCTTTTATTTACCACAAGGTCAAGGGTCGGTGTGAGTAAATCATTAATTAACACACAGATGCCTCAGTGCTATTGACAAGGTTGTGTTTACACACTGGGGCAGTGGCACCCCCTTGTAATTAAGCGAGCAGTGAACTTCCACACTCTTGATGCTTGATTGTTTTTCCAGTTCACTTTCTCCTCGGTCCCTGGTGCAAAAAACAACTCTTGATGTCTTTCCAACACACAGCTCACTCTGGGGGCTCTTCTGTTCTCAGGGAAGCTGTGAAAAAATCTGTTGGTTTCTCATTCAGAGCACAAAGGACCGGCTCCCAGGCATGAGTGAGGCCTCAGCTTCAGTAGAGCAGGGATGAGTGACAGGCTGAGTTGGCAGGGAGAAGAGGCTGAGGGCCACTCAAAATTTTAAATTGGGCTGCATTTGGCCCCCGGGCCATACTTTGGGCATGCCTGCTTTAACCAATGTTATGGTATTGCAACCATAGATTCTTATAATAATGTATTTCTTTTAGAAACCAGACCCTTTTCAGTGGCAGGATCTCCCACCTGACCAACTGACAATCCGAACTCTCGGCTCTCTCAGCTGAACTCCACTCAAACTGAACTCTCCAGCACCTATTAGGTTTACTTATACAGTGGACCCTCGTATAACAAGCATAAAATCTGTACAACATAAAAAATTCCAAAGATAGAGGACATTTGCTTAACAGAATTGCCTATGGGGCAAAGCCGTACAGCATAAAAATGGTTGTTGTGATTAGGGAGTACACTGTTTTCAATGCATTCCTATGGGAAATTTGTATAAAGGAAAATTTACTTAATATTAACATAATTTCATTTGGAACAAATTAATTCCTTTGTACAAGGTTCCACTGTATAACATTCTTAACCCATCCCACCAGCTTGGTGATTATCTATTCAAAACAGAATAATGAATATTCAAACTTGCTTTTCCTTTCCCTCACATACCCCCCTTAATTAACTAATTTTAAGAGGCTAAACTTTCTAATCGACATTTTGATTTGATTTGATTTGATATGATTTGCCCAACGGTTTGAGAGAATGTGAGAGATATAAAGAAGACTCTCTGAATTCTCACTGCTAAATTCCGTTGCCTGCAGATGGGAGCGATACAAGGAATGACATTCTTTGCTCGTGCAATTCCCTGTCATTTGCCACAAACACGACTTCTGCCCTTTCACTCTGAAAATCCAAACACATAAAGCAAGCATGAAAGGAACCAAAGAGGCACATGACCCCTCTGATAAATCTAGACGTACCGAGTTTAAAGGACAAGGCAACCGTCGTCATTATTGTCTTATATGTATCAAAGTCGTATTGGTGTTAGAGAATTAGGTGCTCAGTTCTGGGGATTTTTTTTTATTTTGTCCACACACAAAGACGTGCTGTTCCACTGGTTCTCTGCCTGTTCCAAAATTCTGTGGTACAAAATATGTTGTTGTTCCTTTGACAAGGCTGGTGGTGATAGTGATGATAATGAGAAGGAAGAGAAATGCCAAACACTGCGAGGGGCTCGGTCCCACCTCCCTTTGAAAGCAGTTTAAATTACTAAATAAACCGAGTCCAAAAATGCCATCCCCATGGCATGAAAAAAAAAAGAAAAAAGAAAACCCGGTTATGATCCCTTAAGCGAGGTTTCTGTGATTCACCTACAAGGTAGAGAATTTTTTGCCTCAGTTTGAAAATCCAGCTTTTAAGGCAGCAGACGCCGTGGGACCACGCTGGAGATCACAGAAGAGCAACTGCTCCCCAAATGCACCCCAGTTGATGTTTTGCAAGAAAGAAAGAACGAGGAAAAAACATAATCTTGCAACAAGAGAAATGCACAAACCCTTCTGTAATCTAATGCACTGAGGAGAAAGGTTATTAAATAGGTAGGTCTCTCCTGGAAGCAAAAATAAAAAATAAAAAATAATGATTTGCATCCACAGAGATGGAATCCAGACAAGCAGGAATCCAAGAAAGTGAAAAAACCCTACTTTGAATTTGCCATTCTATTTTTATGAGGACTTGTGGCACAGTGGTTAAATGCCTACACTGCAGCTAAAACTGTGCTCATGACCTGAGGTTCAATCCCAGGTAGCCGGCATATGGTTGAATCAGCCTTCTATCCTTCCGAGGTCGGTAAAATGAGTACCCAGCTTGCTGGGAGTGGGTGGGCAATCTGTAGCCTGCATTACTCTTATTAAAACTGTAAACCGCCCAGAGACTACTTGAAGTGATATGGGGCGGTATATAAGCAGAAGAACACATTTTGCTTTTGCTTTAATAGTATTGCATGACAACTCCTTTCTTTTCTGGGGGTTAGTTATGTATTTGAACTGCAGATGTCACAAAAATATTAAATAGTGGGGAAACATTATTAGTGTTGTGAGACCATGCTTGACTGACGCCTTCATTCTCCACCACCACCACCCCACACCCCTCCGAACAAATACCGATATCTACATTTCACTTGCCTGGTACAAACCTACCTTCCATCCCATATAACTTTTGGATGGTCTAACATGCATTATTACATGGAGTTTTTACTCTCTCTGTTTAACTGCTCACATTCTCATTGTAGATTTAATGTTGTCTTTTAATGCTGTAAGATGTCTCTCAATCCCCTGTTCTCAAACTTGAACATGTTTTAATTGTACTGGACTTCATATTGTCCCTCGTTACTGTAAGCCGCCTTGGGTCCTTTTCCAAGGAGAATGGCGGAGTAAACATACTCTAAAATAAATTCCAGTCTTTCTTTGTGAGATGAGTAGTCTTGTAGACTCCACAAGCACTCAGGTCTCCTAGAAAATGTTGCAGCAGTTTCTATTTTGTTCAGGAAGTAGACTCAAAGAAGCTAGGCCTTGTCCCAGGCGAATAAAATGTAGGCACGCATAAGTGTCTATGGGTGTGTGCATATGGACTAGAACCCATGCCATTCTCTGTGAGGAATTTTGTGAGGAATTCTGGGAGAATTCTGGGAGTTGGACTCCAAAAAAAATCAAATCAAACAAAAGACACACTCCTAGATCCACGTTTCCTATTACTTGGCAGTGCTTCAGTGTTCTTTCCCATCAGAAACCAGCCCTCATGATGCCTGAATTTCCTATAACGTTTTAGCTCATTATTCAATGTTGAAGGCTGACACAGCCCTACGGTGACTGCCCTTACTCAATTATTGCCTTATTACCTTCATCTACTTCCTAGCTGTTAGGAGTGCCTGTTAGGAGCTGGTTCATCCTCACCCTTGAAACAAGAATGTGCAAAAACAAGTTCTCTTCATGTGAGATCATTATTATTTGTTTGTCTCTGAGAGAAACTGTGCAGTTGCATGACCAATTTGTTGCCCGGTTGGTTGTGCAAAACTTAAAACCATGGTAACAGCTGCCTTGTTGTCGCATGGTCTTTTTTAAAAAACAACAACAATAATAGAAGCATCAATGCAAACATGGAGTGGCTAAACATAACAAATTTGTTTTGCCATGGTTTTTAAGTCAGGACCACCTTCTCCAAAAATGGAAAAGCAAGGAATATTATTTATCTGGCCCGACTGGTCCAGTTTATCCCAAATTTAGCTTATGGTGTACTTCTTCCTGTAGCAGTGTAACCTCTGCAACGAACCTTTTCCTACTCTCTCTTATTAGAGTAACCAAGGAGTCTGCCTCTCTCTCCTTGGTTACTCCAATGCATTATGAGTCCGGGACTCTGGGCTCTATTAAGGTTCAGTTCCCGGCCAGTAAAAATGAGAAATTAGTTCCTGCCATTCCATGAAAGGAGTTTTAATGCACTCGGTCGCCTGCGAGCCCAGATGCAATAGTTTTGTTATGGCTGCGAGTTGTATAACAAGGAGCCTTAATAAAGCTTTATAAAGGATGCATATGGGCCCTGTCCATGTGCATGGGTCTGTGTGTGCCTGCCCGGGTGTTTGGCTTGACTCTTAAGCATTGCAGCTTTCCATTGCCAATATTACCCTTTTTAACTTATTAGACCGCTACCACACTTTCGATTTGAAACGCCCTTTCCTTAAAGACAAATCGCCTTAAAATCACTGTCCGCTTTTCAAATCACTTTTTCTGAAGAGCCTTCTTGGCTACGCCCATTTTTGACCACTGTGTCGGTTTTTCCTGCGACGACCACTGGGGGAGGTGTTTTTTTAAATTGGTTCCTGCACCCCCATTTAAAGTGATTTGATTGAATTTGCGGACATACTATGCCACCTTTTTTCGGTGTCCCCCCCCCTTCTGCTAGGTTTGAAGCGGTTCAGCAGCCAAGTGTGAATGGGGAAGCCGATTGCTAAGCAACTACTGAAGTGCGGACTGCCAAACCACTGTAGTGATCACTTGACCACGGGAGGAGATAAGGTGATGCAAAATAAAAAGTGTCTGCTCAAGGAAGTGTGGTAGTGGCTCCCTTAGTCTTCTCCCTTAAAGCCTGTTCTGAGGGACACTTGGTGACTCAAAAAAGGCCACATTTTCGTTGCTTAAAAGACCGACTTTTGGGAAGAAAGAGGGGTTGTTGGGTGAGCTTACTGGAGTGTCACAACGTGTTAATTTAAATGACTTTTGACAAGCTTCCTTTAGAGACTGGGTGGGGGGGATTCTACACGCTTTGTCTTGAAAGATTAATCTGTTCTCACAAGGCTCGGGTGGTCTTAGATCTCTGCTTTGGTGTTATTCAGGGCGTTCTACATTTCAAGAGGCTCAGCCATCTTTTTGGTTATCCCCTTCGTCAACTCCAAACCTCCGTTGTCCTTTGTGTTTGCCGTGATTCTGAGGAAGAGGTCTTTTCTAGCGCAAAGGGATCGGGAATCAACAAAAGGAAAGGAAGGAAGAAGCTGTCGCTGTAAAAAAGAGGAAACAAATGTGCTCGTTCTCTTCATTTAAAAAAATAAATAAAAAATGCCAAACCTCTTTGGATAGCTTCCTTCAGAGTGGAACTGTGTTTCAGCACTTGTAATTTGTTCATTCCCTCCAGAGTAACTGTGGAATGCCTTTAATGAAGCATTTTCTTTATCATACTGGTATTCTGCTGTTCCCCCCCCCACCAAGGAGCTTAGAGCAGTGTGAAGGAAATCATAACAGATACCATTGAAGCAGCCTTGCTAGATGTGTTAGGTTGAGAGACAAGAGAAGGGCCACCAAGGCTTCTGCAATGAGCTTTGTACTTGAATGGGGAAGCTGAAATGAGGATTCCATTGTTATCTTATTTTGCACCGTCCATTCTCTTCTGACCTCCAGTGACCCTATGAATTAGTGGCCCCCAAAAGGTCCCATCATTAAGAGCCCTGCTCAAGTCTTATAAACCCAAGGCCCTGGCCTTCTTTAGTTCCCTATGACTGCAGATAAATGGACTGTGGTGAAATGCTATGATGAGTGGCAGTGAGAAATTATTATTACAAATCAGAACTGGATTGCATTTTCATTGACAGACATCTTAGGGTTAGGTGGATTGGGGGGACAAGTAACATGAAAATACCCTTCGTTTTCCTCCTGGAGCAGTGGTTAAACTGAGGTAGTGTAGCTGTCACTTTGCTCACGACCTGGGGTTCAATCCCAGGTAGCCGGCTCAAGGTTCACTCAGCTTTCCATCCTTCGGAGGTTCCATCCTGCTTGCTGGGGTCGGATGGAGCAATGTGTAGCCTGCATCATTACTTGTAAACCATCCAGAGAGTGCATTAAGCAGTATATAAGGAGCACACTTGCTTGATAGAGGGATGATCTTCTCCCTCTCACGAAATACCAGAACTAGTGGACATACACTCAAATTGAGGGCTGAGAGAGTGTGAAGAGACAAAAGAAAATATTTGTTTTCACCCAGCGCATTGTTAGTCTGTGGAACGCCCTGCCACAGGATGTGGTGATGGCATTTGGCCTAGATGCCTTCAAAAGGGGATTGGACAGATTCCGGGAGGAAAAGTCCATCACAGGTGACAAACCATGATGGGGATGTGTAATCTCAGACTTAAACCAGAGTACTTCAAGGACCAGACACAGGGGAATGGTATCAGGAGACAGATATCTAGTCTGGTGCACTCCCGGACGCATTTGGTGGGGCTGCTGTGAGATACAGGAAGCTGGACTAGATGGGTCTTTGGCCTGTTCCAGCATGGGTCTTCTTATGTTTTTATGTTCTTATGTTCACTTAGCCATTGAGATATATGAAAACAGATTTAACTGCAGGCTGATTTCACAAAGCCAGATCAGAGGAAGGGTAAAAATCCCAGCCCTTCTTCCCAATGCCATCACAATCAATGCCAAGCTAGATAGAAAGCATAGGAACCAGTGTCACACTATTTGTTTGCCTAATCTAGTTTTTTTTTCCCCACTAGAAAGAAGGAAAGGACCAGTCTGGTCCTGAAGAGTCCAAAAATCCAAGAGTGGGCATATTTAGCCCAGGGAAAAGAAGACTGAGGGGTGTTAGGATAGTACTTTTCAGTGGTTCTCCACCAGTCGGTCTCCAGATGTTCCTGGACTGCAACCCCCAGAAATTCCTGACCAGCTCAGCTAGTGATGAAGACTTCTGGGAGTTGCAGTCTGGTAACATCTGGGGACCCAAAGGTTGAGAACCACTGCCCTCTGTTTATTGTTTTGCAAAGCAATCAGGATCACAGCTAAGGCTAGCCATCTCTGACCTTCCAAGGGCCATCAAAGTCTACTCATAAGAACATAAGACCATAAGAATATAAGAAGAGCCATGCTGGATCCGGCCAAAGGCCCATCTAGTCCAGCATCCTGTATTTCACAGTGGCCCCAGCAGATGTGTCTGGGAGCACACGAGACTAGATCTCTGACTCCTGATACCACTCCCCTGCATCTGGCCCTTGAAGTACCCTGGTTTTAAGCCTGGAGATGACACATCTCCATCACGGTTTGTAACCCGTGATGGACTTTTCCTCCAGGAATCTGTCCAATCCCCTTTTGAAGGCATCCAGGCCAGATGCCATCACCACATCCTGTGGCAGGGAGTTCCACAGGCTAACAACACGCTGGGTGAAAAAATATTTTCTTTTACTCTTCACCCCTCTTCCCACATCTGCTTCATTCCTGCTTTTCATCCTTGGGAGTGAGATAACGTGTTACCATTTGTGACAACATATTAATTTCCAAACTGTGATGACAGGAAGATGGTTGTAAAAAACTTACTTTCTACATTCCAGTTCAGCAACACCAATAACTCTGATTTACTGATGAGCTTTGAGCCAGGCTGAGACTTTCAATCAGGTGTATGAGAGTAGTACAACAGTGGAATTATTGGCCTCAGGAGGTGGATAGGGCTCCAGCACTGGAGGCATTCATGAGAAACCTGGACAACCATCTGTCAGACTTGGTTTGTTCTGGATTCCTGAATTGAGCAGGGATTTGGACTCCATGGCTTTAGAGGCCCCTTTGAGATCTGTGATTCTAGGATTCAATATGCATTTATGTTTGTTTTGTTATTTCAGTGGGGAAGAAAAATATTTTAAAAAGTGTACTCCCTGCTGTGTGAGATTATGAAACTTTATGTGGTTTGCTTTACAT
Source organism: Phrynocephalus guinanensis (assembly GCA_037367245.1). NCBI lineage: Eukaryota > Metazoa > Chordata > Lepidosauria > Squamata > Agamidae > Phrynocephalus > Phrynocephalus guinanensis. The sequence continues at coordinate 120,265,445 of CM074738.1, forward strand.
TTTGGGACTTTTTTTAACCCAGGTGGAGTTTTGCAGGCATTTTTATTTTTGTTTCAACACAACATGGTTTTTGTGTAGCCAACCTATACACATTTTGCACAAAATACCCTGGACACTATCCAGCTTTGGGAGCTGCCACTTTGATCTGGCGAGTTGTTAAGACATTAATAACCAGCCACATACCTAGCATCTTCTCAGCTGTATTTTGTTTTTTGTTTGCCCAAAACCCGTGCATTTTTGCAGGTTTGTGAGATAAGAGTAGAAGACCTGGTCTCCTTGCCGTCTTGCAGGAGTGAATATTCTCACAACCATTGCTGATTTTTCACAATCATTCTATCTTTACCTTCAAGCTGTCGTTCAGGACAGCCTATCTAGTTTTGTTAGTATCTATGCCGGTCTTAATTTTAAAGCGTGTTCATCTCATGTCTTGCTTAGTGGTCTCATTGGAGAGAAGTCCAGTGAGGTCTGGCCCAGCCGGGGACCTCAACACATTTCTTCCCAGCTGCACTAAAGACGAATTTAAGTAGGACACATTTGGGGGCCCAAGAGATATGAGGAATATTTTGATCTGGAAAAAGGAGGCGCCAAGTGAGAGAACAATGAGAGAAAACACCATGGAGGACAAGTTCTACATTTGCGTGAAAGCGGAAACTTGAGGAAGGAGCAAAACCCATTATGATGTCTTCAAGAGGGGAGAAAGAGAAACAAATGTCTCTTGAAAGAATCCCCTCAACAAATTAAATCTTGAAGCCCAAAGACAAAGGAATGGAGAATTAATTTTTTCCACCGATATGAAATGCTCTGAATCAGATAAGTCTTGTCATTAGAGGAGGCACTAAGCAGCAAATGTCTGGATAATACCGCCAGCTCTGTGCTTCTCTTGGAACATCTAAATACATTAAATCCATAAAACTAAATGAAAGCAGCTGCAATATTATTGAAATAAAAGGCTCTCGTATGGAAAAAAAAATCCAAGCGCTTATGGAATGAAAGAAGGAAAATAATAATAAAATTAAGGGTGGGGGGAACAAGAGAGCCAAGATGAAAGAAGAGCACTTGTGAGTGCCTGTTTCACTGACAATGAGACGGGGAGGTTAGGTTTCGGAGCCTTTCCAATCCCATAGTTTACATATATTAGATACTGAGCCCAGCAGATAGACAGTATATTGGTTAAAACGATTCCGTAGTTGGGGGCAGAAAAGTCAGTTTTTCCTGTATTTTTTTCCACAGAGGAGTGATTTCAGAAGATGTACCTCAACTGCTATTTATTATTTATTTATTTGATTTATATACCGCAGCCATCTAGAAAAAAGCTACTCTTGCCGGTCTACATACATAAGCAAAATACAAAAAAAAAAGATTAAACAACTTAGAACAGTAAATAAAAAACTAATCAGTCAGACCAACATGCGGTAAATAATCATAATCATAATAAAAAGAATAAATAAGTGAATAAGCACAAATACGATAAATCAAAACCATTTAACAATTCAAAATAAGAACAGATGGAAAAAATAAAGAATTAATAGAAAATTATCATAAGGCGGGGAGAAATAATAGTGTCCTAGTTATATAAGGAGGTTGGAACAGAATGATCAGGGAAGACCAACCTATAAAGCTAGGTTTTCAGTAATTTCTTAAAGGCTTGTATTGAGGACGCCAGGTGAATCTCTTGCGGAACCTGGTTCCTCAGGTGGAGTGCGACCACCAAGAAGGCTTGTTTCCTTGTTGTTACTTTCCGGGCGTCCCTCGGGGTCGGTACTTGCAGATAACCCACCTGGCTTGAACGAGTAATCCTGGCAGTTCTTTTTGGGAGGAGCCGTTCTGTCAGATAATGGAGGTCCCAACTGCTGTCGGGTTTCAGTTGGTTTGTAGTGGAGATAAAATTCCTAAGAGTCCAGACCAGCACAGTCAGGGGTAAAGGCTCCTGGGAATTGCAATCCAAGGTTATGGTTGGTTACCCAGGGTTAGGGACCACTGCCCTACATGGTTGCTCCCTACTAGAGATGGGCACAAAAAAACAGAAAAATAGTGTTTCATTTCTGTAGTAGTTTAATTTTGTTTCATTTGTAACACATTTTTTAAGTAGTTTTGTTACGAAATGAAACAAAATGCTATGAAATGCTATGAAATTCGCTTCTGATTCCAATTAGAAATATTTTCTCTTAGGGACACTCCCTTTGGACCTTAATAACTCAACCCCCTAAAGTGTAGACCTTTCCAAATTTGGGGGGGGGGGGCGTACAGGGAAGAGCTTGAGGAAGTTCCCCTGCCTTTCCCCCTGCCTTTTCCATTCTAGAGGGGGGGAAATGTGTTTTGTGATGAAACAAATTAAAATATGTCCTACCGTTCATTAGGTAACGGAGTTATTTGTTACCCAATCAAATGCCAAAACAGTGTTTTTGTTTCCATTTTGTGCCCATCTCTACTTCCTACCCATGTTTCCTGTTTGCCTCTACAGTTGGGGATCATATTCCATGAGCCAGGGGCCACGAGGGGAGTGGAGACAGAGCCTCTGCTATTTTATCCACACTTAATTGGACTGATTTGGGGGGGGGGGTAGCAAGCTTTGGAGTAGCTTCCCCAGTCAGGGAGGATCCTAGTACAAGAGGGTCTTAAGTAAGGTCGATGTCTCTATCATGAGTTAGCTTCACATGTCATTCCTTTTCTGAGGAGGATGAAGGAAGAGACTGGGTATCACCATTACCTCCTTTTTCTGAATGGAAGGATTTCTTTGTATACCACCCATCTTTCCATCAGGCCATTGCATGGGGAATTTTCCTTGATGAGAGATGGAATTTGGATGGGCAGTGGAAGGACTTCTGTATACCATCTTCCAACAGGGGTGGAAATTCTACAAGCTAGACTAAGTCTGAGTTCTAGAGATCCCCCTTTCTGTGGTTTATATATGCATAAATATTCTGGGAATTTAGAATGTCTCATTTTATCTGACTCTCTGGGCACTGTTCTCATTACAAATTGATGCTAAGGTCAGTAATACAATAGTTCACTGTGTGGAGATTTTTTAAAAAAGTAAAGGGTGTGGGAAACAGAAATCCTGACAATGAACTGGGGGGAATCTTCTGATTAGAAGAACTACCAACCCCGGAACTCAAGAGTTCAGCTGCTCCTATGCTGGGCTGCAAACCCCTTGGGAATGTAATGTGTAGTTTGACCTGCGTGCTTGTGTTTGTTTTGGATGTGTGCTTTGTGCAGCTAACAAGAGGGAAAAGAGAAGCAACGTAATGTGTGTGTGTGGGGGGGGGTGTTTGTGTCTAATTTTTAAATTCTGCTTTTCTTTTTAAAGCTCAGTGCCTTGTCAGAAAAGGTCATTTTCCAGAGGGAGAGCTGTGTTAGTCTGCTGCTGCAGAAACAGCTAGAAAGAGTCCCCATGAAAGGCAAACAAACAGTTCAAATGACAGTTCTGAAACAACAACACGGGCACAGTTCAAGTTACTAAAATCAATTCCGTACAGTAAAAGAGAGGCCAGGCTGAAACAATTCCATATAAAAACAGGTTGACCCAACTGACCCGAAGCTGAGCCAAATATAGCCTCTGGAAAAAAAATATTTATTTTTTACAGTGTTTGGATAGCAATGGTGCATATATCTGCTTTCTTGGTATATGCCTCATTTTTTGCAGTCATTTCCAAGACGTAGGTTCTCAGAGTTTTTATCTCAGCTCCTATTGTGACTTTATCTGATGACCAAAACAAAGTAGACTTAGTTGGAAGGTTTTATTTAATTTAAGATATTATTTCTATCCCGCCTTTAGCCTTTTAAAAGGACACAAGGCAGCTTACATCACTGAAAGGCAAGATTTAAAGCTAAAACCACCTTATAGACATGTTAAAAAGGAACAAACAAATGCCACTCTAAGAAATGGAAAACTCAAGCAATACTAAAATCACACTGAAAGTGAATCCCACTCAGGTAGCCAGCCACAGAGAGAGAGAGCTTCTCTGTGGGCCTTACTCCAGACAAGTTGGGTGTGGTGCAGGAGAAGGCATTGCCATTTTCTTATACATACCTTTTGACAGTGATATGTCTGCCTCTGGATCAAATTCAAGGTACTGATTTTGACTTCCAAACCCTTGGATTACAAAGATATCTAGTGGAGCACTTCTCCCTGAGATCAACTACCCACTAAGAGGCAGGCCTTCTCGATGGTGGCCACCTCTCTGTGGAATGCTCTACCAGAGAAGGCCCACCAGGCCCCATTCCCTCCTAAATATTACAGAAGCATATTAAAGCATTACTTTTTAGGGAAGCATTCCAGGATGCCATCCCCTTTATCATTGTCTGTGACTTTGTCTTATTTATAGTTATTTTAGTTTGCATTACGTTGGTTGCAGCCATTTTGGGTTAATTGGGTTAATACAGTGGTCCCTCAGTTTAAGAAAAACTCGGTTTAAGAAAAGAAATTATTGGAAACGGGGATGCCTTGGTTTAAGAAAAGTTTTCAGGGGAATGCCCTGGTTTAATTTTTTGGTGACCTCCAGAATGGATTAATTGATGTTCAGTGCATTCCTATGGGAAACTGCATTTTTGGTTTAAGAATTTTTCACAATACTAAATGGCCCTGAGAACAAATTAATTACTTAAACCAAGGTACCATTATATTACTTTCCTTTTATATTTTCATTTTAATATATTTGGTGGGTTGGTTGGGGGGGTAGTTGGCTTTTTGATGTCTATTTTGCTTGCTGGACACCACCCAGAGCAGTGGCCGCAATAATGAAATATAATACAGAAATTGATCACTTAAGATGTTTGCACCGATACACTAGCACGGATCAGCCTTTCCTTTGCCAGGAAGAAGAGCTCAAATCACTGGGGACAGGTGTGTGAGATATTTAACTGGGTCTTGATTCCATCCCACTTTCTTTTTCTCTCCCCTTGAATCCCAGACATCCTGTTGAGAAACCGCCTCCTCTTGCCAGATATACGTTCCAAGGTCAAATGGGCACGTACACACTGGTTTTTCATCTTCATGGTTGCCTCTAGATACTGCTTGCCGTGTGTCTGACAGCAACTTGATTCTCTTAATAGGATGCAAGCAGCAGCATATGTTTCTCCTCCTTTGCTTTCTTTGCTTTGTGGTCTCCTAAGGGATGGAGGAAGACTACAGGATTGTAGGATTTTAGTATCCACACAGGGATCAGTTCCCACTCCACCTGTGGATGCCTGAGAGAGTGGATAAATCAAATGCTTGCTTCCAGATTCTCGGGTGTCTGTGCACAGTGGAGAGAGGGAGCCTTGGACAATTCTTCCCAAAGGACTAGGTTTCCTGTCCTCCTGTTAGTAACGGAGCCTTTCCCCCACCCCCACCCCATGCAGCTTCTCTGTTTCACTGGAGGTGGCTTCCCTTGGCGGCTTCAGGCCATGGGTGGTACATTCTCATTAAGACACCTTTATATAGCCTAATCTACGATGCCATCTAGTGGTCAGTTCTGGTGGTACACCTTGGGAATATATGTTTCTGGGGTTTTTTAAATTTTATTTTTCATCCCACCACCCCAAGAATCAGATAAGTGAATCTGCAGGTATCAAACCTGTGGATAGAGAGGTCTTCCTGTATAGACAAAGAGATGGGCACAGCCCGAATTCTGTGTCCCTTGCATAGTTCGAGTTGTGCCAACCATGCACAAGAGTGAGGAAGTGAACATTTGTTTGTAATAACTGCAAACAGCCAAGCTCAGTTATGCAGAGAAGGATCTTAGAGGTCTGGGGAACTGGTCCATGTAGAAAAAGATACCTGGCGCCAAGGTATCTTGATGAGACCATAAAGATCAAAAATGGCCATGGATTCTGTCTGGGGAGGGGAGGGGCACCATCTTGGATCTTTTGTTCAGACTGTGCTGGAAAGCTCATGATATGGCATTGCTTCCAGAAAGTCCATCACCAAAGATAATTAATTCCCTTGCTCCATCAGCCGCTGGAGCCGGATGGAGACCTCTTCTACTGATGGTCCAGGATTATTCTTCAAGACTCCACTCAGTCCCACCAAATAGGAATTATTAAAGTTGTGAATCCCAAACATTGCTGTTCTTAAGATTTTGGACTTCAGCTCCTAGAAGTGACAACTGTCATGGTCAACCCTAAGGCATCCTAAGGGACAGGGCCAACCTATTTGGAGGGCTGTTCCTCGGGAGTCACTTCATTAAAGGCATAATGTCCTTCTCTGCCTATCCAGGATCCCTTGCCAGGCACATTCCTGGCATGGGCACACCAGCACCTGGGGTGGAGGAGGAGCTCCTGAAGGTCACACCCATGAAGTGTTAAGCATCCTGTGAGCATGGTGTCTCAGGTTCCAGAAAACTGAGGAAAACCTTGAGGAATTCAGCCTCACTGGTTCTGAGGTGAATGTCGGCCAAGTGTCTCCTTTGCTGACCCAGTTGGACTTGTGGAGCAGAGCAAAGAGCTTAGCATCTTTGCACTGGGTGTGTAACCGTTTCTTGTTCTAGACACAGTGGTTAACCAACAGCCGCATGTTCTGACCTAGAAAAGCTGTGGTTGCAGGCCTAGGGAAATGACCAAGTATCTCTCATTAGCATAATTCGTTGGCCTGCAAAATTCCAGTTTGCATGATGGCAAATTAGACTTTTCTTTGCCGTGTATATACAAAGCCCTAATTAACATTGAACGTCACCCTCTAATCCCTGTGTGTCTCTCCTTCATAGCTTCTCTGATCTAGTAATGGTAGTTAGCCTGTCTTAACTGATATAAATCTACATCTGCATATCAAACACTTGCCTGGACCTCTAGGAAATGAAAATCCTTTAAGTGCTGCCTTTTGTGTTGGTGGTTTCTAAGCTGCTCTGGCTTTTTCCTTGTTGTGAGACATTGACCTCAAGCTCTCCACGCAGGGACGCGTGAGGAGGTGGGGATGTTCTCCATTGAAATGGTTGCATTTCCAGAAATTGCTGCTGCTCATCTTCTCCTTTAATTGGCAGGGGAGAATGGATGGGAGCAGGGGGTGGGGTTTTTTTGGGGGGGAGAGATGTCTTAGTGGACCACATTAACTTTCCTTCTCTCCCGTGGTCCCCGCCGAAGCCGCCTCGGGTCTGTAGTGATAGATCAGGGGGTTTGATGTTGCTTTTTCCTGTTGTGCGCACGTTGCTCATTAGAATAACAAAACGGGGAGCAAATCTTCAGGCATCAACCATGCTTTGCATCAATTAAGAACATCAAACCTAAGAGAAAGAGAGAGAGAGGAGAGTCTCCCTTTAGTTCTGCTGCTTACCACTTGATCCCTTTCTTCTTCTTAACGCTTTCTTCTTAAATCCTTTGCTCATCTTTTCATAAGACAACACTTTCTGTTTCTCCCTCCCCGGCCCCATCTGGTAACTTCTTACTAGATGTCTAAGGTTAGCAGGGAAACCTTGTATAGGGAGGAGAAATGACTTTCTGGGATGCCTGGACAGGTCATCTCTAAAGGGCAAAGAGAACCTTCTCTCTGGTAGATCCTGTCTTGTGTAATTCCCTCCAAGTGTATCTGGAATTATTTATTTTATTTTATTTCTTAACTTTTTTTTAAAAAAAAGTTTAGAAATCTATACACGCAGTAGTGTTAATTTGGCGATACAGCCCTTGAGACTTAAACTGATTACCTGAGCATATGTCCTTCACTTTGTGATGGAGTCACATCCGTGCTGCTTTCTGAGAAAATAAGAAGTCACTTTATTAAAAGGGAGGTAGCCTTGTGATAAGAAAGGGGACCAATCTCCTAGTTCTAGCTAATTATAGTTGAAGATCACTGCACCCTATGAGGTATTAGCCCCCCCCTCTTCAGTACTAGTTAGCAGTGCAGTACTCTAGTTTTATCAAGAGCACTCTGTCCAGTTCTGGACACCACACTTCAAGAAAGATGCTGACAAATTGAAATGGGTTCAGAGGAGAACAAGAAGGATGATTGGTGGACTGGAAACCAAGCTCTTTGAGGAAAGACTGAAATAACTGGGCATATCTAGCCTTGAATAAAAAATACTGGGGGAAGATGTTCAGATATTTGAATAGCTGTCATAACAAAGAGGGGCAGGATCTGTTTTCGATCATGCCAGAGTGTCCGACTCGTCATAATGGACTCAAGTCAGATTTATGGTGACTATCAGGAAAACCTTCTAACTGTTAGAGTAGTACAACGAGGGGCCCGTAACCTCAGGATGTGACGGTTGCTCCAACACTGGAGGCATCCAAGGGAAAACTGAACCACCATCTATCAGATCTTTTTCGATCGGGATACATGCTCTGAGTAGAGAGGTGGACTTAATGGCCTTGTAGGCCCCTTCCAACTCCATTATGCCATGATTATACTTTGATTCTACGAAAACAGTCACATCCCACCTTTTGACCCTCATACTGGGGAGGGGTTGGCTGCATCACATGATTAAGAACTGTGCTCCTTTGAGTCTCTTTGTTCTGTTTGTGTTTTGGACTGCTATGCAACAGTGAGCCTTAATTAGAAATGAAGATGAATCAGAAAAAAAACATTAATTCATTTGGATTCATGATTCGTCAAGGTCAATGAATCATCAAAAAATGAATTTACATTTTTTTCCTGATGAATTGATGAATCAATTTGTAAATTTGTAAAAAAAGGCCCGCAAGGCACCGAGAGATGCCAGACTTGCAAGGAAGGTTCTCCTGACTCTCCTGTACAAATCCGGCAAGATCAGTGATGTTTGGGCCTCAGACTACAAGGTTCTGCATCACAAAATAGGAAAGTGCTCACCGGGAACCAAGAGACACTAGTTGTGCTGGGAAGTCTCCCATGACCCTCCTCTACAATACCCAAGTGTGATAAAGATTGGGTTGCAGATGTCTGAGTTTTACACACTAGGGATGGGCAGGAAATGAAAAAGAAAAAGTTGTTTCATTGTTTCGTTGCATAACGAAATGAAATGAAAAGAAACAAGGAAGCAGCATTTTGTTATAGATGAAATGAAACGGTTATTTTTTTCATTGATATGAACTATTTTGTTCGATCGTTTTCTGAGGGCTCCTGCCGAACTGTCAATTGCTGGAGCCCTTTAAACCTGGCCCAGTTTGCACCAGGGGAGCTCTCTGGTACTGACTGGACCAGGTTTAAAGGGGTCCAGGCTTTGACAGCTCGACAGGAGCTCTCAGAAAAGGATTGTGTTGGCAGTGTGATCACTGGAACTGCCATCCCAACCATTTTTAGAGGGCTCCTGCTGAGCTGTCAATGGCTGGAGCCTTTTAAACCTGGCCCAATTGGTACCAGGGGCTCTCCCTGGTGCCAACTGGGCCAGGTTCAAAGGGCTCCAGCCATTGACAGCTTGACAGGAGCCCTTTAAATATGGCTCCCAGAGTCCCGGAAACCAAATCTGGTGCCTTAAGGACCCAGGGGAGCCGTTTTGTTTTGTTTCATTTTGTTTTGTACAATTTTTAAAAAAAATTATAAGAAATGAAACAAAACAAAATGGGGGTGAGCACGATATGAAACAAATGGAGCATTATTTTTTCCGTTTCGTGCCCATCCCTAATACACACCCAAAGTGCCCCGCCCCCGAATGTGTTCTTTAGCAACTGGCTTGGGGAAGCTCAGCCTTCATGAGACTTGGAAAGATTGTAGAAGAGAGTCAGAGGAAGCATCTCTGCAAGCTTGGTGTCTTTAGGCAAGTGGGAAAAAATCCTGATTGGACACGTAACTCGGAGATTAGAGATGCACCCTTCTCCATACTCAGTAGGCTTGTAGAGAGGATGCCTCTCTGCAAACCTGGTGTCTCTAGGTGGTATGGGGGGCATTTTTATAGCCAAAGAAACTGACAAATAAAATATCACTAAAAACATGTCCGTTTGTAGGAGTATGAATTTGTACGAATGCAAATTGATGAATTATTGATTTTTGAATGAATTTTGCAGTTTGTTTTTTCATTTGTGCCCATCTCTAGCCCTTAAATATTCTATTTGTTTCCCTATTTACTGTTGTTACGTGATGCTAGATCACTCCTCACTGGTAGCAGGTCTAACTCAACACTCTAGCCACTATACGGTAATCGCAGGGGTTAGGGACCTGACCTGCAATAATGGGAAATCTGTGATATGTGGATGCTGGGTTAGCTCGGGACTTGGGGGGGTATCTGGGGCCTTCTACACTTACCTGAGGCCTGGCACTACCCCAAATGGGCCTCCAGTGGGCTTCCTAGGCCTCTTGGAGGCCCCGGGAGTGGTTTCCGGGTGATCCATCAGAGGCTCTTTCCAGACAGTGCCAGGCCTGGGGTAAGTGCAAGAAGCCTCAAATGGGCCCAAGCAGCCACAACATACCAGGACCACAGTATATGAACAGCAAAATGGCAGGGGGTGACTCTCTTTTCTTTATTGCTTTCATTACTACCCTGCCTTTCCTACCATGGGTTTCTCTCCACCTCTTTGCTCCTGTCCCCAGTGACCTCAGCCCCACGAGAACCTGTCGGGCTAAGAGACTACATAAGAACATAAGAACATAAGAAGAGCCATGCTGGATCAGGCCAAAGGCCCATCTAGTCCAGCTTCCTGTATCTCACAGTGGCCCCACCAGATGCATTTGGGAGCGCACGAGACTAGACATCTGTCTCCTGATACCACTCCCCTGCATCTGGCCCTTGAAGTACCCCGGTTTTAAGCCTGGAGGTTACACATCTCCATCATGGTTTATAACCTCGGATGGACTTTTCCTCCAGGAATCTGTCCAATCCCCTTTTGAAGGCATCCAGGCCAGATGCTATCACCACATCCTGTGGCACGGAGTTCAAAAGATTAACAATGCGCTGGGTGAAAAAAATATTTTCTTTTGGCTGTTCTGTGACTGCAATTGGCTTGAGAGGATCCGCTGCGTTTCATGGGCAAATGGGGGAATTGAACCCAGATTTTACTCCCCCCCTACCCACTGTAAAGAAATGAAAGCTATTAGAGATGATGTGAAGGGTCGGGTGTGAATTTGAGGAGGGGGTGAGAAAAAGCAATTGAGCAAAGGGGGAGGGCGGAGAGAGAGAGAGAGAAAGAGAGAGAAAAAGCCTCCTTTGCCCATTTTTTTAGCAACCTCTTGGAGAGAAATTTTATGGATACGTTATAAACCTTTGAAAACAGGAGTTTGTAATGGAAATGCTGACAGACCTTTTATACAGTGACATTAATGCCAGTTGCTCGGATATTGTCCTTGTCTTCCCCCCCCCCCGCCTTTTTAAAAAAAGCTTTCATCCTCACTGCTCTACGTTTTGCGATGACCTTCCAGTCCTTACTCTTATACAAATGAAAAAGAGAGAAAAGATTCTTGGCTCCACCACAACCACACACCCCAAAGAGAGAGTATTGCCTTCTAAGTAAGGGCATAAGAATTGTCTCCCTGGAGTCAATGCCAGGAGTAAACATTGAACCCGGCAGCCGTACCAAACCAGAAGACGTCCTGCGAAGAGTTTCATGGCTAAGGAGAAGACGGTGTCAAACAAGGAGGTAAGGAGAAGAGGGGTGTGCTGGAGGGGTGTGAATATATAAGAAGTCTTCAGAAGAATGCATGAGCTAGGCACAGAAGATATGGGAAAATTAACAGCCCTGCAAAGGCTGCAAGTGCTGACAGGCTCCCTCCCTTTCCCATTTTCTACTGATTAGCATGCATTGGGAGTTGAGAGTAGAGATGGTCACGAATAAAAAAAATGGTGTTTCATTTTTCATTTGCCGTTTTGGGGTCTGTTTTGGTTCATTTCCGTTTTTCATGAATTTTTGCAAAAAAATCATTTTCGTTTTCGTTCGTTTCGTTACCGTTTTGTTACCATTTATTTCAATTTTGTCATTTTTTAGCATTTAAAGCAGTTCAATGTATTGCAGTAATGAAAACGAAACGGACGACAAAATTTCTGGTGTTTCTGTTTGTTTCGATTCATTTTAGAGATAAAATTCGTTTGTCATTTCGTTACGTAACGAAATGAAAAAACGGAAATGGAAACGAAAAATTGTTTGTTTCGTTCCCATCTCTAGTTGAGAGATATACTGACTTCGAGCATGGAACATCTAACATCATCATCAGCAATTAACAGCCCCACTCATCCTCTGTGAGCTTTCCTCACTCTTAAAAACCTCTGCTCTTTTAGCGATTTCCATAAATGAAACAGTCCTTAAGAGCCTCATGGCACAGTGGCTAAATGCCTGTAGTGCAAGCAAAACTGTGCTCACGACCTGGGGTTCAATCCCAGGTAACAGGCTCATGGTTCATTTAGCCTTCCCTCCTTCCGAGGTCAGTAAAAGGAGTACCCAGCTTGCTGGGGAGGGACAATGTGTAGCCTGCACACTGTAATTAAAATTGCAAACCACCCAGAGACTACTTGAAGTGGTATGGGGCAGGAATATAAGCTTTCTGAATGGGTGGACCACATAGAAAGTCACAGAGGGGTGGGTCAACTGGGGCTACTTCCAAGATCCTTGTCTCCAAAAAGGAGGAACCAACACTTCCCAAGATTCCAGTATTTTCCCCTTGCCTTGGCTCTCACTCTCAATAATTTAAAAAAAAATCTTCTCCCTTCAGCCATGTACTTACACTAGAATCTCTCTCTTACTTGTACCAGGACCACAGTATCCATGTGTGGATATTTTTTCACACATACATACCTCTAAAAAATTATGTTTGTTTTATGGTCTGGTGCATCTTATAGAGCGAAAAATTGCAGTAAGTTACAAAACGTCCATTTGTAGAAGATGGGAGAATGGTTCAATATATTCTCAGTTTTGGAAATTGTCTCTGTGGCATGTGAAAATGTTTATTTGGGACAATGACTGTTTTGTGGTGGATATATATCTGCTTATTCTGTGTATTCAAAACCAGCTCAGAGTCCTCAAAAACCTTGGTCTCAGCCTGATGTTCAAGTGGGAAGGTCACTTCCTTTCCAGACATGCAGCGTGGCACCAGGAGTGTGTGCACATCACTGCAGCCCTTCTGAAACATATCCGAAACAAAGAAAGGTTCTTTCTCACAGTCTTGCCTTTCCTCAAATCACATAACACTTCAGTGCCACACACACACACACACACACACACACACACACACACACAGAGAGAGAGAGAGAGAGAGAGAGAGAGAGAGAGAGAGAGAGAGATCATAAGAACACAAGAACATAAGATGAGCCATGCTGGATCAGAGAGAGAGAGAGAGAGAGAGAGAGAGAGAGAGAGAGAGAGAGAGAGAGAGAGATTTCACATTTATATTGAAATCGATCCAGCCAGCTGCTAACCAGAGTATGCTACTTGTGCTTCTTAGTGTAATTGTGTTACATTGGTCATGGTATGGTTCCGTGGTTTAGATATCTGGCTGTGGGGCCAGGGTTTAGGCATTCTGTTGCCCACTGTGCCTCCCAAAAAAAGAGCCAGCCTGTGTAACCTTGGGCAAAAACTGCATAGTTAGTCCTAGGGCAACCCCAGAAGAAGGGAAGGGGAAAAGCACTCTGAGCATATTGGAGCTGGAACCCCCTGGAAAGTGGTTGCCATAAGTCAGTGGTGGCGAACGAAGTGCCAGAATCTTGCCACCACTGCCATAAGTGAAGTACGACTTGAAAGCATATGAAAAATTGCAAAAGTCAGGATATTTATTGGGGCAGATTTTACCCATCCATTTTGTCTAGTAAAAACAAACAAACATGCAGAGCCATGACACTGCTTGGAACACTTCACATCACAGCGTTGAGTAAATTGTCCCTGCCTGGTACTCATTTAAAAAAAACATGAAGTTTAAAAAACAAATAATAGAATATTCATTTTTAAATACATATCCCCCCCAAGTATACCTTTTTACATGCATTTTTGTATACTGTTTTCCCTAAATACGCATTTGAATATGCATCTGATAGGTTTGTTGAGCTGAGAAGAATTATACTGCAACATTCAGAGAACTTCCCTGTGAAGAAAAGGGAAGGATGTGTGTCTTCCAGTCTACACATTTCTCCAGGACATGTGTATCTGGGTGGTTCCTTTAAAAATAAGGATGTGACAAGATCTTCAAGTATACCTACTGTGATGTGATACAGAATTTATCAGAGTTTACTTTTGAAGCTGTGAAGTGAACCCTCGTGCCTTTCGTCTTTGCCCGATCTACTGCTGAAGGAAAATCAAAATGATTAGACAGCTCCGTGGAGGACAGATCACTTTTATTTATTCCTTATTCATTAAAAATACATAGAAGCTTCCATTAAGGTTTATTCCATTAAATCCCACTCTGAGTGTAGTGCCAAAGAATCAATAAAAACACATTTCAAAAGAGAAATCCAACAATTACAAAGTAGCAAATTAAAACAAATTTGGCTATAGGGATTCATACCTGAATTGACGTCTGTTAGATTACCGCATTGTCTGTAATGTGGGGCTTCTCCTTGGAACGTATTCAAGTGCTGCAGCTAGTGGGAAATGTAGGATCCAGACAGATGATCTCTTTGTTGATCTTGTGTGATCTAATCTGACATGCTTTTACACCAGCCACTTATGTACGGAGAAATATTAAAGGTATTGTACAGCAAGGGTATTCTCCATTGACTGTCTGTCATAGATACGCTTCGTTTTTCTGCTCATCATGATAGGAGGAACTGGCATGTCTTTTAATTCCATCCAGTCTCCCTTCATCTAAGGAGAAAGGAGATGTGCTGCTGGTATCATTAACACAAAAAGATATAACCAATAGGTAATGCACCTGGAGATTCATCACTTTATTAAAGAAATTAATAATTACAACAATCTGAATACCATCACTTAGCTCCTTTTCTCCGCCTCTTCCCAAATTCCTTAATTAAAAAGATTTTCCACACTCTTGAGACGCACTCACTTTTAAAAACGCTAAGCTTTGATCAGCAGTTTCATTGCTCGCCGTGTATTATTTTACATACAAAAGAAAGGAAGAAGAAGAGGAAAATAGATGTGCAGTCTTTGTTTTCCCAAAGCTGCATCTTCAGAAGGGATGTCACATCTTGGGTCCATTTTCCTTTATATTCCCCAAATCCCCCTAGAGCAGGCATGCCCAAAATTTGGCCCTCCAGATGTTTTGGACCACAACTCCCATAGTCCTTTGTCACCGGCAATCTAAGCTTAGAATTCTGGGAGTTGTGGTCCAAAACATCTGGAGGGCCGAAGTTTGGTCATGCCTGCCCTAGAGATAATCTTCACTCTTGTGGAGGTAAGATGTCACAGTGGGGTTTCATAGTTGCTGTGTGCTTTGATTCCTGCAGTACTCCCAGTGTACACAGCAATGGCTCCCAAAGTTGGGTTCTCAGAAGTTCTTGGACTAAGATTCCCAGAAGCCAACACCGCAAACTGTGCTGGACAGGATTTCTGAGAGTTGTAGTCCAAGAGCATCTGAGGAACCCAAGGAACTGAGTTAGCTAAAGAGAAATAATGGAACTTGGAAATAATGTGTTAGATTTAATGTGTTCATGTTCAAACACTACTGTGGCATTCAACGGGCAGTTAAGCAAATGTGCCTGCTAATTTAAAAAAACCTAGTTTTCGGGGGAAATGTTAAAGCACTACTTCAGAAAAACCCTGCTTCATGACAGTGAGAGCTGTTCGGCAGTGTAATATGCTGCCACAAAGGGTGGTGGAGTCTCCTTCTTTGGAAGTTTTTAAGCAGAGGCTGGATGGCCATCTGTCAGAAATATTGTGATGGGGTTCCTGCATGGCAGGGGGTTGGACTAGATGGCCATTGAGGTCTCTTCCAACTCTATGATTCTATGATTCTATGATTCTATGATTCTAATACAAACATAAGTGGCTTGACTACGGGGATGTGTTGAGTCTACCTTCTTATTCCCAAAAGTTGTGATGCAAGCCATGCCAAATGGCACACATCTCCCAGTAGTAAAAGTGGTTGGCCTACCAATATACAGTAGCCAAAACCCATTTGGTTTGTAGAGTAAATCATGCTACAGTAAGCCCATTCCATCAATGGGGATTTGGTAAGTCAACTGCACTACAGGTTTCATTGATTTATGGGACTGCTCTAACTGCCGCTTCCTGTGCTCAGCTAGAGAGCTCAGTGGCTTAGGCCTCCGGCGACAGGAGACAGGAGTTTGGGAGTTCTCTTCCTCACTCTGCCTCTTTGAGACAGGCTGGACTCCATGATTCATCATGCCCCTTCTGGCTCTGCATCTCAAAGGTTATTATTATAGAGTAGATCCATTGGAATCAATGGACCTGATAGAAGAGTTGACTCACCAATCCTTGTTTGTTTCAGAGGGCCTAATCTAGTGTGATTCCTTGCACTGAATTTTGGCCAATGGTTACCTGTTGAGACATACTTGCCTACAGTTGCCTAGGCTGAGGAGACAGCCCATGGACAGTGGACTAGCAAGGACAGTTACTTCACGTCCACTCCCATCCTGGGAGGAAGTTTGTTGCGTGTTGATGTCGGTCGCGGTCACATGGTCTTCTTGCAGTTCTGTCCCTGTTTCCGTGTATGCACGGGCATGATTGATGATACCAGCATGACTATTTCCGCATGTCCTCGTTCCAGGATGAGATGTGAAATTCCATGTCTTTGTTCTCTATTTTTTTTCAGCCTGACCTTCCATTTTTCGATGTTTCAATTCTCTGAAGCCTTGCCCTCAATGCGTTACAGAGCTAAGTTTGAGGCATTTGTCTTTTAATCTCTCTGTGCTGTGTTGCTGACTCCATAGGGAATGTACTGGCGAATGGCACTTCACACTCCTGCCACTAGATGGAGAATGGCTTGTAGCGTGATTATCCTTACCTCACAGGCACTCATATCGGAACGAGAAGCGATATGAGGTGATTCCCGAGGCCAGGGAGGGGAATCTCTCATCCTGCTTAGATCGCAGTTCAGGGGGCGTGGTCGGGACAAACTCCCCTCATTCCGCAATGGACATGCTGTTAGATTTCTTCATCCCAGTCCCCAGCAGGACTGCAAACATCAATGAGATGGATGTGAAGTGTCAGCCAAGGTTACAGCCATGATAGAGGTGAGCTGTTGGGCAGATATCCCTTCATTTGTTCCAATCTATTGCTTGTAACAAGTGCAGCTCAGATTTGTGAGCTAATTATCAATTCCACAACAAGGGAAGGGGACCATTGGACCAGAATCCAAAATGTATATGATATTTAACTTTGTGGTCCATTGTAATCCTCCCTTTGTTTGCTGTTTTATTATAACTGAAGAGATGAAGAAGTGCTCCGATTACCATACCAAGTCAAGGGAAAACATCTTTCCGGGACAAGACCATGGAGAACGCGAATCTCCATTGTCTTATCCAGGTGAATTTATCGTCAATCCATCTTTTTTGACTTTCTGATTAAAACACTAACCTAATCCTAACCTAATCCCTTTCAATTTTCAGGAAGAAATTGGAAGGGCGGGTGGAAGGGAGGCGGAGAGTGAAACCTCCCAGAGCCACACTGCAAAGCTTTAATACTAACAGATGGGTTATGCTGGCCAACAGGCAGCACGGATGTCAATTTAATCTATCCTAGATAAAGCAATATGAAAGGTGTTTCATTTATGGGGGAATTTAATTGCCGTCCAAAGGACTGCAGTGTGTGAAAAATCCATAATAGTTGTCTTTAAAGAAGAAGAAAGGGGATGGGGGAAAACAGGTTAGTAACAGTACTGTTAGTTTCTGTTGAGTAAGCGTTATTTTCCCCGAGTGTTAAACTTGCAAAGTTACATAGATCCATATAAGATTTTCTGAGATATCTGATGTGATCTAATTTAAACAGGTGGGCATCTGGGTTCAATATGTTTACAACCCCAGAGGAACTGGAGAACAGCAAATCTTTATTAGACAAACCAGCGAATTCTTGTTTTTGTTTGTAAGCATTTGGGAGTCTATATGTCGGGATCACGAAGCCCATGATTACAGTTTCACAGGTATGGAACCTGCCACAATTCCATTGTGCAAACCCCTGCCATGTGGCTTCTTGCACCCAAGACAGTGGGCATGGAGTTCAACAGGAATTGGAAAGGTTAAATTGAGAGTCTTGTTCGCTCCGTTGAAGAGGTGCTGTCATTGAATGGAAAGTTGCTTGAACTGATGAGGGTGAAGTTTGGGGTTATATGGACTCGTATTTCTGATTCAGGAATTCCATGCACTGGCACCCAATCAAGAAACAAGTCTACAGTTACTGTCTACAACACCTCCTTGCCACAAATTTCTGCAAATTATCTGTAAGAATTTAATAGCAATCGTAATCATGTCCCATCAAGTCAATTCTGATTTATGGTGACCTTTTCCTAGATTTTGCAGGTAGAGAAAACCCAGAAGTGATTTACCTTTCCTTCTCCTGTGGGGCATGGTGGCTCAGTGGACTAAGGCTTCAATAATCTGGCAGCGGTAAAGTAAGCAGCTTGGTGGTTTGAATCCCGGGTGCCACGCAGCGTAGTGAGCTCCCGCCATGAGCCCCAGCTCCTGCCAACCTAGCAGATCGAACGCATGTCAGTGCAAACAGATAAATAGGTACCGCCGCAAAAAGTGGGGAGGTAAAACAGTGTTTCCATGCAGCCATGCCGGCCACGTGGCCATGGACTTGCACAACACCTGGCTCTTCGCCTTGCATACAGAGTTGAGCACCCCCCCCCAAGAGTCGGACACGACTAGCATGCATGTGCGGGGGGGGGGATTACTGGAAAAGGTGCAGAAGAGAGCAACTTAAAATGATTACTGGACTGGGGTGCCTCCCTTATGAGGCCGCATCAGTTGGTCATTAAGATGAGGAAAGGCCAAAACATTTGAGGCACTTTAGTCTGGAAAAAAGGTGCCTGAGGGGGGATATGACTGAGACGTACAAAATAATGCAGGACATGAGTAAAGTGGATAGAAGGACACTCTTTTCCCTCTCACAAAATACCAGAACTAGGGGACATCCACTCAAATTGAGGTCTGGGAGAGTAAGAACAGACAAAAGAAATTTTGTTTTCACCCTGCCTGTTGTTAGTTTGTGGAACTCCCTGCCACAGGATGTGGTGATGGCATCTGGCCTGGATGCCTTCAAAAGGGGATTGGGGTAGAAAAGTCCATCACAGGTTACAAGCCATGATAGAGATGTGTAATCGCCAGACTTAAAACTGGGGTACTTCAAGGACCAGATAAAGGAGAGTGATATCAAGAGACAGATATCTAGTTTTGTGCACTCCCGGACGCATCTGGTGGGGACACTGTGAGATACAGGAAGCTGGACTAGATGGGCCTTTGGCCTGATCCAGCATGGCTCTTCTTACGTTCTTCTTATGTTCTTATGTACCTCCTGTGGTTGCCCTGAACCAGGCACGTTGGGGAAATGAATTCCATCCCAAGCTCTGGGAACCTAACCACATACAGCTAAAACAAAGTAAAATAATACTCTCTTTTTTTGGTACAGATATTGGGGTGGGTTTTTTTTGGGGGGAGGGGTGAAAATATTGGTCACCCACTTTAGCTTGGATGGGAAGTTTAGGCTGGAACGGGTGAAGAGTATATCAGGAGGTGGTGCTAAGAATCTGTACAAGTTCTGACGAAGAGTAAAAATGGGTCGATAAGGTTAACATTCCACCTACTGAACCGGAGTCCCTAATGAGATGAGCAAAATTTGTCAATACAGAGGGAGGGAAGAAAACAAAAAAAGAAGTATCCATCCTGGGTCAATTGTCAGAAACCTCTTTTAGATGAAGTGGGTACTAACTGGTATGACAAGATGAAACTAAAAGGCATGGAACTTGTCGATACCCCATTGATTGTTCCCATCGAATTGACTGCAGACAATGTACAAACGCTTTGTGTTTTATGTCTCGCACGGCAGCCTCTCACCTTGGCAAAGAACTATTAAATAACTGGCAGCGCTGGTGTTTACTGTCAAAGATTTTCTTGCAGCTCTCGATTCATTTTGGAGCAATGGCCAGTTTCGACCTTAGGGGCATTTGGATGCGGAGGTCTGAAGAGCCCACCGTGGTGCTGCGGATAGTTTTATCTGGTGCTGTTTGTGGGTACCCCTCAGCTGATTTGGGGATCAGTTTGGAGGTTTTAAACCTATCCTCTTTTCTGACCTGAAGATTTGTGCCCAGACTGGAGTCAGTCTGTAAGAGTCCCATTCCTTCGCAGAGGAAAATCAAAGTGGCTATAACTTTTTGTTTGCTTGCTTTTTTTTTTTTGGCATGAATTTGAGAGGCATGATTGGGAAAGAAAAATGTCTTCCATATTTTAGACAGCTTGATTCAAGGCATTAGGTATTAGGCACATTTGAGACACATACAAACACACAGAGACACTGACAGACAGACAGACAGACAGACAGACAGACAGACAGACAGACAGACAGACAGACAGAGATCCAATTTAAAGATATACACAAATTGGGAAATGGCGATTCATCACGATGTTTAATGCATCAGCTTTCACAAATTATGAATTTATGAATGTTTTCCTGATGAATCAATTTGCCAGTTTGTCTTGCCTTAAAAACCCCGATAAATCCCCACCTCACACCAGCAGCAGCACCTAGAGATACCAAAATCATAGAGAGGCAACCTTTGACTCATCCTTGCAAGTTTGGTGACGCGTGGGTTTCAGGCATCCAAATTTTGTACCCATTAAATGCCCCCCCTCCCCCCGCCAGGAAAGCAACAGAGGTTGCAAATGGCAAAAGGCCCCAAAAAGAGACAACAAGGAGTTGAGGAACAGATAAGTCAAAAATCACTTTTTAAAAGTTGATTTGTATTCATTGAGGGTGTTGTATTTGATGAGTATGAATCAACAAATTAGCAATTGGATTTGTGCTCCCAATACAGATACATTTGTAAATTTGCTTCGCTTCAGCCTAGGTCTGGCCATTCTCCTTCATTTGGGGCCTTCTCTCCATCCTAATGAGGTGGGTCATATTTTTTTTTTTGATTTATCTGAATCCAAAATATAGCCCTGGTGTTACTTTCTTCGTCTTATAAATAAGATACACATAAAGATCATCAGGGAGGGACTTGGGTCCCCTACTACCAAATTTGGGGCAATTAGGAAAGGGGAACACTATTAGTGCTTTATTTTATTTCTATTAAATTTTTAAATTCAGGAATGGTGAGAGGCCCTGGTGGTAAACTCACCTGTCTGGGTTTAGGCATTGTACAATTAAGATTTGCCTGAGTGTGGGCCAGCCTTTTTACTATTCTGCCTCAGACAACTCTGTGTCTTTGACTAGTGGAGGATCCTATGGATGTTTACATAACAGGCCTTGGTTAGCTGCAGCTATTTACAATGCTCTGGGGCTTGTCTCAGTTATGGACATGGCAGAACAGAGATGTGCCAGGGAACCTTGCCAATTTGCCACAGTCACACCACCTTAAACAAAAAGCCATCAGATGCTGCTGACCATGGCGTACCAGGTAAAACACAATAAAAACAACAACAAAAATAGGGACACATGACGGCACCTTAAAGACTAACTGCTATAATTTAATGGGGGCTTTTGTGGACAAGCCCACTTCCTCAGACATAAGAGTTGGACTACCTGGCAAATATTTATTCACGGACCCCAAACCAGAGACATTATTTCGGCACAAATTGTTATCCTAAGAATGACCTTTAAAGACCCTGTTTATATTTAGCTGCCAAAAAAAAAGCAAAAAGTGTTCTGCTTATATATCGCCCCATACCACTTCAAGTAGTCTTTGGGCAGTTTACAGTTTAATTACAGTACACAGACTACACATTCCCCCCCCCAGCAAGCTGGGTACTCATTTTACCGACCTCAGAAGGATGGGATTGAACCCCACATTGTGAGCACAAACTTACCTGAGTACAGGTATTTGATGGACACCTAAATTAATCCAGGCTGTATGTAACAAGTGTGAACAATATGGAAATAAGTGTCTCTAATCACCAATGGGGCTAGTGAAGTGACACTGGTCGATAGTAAGGAAATATAGCTGGGAATTTCAGCAGATGCAACACAATTTTTCCATCTTAAAATGGCCTAAGAAACCTTGGCTTCTACTGAGTCCAGTGAGATGGGTTTTAACATATGTATATATCTCTGCTGCCTTTCTCTGAATTTTTGTCCTATAATTTTTCTTCTGCTTATATACCACCCCATACCACTTCATGTAGTACTCTGGGTGGTTTACAGTTTAATTACAGTATGCAGGCTACACATTGCCCCCCCCAGCAAGCTGGGTACTCATTTTACTGACCTTGGAAGGATGGAAGGCTGAGTGAACCTTGAGCCGGCTACCTGGGATTGAACCCCAGGTCGTGAGCACAGTTTTACCTGCACCACAGACATTTAACCACTGTGCCACGAGGCTCTCGAGAATGGCAACTTTCAGGTCTTGTCCAGAGTGTCCGGATGAACTGAAATGATTTGAAACAAATTTCTGTGAATTGCCCTTGTATGTGTATGCATGTTTTTTTTTACCAAACCTCCACACCCCTAAACTAAACTCTCTTTCTTTCCTTGCATTATCCCCCTTGCTCTGCCCAAACCTTGCAAGCATCTTCTCAAATTAACATTTGAGTGACCTCAGCTGCCCATAAAAGTGAGCTGCAGGTACAGTAATACCTCGGATAAAGAATGCCTCGGATAACAATTTTTTTGGATAACAAATGGAAATTTTCAGGTATAGGTCTGCCTCGGATAACAAATGTTTCATAATGGTTTGCAAAAAAAGGAGACCCTGCATGCATTGTGGAGGGGTGAAAGGAATTAGAGCGGGGTTTTTTCATGATGTTTTGGAGTCATTCTGGACTAGAGATGGGCACGAATTGAAAAAATGGTGTTTTGGTTTTTCGTTTTTTTAAAAAAAATTCTTTTCATTTATTCATTTTTCATTTTTCATTTTTACCTGCTTTTTGTGTGATTTTTAAAGCATTTCCGTGCGCGAGCGTCCCCCAATGCCCCAGACCAGAGGGAAAACACTAAAAACAATTGATGCTGGCAGAGAGACAGTCGGGAATATTGTGATGGGGGCTCCTGCATGGCAGGGGGTTGGACTAGATGGCCCTTGAGGTCTCTTCCAACTATATGATTCTATGATTCTATGATTCTATAGACTAGGTATGCAGGGAGGCTGAAAAGTCAGCAGCGGGCGTTGCCCAGGGTGCAAGGCAGCCACAGAGTGACTGCACTGCGGGGCAGGGGAGGGTACTCACCGAGAGGTACACTCACACGCACACAGGGAGCCTACAGAACTGAAGCTAGAGAGAAATCTCTTCTTTCTCCCCCCTAAGAGCCAGGCTGCAGCCGGCAGGAACACAGAGACACACACCTGCCTGGTTGGCCTAAAGTGAAAATAATGAGTCACAGAGATGGCAATCCCACCCTAACTCCCACCGGAGACTGCAAGGACGGGGGCTGCCAGAGCTTTTTATGCCCTCTGTGGCTGCCAGACCTGCCTAGTCTGCAATCTGGGCATGCTATTGGTTGAAGTTGTCAAAGAATTTACATGATCCCATCACATGGCTTGCCTCCATTTTGTGGCTGGAGTGGCAACATCCATTTTGTCATCCTTAAAGGGAAAAGAAAAATACATAGCGATGGGAGAAGACAAAAACAAATATTTTAAGGACCCCAACCCCCGTCCCCTGGTAGGTATTATCAGACAGTATAAATAATTATTGCTGTGTTTTTATGGATGTCCAGGGCGTAATTTAATATTTAAAACAGCTCATTTCATTGCGCATCACCATTAATGAAAAACGAAATGTAACAAACCTAATTTTCGTGGTTCTGTTTGGTTCATTCCAAAATGTAACAAAATGAATAACGAATAATGGAAACAAAAAAAGTTCATTTTGTGCCCATCTCTGTTCTGGACATGTTTTGCTGAGGGATTTGGACCTTTTGAACTTGGTAAGATAGGGAGCTAGCTTTTATTAATATTTGCACTTCTTTTCTTGCATTTTTGGCTGGAGGAGGCTGGGGTAGTCTTGTGGTTTCATTTATGTTTGTAGTCTCTTTTCATTGCTCTGCAGGCAAAAATGGCCTGGGTTTTTCTTCCTGCTTATGTTTGTTTGCATGTTTCCCCATTGCACTTTGGGTGGGAACAGACTTGAGTAGTCTTGCTGGTTTCTCTTTCCAATGTTTGCATTGCACGGCAGAGGGATGTTCTGGAGGCCTTTAAAGTGCATTTTATAAAGAGGTCTGGAACCCCTCCCAGCTTTTCCCCCCTTTTTAGGACCTCCAGAATGGATTAATCAGTTTCCCATTCATTTCAATGGGAAACCACATTTTGGATAACAAATTTTTTGGATAACAAATTGCCTCTGAGAACGAATTAAATTTGTTATGAGAGGTACCACTGTACAATATGATGCTGCAGTACTCAAGCCAGAAGATGAATAGCATTTTGATGATGGTGGGAAGTACAGGTTGAGGCTTACTCAAATGCCTTTCCTGCAGAACATCTCTAGAAAGCTCATTCCGAAGGAGGGCAGAACATCCTGCTCTTACTCTGACATCTGTGTCATGTAGGTCAATCTGACTCAGAAATGACTTGGTGCTATCATGCTGCCATTTTGCTCCTTGGTTGGCTCAGGACTGTCTGGGGAAGAGGACCATGGATTATGGTGTGTGTGTGTTTTTCCTGAAAAGCAATGAGGCTGAAGATGTGGTAGAGTCTGATTCCTAACAGATCCTCCCTTAAATAGAGCAACGGGAAGGTCGGTGTGAGATTCTTCTTCCTGTTATCATCTTCTTGAACAATTTTCATGGATGCAAATCCAGCACCACCTCGGTGGATGCCAAGATAATTAATATGATAACCCCTTTTGTTCTAGGCACACAAGAAAATGTGAAAGAAGTGGGAAAACAAAGATGAAATTACAAATTTATGCAGTGAGCAGCTGGACAGAACTACTTCTATTCAGATCCTTGACTGGAAAGGCTGCAAGGTGACCCTCAAGGATGGCCATAAACGCTCACCACCTCTTGAGGTCTTTGGTTTCCACTGTCATACTGCTCTAATAAGCAAAATCAAAACTAGACTATGGGTGATTCCTTCATAGGCTGCCAGTAGAAAAACAAAAAAGTTGCTGAGCTTTCGAGAGCACAAGCCCTCTTTTTCAAAGCAGGTATAAAAGTCCAAACATGGCAAGGGATGTCATTTGCCAGGAGAGAGTTCTTAAAAGTTCACATGGCAAGATGGATGCCAGGCTTCTTCTTGGAAGGCACAGGGCAGCCTGGTCCGAAGGGGCTGGACTTTACAGGCCATTGAAACAAAGAGCTGCAGGGTATGAGCACCTCCCTCTTGCTTAAAACCATCACCTCTCTATTGGCACTTGCTCTAATGGTTAATGTTTCCCCCCTTGATATTTGGCCAAAATCTTGCTTCCTATAGTTTGAACGCATTTTTGCATATTGTGCGCTAATATGTACGGACTTGTATTTTTGTATTTGGTGCAAAATCTGCCTAGTGAGACTACATGGATAATAGAACCAAGTTATTAGCTGGCACCCAAATTCAACTGGAAAAAATCTGTTCCCCTTTTCACTTGGTCTCTGTATTGTCTTTCCCCCCCTTTCTCTCACCCCCCATCAATGGCATAAATGCACATTCTGTTCAGCATCTTTCCTCCACCCCACCCCCACATTTCCATCCTTGCTCATTGGAAGAATAAACCCAAGGTAGCTCTTTATTTTCTGTGGGGCACAGAAGCTTTGGGGGTGACCCTATGCTAATGGCCACATACATAACAAAATCAAACCCAGACTTGTCAGCCGGAAGGTCGTCCAGTGAAGCTTTTAAAGACGCTTTTCAAGGAAGCTAAAGGAGAAATGTATGAATCAACAGGCAGGAGAGAGACCTCACCACTGCTGAGTGACTCATCTGGGGAGAGGATTTGATGCATTAGCATAGTGTCACCCATCTCCATTCCTTTGTGGAACCAAAAACAGATTCCTTTTCCCCTTGTCTCTGGACGACCTTCTCAAAAGGAGCTTTGGGAAGTCCTCTTTTGCTCATCTTGCCAAGAAGAGCCTTGGTTTTTCTCCTAGGACAGTCTTCCCTCCTCAATCTTTCCTCACTCTGCTTTCAACAAACAACTCCTAGGACAGTGGTGGCGAACCTTCGGCACTCCAGATGTTTTGGACCACAACGCTCAGAATTCCGAGCCTAGATTGCCAATGACAAAGGATTGTGTGAGTTGTGGTCTAAAATATCTGGAATGCCAAAGGTTCGCCACCACTGTCCTAGGAGATGTTTCTTGAAAGCAGAGTGAGGACAGATTGCTCAAAAACAGTTAGTTCTACTAAGGGATGGATGGCTCCGTATTCCCATGATATTCTGAACATGATTTTAAGCCACTGGTTGATGGTGTGAGGTTCACGTTTCCACAATTTTGAAGGTCAAGCCTTCTTGTGTAGCCTTTGTTAGAATTGGTGGAATCAAAGAATTGGACGAGACCTCAAGGGCCATCTAGTCCAACCCCCTGCCATGCAGGAACTCCCATCACAGTGCTCCTGACATATGGCCATCCAGCCTCTGCTGATCTGAGATCTGTTGCACATTTCAGCAAAACCCTGGGCTTGGGCTTATGCCACTAGTCTGTCATAACGTTTTGTACCATGCTTGAAGGATGTCTGACCTCCCTATCATAGAATCATAGAATAGAATCATAGAATCATAGGCCATCCAGTCCAACCCCCTGCCATGCAGGAACCCCCATTAAAGTACTCCCGGGTCCTGATATCCTGTTGAGTAACTGACACCTGCAGAAGGGTGGCAACTTTATGGTTATTGGAGAATTTTCCATAATTATATGTTTTCTTTGGCTTTTCCAGCTCCCAGGTAACCCCCTTCATTGCATAAAAGGCATTGGAAGGAAGAACATCTTTAATTAACTGAAAATCACCACTGCCAGATGAGGTTCATGGTGGGGGATAGATTTTCAGCAACTACCATAAATACTTCTACCTCCTGCCCTGTGGGGGGCAAGTCTTCCAATCAGAATCAGCTGGCATGAGACAAATGTAAGAAAAGTTTAATTACAGTAACCCCACCACCACCATTTTGCGGTTCATGTAACGCGGTCCCGCTATATTGTGGGACTGCAGTATATGCTGGGGCTCCAGCTGATTAGCGCTGGG
Source organism: Phrynocephalus guinanensis (assembly GCA_037367245.1). Lineage (NCBI taxonomy): Eukaryota > Metazoa > Chordata > Lepidosauria > Squamata > Agamidae > Phrynocephalus > Phrynocephalus guinanensis. Next base: position 120,292,469 of record CM074738.1, read on the forward strand.
GTGGGGGAGAAAAACCTTTATTTCCCCACCCCAGCAGCAATCATCTGGAGCCCGGGGGTGGGGAAGGGGATTTGAAGGGTTTAAAAAGTGGTGCACTCTTTCTCCTGAGCCCCCATGAGGGGGGGGAGTGGCACACCAGTTTTTAAATCACCCAGGCTGCTCCAAGAAGTCTTGGAGCAGCCCGGGTGAGTGACGGTGGGAGATTTGATTTCCCCACCCCACCCCCTCAGGCCCTACCTGACCTGCATCCGCATCTCCTGGATGTTCAGTCATTGCGGGTCGGGTGGGTCCCTAACCCCCGCAATCTGAGGGGGGTTACTGTACCAGAAATCACATACCCACCTTTGATAACATCACCATTCCCCAGGAATAAGTGATACAACAGGGCTCCAGCCCCATGGTGGGCAACCGATGGCCCCTTCAGAGTTTGCCAGATTACAGCCAAAAACACATGGAAAGTGTTAAGTTGTCTACGACTGCAATAAATGACATCACAACTGTGTTGATATGGTTGACACTAGAGATGGGCAGCTTATGAAAAATGACACATTGTTTCATTGTTTCATAAGCTTTTTTCTCTGTTCCTCTACTCTTTGGTGATGTTTTTAAGGCAACGTTTAAAAGAGATACAGGTTGTTTTCCTCAGAGTGCCTACCTGTGGACACTCCTTGTATTGTAGGCTGTATTTCAGAAGCAGCTGCTACCGCTAAAAAAAAAAAAAAACATATAACAAAAGGCTCAAGGTAGTGTGCATCCCCCGCCCCTCCCTTGTCGAAATACGTCTTGACTTTGCTCTGTGTCTCTGCATCTAGCATTTAACACCGCATGTTGGCAATTAGCCTCCCCTTAATGTGGGGGATCCAGCAGTTGCTTCATCCAGGAGTTGCCGCTTATTATGCAAAGAGAGTATGAATAATCCTCCCTGGGAGTAAGGTAATTGTCAAGGACCTGCTAACTTAATTCTCTCCTTTACAGCTGCCACGTAGCAAGAGGAGGGAAGGCTGGCACAACTGTGCCAACTTTGAGCCTGCACTGGCAGCCTCTCGTTGATGTTAATCTCTGTCGCCATGGTGGCAGTGTTTTCCCTCTCCAATGACTAAGGCCTGGCTCATTTGGTTTTCAAGAATGTTTGCAGCTCGGGGTGCAGTAAGCTTCCCACCCCCAACATCCCTACTCCTGTGGGAGTGGGCTGGACTTCCTCAGTGCTAGCGTTTCCCCCGATCCTGGCTGCCTGGCACTGGCTTCCAATCTGATTCCGCATCATCTTAAAGGTGATGGTCTTGAGCTATAAAGCCTTGAACCAGTGGTGTCCAAACTTTGGCCCTCCAGATGTTATAGACCACAACTCCCACAGTCCTTTGTCATTGGCAATCTAGGATTGGAATTCTGGGAGCTGTAGTCCAAAGCATCTGGAGGTTTGAAGTTTGGACACCCCTGCCCTAAACCGTTTGGGATCTTAGTACATGGCAGAACTGCTCCTCCCAAAAAGGACGGCCCATCCTACTCATGCTTCCCAAGCAGGACACCTGATCCTGGGAAGCATAGAATCCTCATAGGGTTGGAAGGGACCTTGGAGGTCTTCGAGTCCAACCCCTTGGCCAAGGCTGGAAGTAAGAATGAACCATGTCCACTTCAGCCCTCTGAAAGTGTCTCGCCAGAGTCCTTAGGAAAGGCCCTTTGTCCAGCATTTTCTCCCAGATGGTAACAACTCTAGACAGAGATGTCTACCAGCTGCATCTCCTTCCCCAGCTTCAGGTCTCACACCTTCCCTGCTGGTGACAGGCAGAAGATGGGACGCATTGTGAGGAACGGCTTAGGGAACTGGGAATGTTTAGCCTTTCAAAAAGAAGACCGATGGGGGGGTATATGATAGCTATGTTTAAATATTTGAAAGGATGCCATATTGAAGAGGGAACAGGTTTGTTTTCCATGGCTTCAGAGACTAGGACTCGGGGCAATAATTTCAAACCACAGGAAAAGAGATTCCATTTGAACATTAGGAAGAACTTCATGACAGTTAGAGCTGTTTGGCAATGGAATATGCTGCCACAAAGGGTGGTGGAATCTCCTTCTTTGGAGGTTTTGAAGCAGAGGCTGGATGGTCATCTGTCGGAAATACTGTGATGGAGGTTCCTGCATGGCAGGGGGTTGCCTGGAAGGTCCTTGAGGTCTCTTCCAACTCTAGGATTCTATGATTCTATGATTATGATACCTGAAGGACCACCTCCTTCCATATGAACCTACCCAGCAATTAAGAGCTAGCCAGGGGGCCCTCCTGAAACAGCCATCCCTCAAGGAGGTGAAAGGGATGGCTTGTAGGAATAGGGCCTTTTTCGCAACTGCCCCCAAACTATGGAACACCCTCCCAAGTGAGACCCGCCTGGCGCCAACGCTGATGGGGTTTCGCGCCAGGTGAAACCCTTTCTGCTTTTTAACTGACATAACATAGATTGTGGGTCCTGGTGGCAATTTTAGTGTTTTGTATTTAAATGATTTTATTGTTTTAATTGACATTTTAATGTTTTGTTTTAATTTTTCATTTCTATTGTAAGCTGCCCAGAGTCCTTTGGGTAGTGGGTGGCATATAAATAAAAATAAAAATAAAAATAAATTACAAGAGATATGCACCAACATTCTTCAGTGTGGTTCCATTGAAGAGGATTGCTGAAAGTCTGCATTTTCCCAGTTGTTATTATACTTGGATTTCAAAGTTTCTGGTGATTGCTCTTAATTTTTAACTTGGCTCTTGTTGGAGGTGTATGTCTTTGGTCTTAATTTGTTTGCTTGATGGCGCTTTGGTTTCCTTCTGTTTAGAACAAAAGGGCACCGGGGGCCCCTCACTAGGGCAGAAGAGCAGTGCACAAATGTTTTTATAAATAAATTAAAATTGATTAATTAATGAGGCATAGGTCTTTCAAAGGCTATTAGCCGTGGCAGGTAAATGTAACCTTCTCATTCAGAGCTGATAGGATGATAAATATCACTTATTGGGCTTGTGGTGAGGAAGCGGGGGTGGGGGGTTATTCCTTGGTGACCAGCCCCTGCCTCACATAAATGCATCTAATTGACCATCCCAATATAGAAGTGGAAACTCTGGCGTTGACTCCAAAGGAGCTTTGGTTCCATTCTTACAAAACCCATTTGTCCCCCTTTCTCCATTAAGAATCAGTGAAAGATAAATCTAGGTGAGTCCATCAGGCATAAAACTCAGCGAATTGAGTGCATTTTGGTGCGTGGTTTGCTCAGGGGTCCTCTGATGTCAGGATCACAATTTCTTTTAATATCATTAGTTCTTTAGTTACGTACAGTGTAATATTGTACAGGCCTGCTCAGCTTGATTTTTTTTCTTTTTGTTGAGTTCAGTAGAACTGGTTCCATCCTCAACGGGAGGAAAGCCTTCTGGGTTCAGAGGAATCTCCTTCCAAGTAGACATGGGTAGGTTTTCATGGTTACCTTCTCTGGGAAAATAGTTTGCATGGATGCAAAGGAATAGTTGTTCATCTGTAGAATTGTGGCCTGCAAATAAAACAATCAAATAAATCTTCTGATGGGTAAGGACAAATTAATTAAGATACTTTGGTATCAAATATAAAGGCCTGAAAAAACTCTTGCATGAAAGTAATATTTGAGCAATCTTTCTCTCTTTCTCTCTTTTACACTGATGGCTCCCACTTTGTTCGTCTTCCTTCGGCCACTGCAGATACAGTAATCTCCCACTTATTATGGGCGTAGGGGCCCGGCCTGACCCTTGGCAAAGGAGAATCCATGATATGTGGACACTGGGTCATTTTGGGACTGGGGAGTCTGCCTGTGGCCTCCTACACCTACCCCAGGCCTTCCATTGCCCTGAACGGGCCTTCAATGGGGCTTCCTGGGCCTGTCGGAGGCCCCAGAAATGGTTCTGGATGATCCTGAAGGCACTTCTGTTTTTCGTAAATCACTTCCAGTTCACCAGAAACCACTTCTGGGGCCTCCAACAGGTCCGGGAAGCCCGTCGAAGGCCCACTTGGGGCAGCACTAGGCCTGGGGTAAGTGCAGGAGGCCTCAAAAAGGCACACCAAGCGTGCTTCAGGGCTTCTTGCCTTCATATACTGCGGTCCCGCGATATACCGAGACTGCAGTATATGAACCGCAAAATGGCAGGGGATGAATGTACACACTGGGGTTTAAGTTAAACTTGTGGAGCTCAATTTCTACCAACATGGAATGAAGAAAATTAGAATTAGGGATCCACTCCAAGAATTCATGTAACACTTCCATTGGGAGTGGGCAGGGAAGGAGATATTTGCATTGCATGCATGGTGCCATTTTGGCTGGAGGTTGACTAGGAAGCTTGTTTTTTTCATGGAGAGATTCCCTCTTCCCCTATCCTTTTGTTTTTGCAAGAACTGGATATGAGTGTTGGCCCCTCCCCATTCTACGTAGTGCATGTACCTCACCGGAGGTCGCCTGAAGCTCTCTCAAGTTGTATTCTGTTGTCCATAGCTTTACGTCTTCTCTTTTAATTATGTGAATCACTGCTGTAGACTCTCCCCCCCCCCCAAATTTAAATATCACCTTTCAGTGTTGTGTGCTGCCTCGAGCCCTTTCCAAGGAGAAAGGTGGGGTAGAATCATTTCAAACAAAATCAATAATAAAATAAAAAGGCTGTTGCCGTTAGACGCTCACCAAGATCGCGTGCACATCCTTGACCTCCATTTATGAAGAGAACCGCTTTTCATTTGCACCTCCCCAACGCTAGCTCAGTTTCACTATTAGGATGTTATTTGAAAGTTCACTGCCAGAGGAATGTGTGAAGATGACTCAAGCTGTGATACCCTTTGCCAGGATGGCAGGTGGGGCCCGGGGGGAGGGGGAGACGAGGAACGAGGAGCTGTTTGTCAAAGTTAAATTAGCCACCCTGAATTAATTCTGAGCACTTCTGAGATCGCACTCTTCATAGGGAATGCTAATGATGCTGTTTGCCAACACTTTTCATGAGGCCTTTTCTCTACAAGAATTCTTAAGGTTTTGGGAGGCTTGGGAAGAGACAGGCCTCTTCCTCCTCCTCCTCTTATGCCCTTCTGTGGACTCAACTACACAACCGCTGTCTGTCACTGTCCTTGCTGTTCTCATAGAATTGTTGAGTTGGAAAGGGCCCGTGAAGCCATTGTTGTCTTGTTTCAGTTCCTGTGGCATCTGAGTGCAGATTGCCACCCAAGGACATTGGTCCCATTGTCATACTACTCTAACATTTAAGAGTCCCCCCTCTGATATTCAGCTGAAATCTGGCTTCCTGTAACTTGAGTCTATTATTAATTGTGCTGCACTTTGAGAACAAAACCTTTCTCTTTTCTGTACGGCTGCCTTTCAAATATTTGAATATTGTTATCCTATCCCCACCCCTCAATCTCCTTTTCTCCAGGTTAGGGATGTCCAGTTTTAGAATCATAGAATCATAGAGTTGGAAGAGACCTCAAGGACCATCCAGTCGAACCCCCTGCCATGCAGGAACCCCCATCACAGTATTTCCGACAGGTGGCTTGCCATCCAGCCTCTGCTAAAAGACCTCCAAAGAAGGAGACTCCACCTTCTGGAGGGCCGAAGTTTGGACATGTCTGCTCTAGATGGTTGCCTTTTCAATAGAGAGATGCCAAGTCGAAACTTACTCATTTTTCTTAACATGCATGGGAATAATAATAAAAAAGCCTACTTTTCGCCTTGTGAAACGCTGGAGGGGAAAGGAGCAATGGAGGAGGGGTGCTCTTTGGAAGGGATTTGTGAATAGGACAGAAGAGGAAAGTTCACTTTCCACCTATTTTCCAGCTGCCATCTCCACATGACCCCCATCAGCCATGCTCTCCCTCAGATGTGCTACCGGGATCTTTTGCCTCTGACATCGTTCCACCACTGGTGGGTTTGGGAATTCATAGCCGCTGAACTCATTCCTGAGGTAGCACTTGGATGGGTGGAGAGCCCAGAACGTTTCTAGGGTAGTCACTACAGACAAAATGAATGGGTAAACTTGAACCTCTGCACCTGCATCACTGGTTTATCTCCCCACCCTGAGGGGGATATGATTGAGACGTACAAAATTATGCAGGGCATGAGTAAAGTGGATTGTGGGACGCTCTTCTCCCACTCACAAAATACCTGAACTAGGGGACGTCCACTCAAACTGAGGATTGGGAGAGTGAGAATGGACAAAAGAAAATACTTTTTTACCCAGCGTGTTGTTGGTCTGTGGAACTCCCTGCCACAGGAGGTGGTGATGGCATCTGGCCTGGATGCCTTCAAAATGGATTGGACAGATTCCTGGAGGAAAAGTCCATCCCAGGTCACAAACCATGATGGAGATGTGTCATCTCCAGGCTTAAAAAAACAACAACAGGGCACTTCAAGGTCCAGAGGCAGGGGAGTGGTATCAGGAGACAGATATCTAGTCTCATGCACTTCTAGACGCATCTGGTGGGTCCAGTGTGAGATACAGGAAGCTGGACTAGATGGGCCTTTGGCCTGATCCAGCAGGGCTCTTCTTATGTTTTTGTGTTCTTATGATCTCTCTCTCTCTCTCTCTCTCTCTCTCTCTCTCTCTCTCTCTCTCTCTCTCTCTCTCTCTCTCTCTCTCTCTCATGGAATTCCCTCTGTTTCCAGAGGCCTCGTGTTTTAGCGCCCATTGTTTAATGATTAAAGACGAGGAACCGTGTCCTTCTTTCATGCCAATCACTTTCCTAGTTCCTCCGAGTCTTTGATGCTTTGCAAAATGAATAATGGAGAGTAAGGATTACGCAACTGGTTTAGCTATAAATACAGGGATAATAAAAAATAGATACTAATAAATAATGGAGCTACCAGGATTATGCAAGAAGAGATCCAGGCCTGCAGCACAGAGGCAAAGACAGATGTTGACGTCTCAAAGAGAATCCCGCTCATTCAGTTTTACGCTAACTTAGTTTTTCTGGGTACCACAATGGCATCTTAAATTTCCCTATGATAAACGTTGAACAGTAGTGTTGGGAGGGATCTTTAATGGATCTTCAAGCCCATGCCCTGTCAAGGAGGCCCACTGGGGAATTGAACTCCCAACCTTTGACTCCATAGCCAGAGACCTAAACTCCTCAGCTGTCTTGCAGTTGGACTGGGCAAATTGAAACAGGGGTCTGGGTGATTTGTAGAAATTACCCATTTAATCCTCGCTCATACAGAATAAATAGGCTTTAGTGGAGGGGGGTTTTCTGGGGTCTTGAGAGTTAGATTTAGGATTAGCCTTGGGGTTAGAATTTGGGTTCTGGTTCGGATTAGTTCCAACAACCCACCAACAAAAAAGTATGGCATTTCTGCAACTCTGTGTCACTGTTTGCTGAATGTTGCTACGTGGCACGTTTAGTCCCCATGTGTTACCTTAGCTGTAATTTACATGGTGGTGGGGGGGGGGAGATCTCGTTGCTAGAAAGCAGTCATTTGAATGGGACTCCCTCTGCCATTTTTTTGTTTGTAGAAACTGCAGTAATTGCAAGAGAAACAAATTAGCCAGTGCACGAAATTTGGGGAAATTGTTCCCACTGTGATAGCGTCATAGAATGCCTGTAATGTGGGTCAAACTTAATGGGATATCTGTGACAAAACTGGACAGCAGGGAGCTCAACTACCCCATCCCATGCAGGAGAGAATTAAGGAGATGGATCTGATGGTGCTGGTTGCTCTAGGAGAGGCGTTGAGTGTTTCCTGTATGCCACTTAAGAACTTCGTTCATATTGCTTCGACAGCACTAAATGACCTCCTCCAAGGACCATGAATCCAATCAGGGCATAATGTCACTTGAAGGGAGGCATTTACAGACATCTCCATGTCCCATAATGTCTTTATGATTATCCTTAATTTCTGGAAGCTAGTGAACGGATTGGTGTTCAGCAGTTGGATCTGCTGCCTAATAGCCTTGCAGGCAACGAGAACCAAAGGCACCATTTGTTAAAGGCTAGATTTTTACCGGGGGTGGGGGGGTGGGGGCGAATGGCTGGCAGCAACACAGAGGAGGTGGAAATTTTGTTGACACGCAGCGGACTGTTGCGGACTTAGAGAAATTGGCAGATAGGCATGGGTGGTCTTTATCGTGCATTTCTATGCATCTGACAAGGTAGAGCTGTGCTGATGATTTGGACGGGAAACTCCTGGAGCCTTTGCAAATGAAACAAGGCAACCAAATGGTGCACATTAGACATGCTTGCTTCTGCCTTTGTCGAGACACATTTTTCTTTACCGCTGACAGTTATTATTATTTTTTTCTTCATCTTGGCCTGGTGGGTCTAAACTGTTTTTGCATTGCACCAGATCCTATGGAGTCAATGCATAACAAAGGAAAAAGGCATTCCAACATATCGGGGCACCCTGTAGGATGGTGTTGTCCCTGGACAAGAGCAAGGTTTCTCTTGCATCTGCACTAACACCGAAAAAAGTATGCTTTGCAAAAAATCACTGTATTTTACTTTTCGGAAAGTGTGCTTCATACACACAAAATCATGTAAAAAGTTAAAAAACAAACAAACAAACAAAAAACTGATTTGTTTCACAGAAAACACCCAAATGCCTCAAATAATGTGAAATACAATCTTGCCCACCATAGGATGTTGTCTTATTATTTATTTATTTATTTATTATTACATTTATATACCGCCCAATCTTCCGAAGCAGAACTCTGGGCGGTGTACACTAAAACCAGACAATGGCAAACAAACATAAACATAAAAACCCGAGACAGACTACCATTAAGAAAAGAGTAGGGGGGTTCAATACCACAAGGATGGCGTGGGCGGCAACGGAAAAAAAATTGAATAGAAAATTAAATAGAAAGGTTGCCAAATGCCTCCTTGAAGAGATGTGTTTTCAAGGCTTTTTTAAAGGCAGGGAGGGACACTGCAAGGCGCAACTCATTAGGGAACTGATTCCACAGCATAGGGCCCACCACAGAGAAGGTGCGGTTACACGTAAGCAATTTCCGCGCCTCCCTGGGTGTGGCCACCCTAAGTGAGCATGCCTGTGCCATCCTCGTGGGCCTGGTCCCAGTTGATCTCTGAGAGATACGCTCTGACAAGTACTCTGGTCCCAAGCCATGAAGGGCTTTGAAAATCAAAACCAAGACCTTGAACCTTATCCGGAGGGCAATGGGTAGCCAATGCAGGCAAGCCAGAACTGGAGTGATGTGCTCGAATCTACGAGCACCGACCACCAGTCTGGCTGCCGCATTCTGCACCCATTGGAGCCTCCAGACAAGGGTCAAGAGCAACCCCACGTAGAGGGCATTGCAATAGTCGATCCTCGAAATCACGAGGGCCTGCATGACTGTCCTCTTGGGATATTTGTAAAGGTAAACGTAAAGGTTCCCCCTGCACATGTGTGCTAGTTGTGTCCAACTGTAGGGGCAGTGCTCATCTCTGTATTCAAGCAGAAAGAGCCAGTGTTGTGCAAGTTCATGGCCATGTGGCTGCCATGGCTGCAAGGAAACACTGTTTTACCTTCTCACTTTTTACAGCGGTACGTATTTATCTACTTGCATTTACATGCTTTCAAACTGCTAGGTTGGCAGGAGCTGGGGTTATTAGCAGGAGCACACTCCGCTGCGTGGCACCCGGGATTCGAACTGTCAGGCTGCCAATTTTGCAGCCAACAGTTTTTGGCTTTGTGGAAAAGAACCAGTATCAAGAACATGATAATTGCCACACAGACTCAAACCAAGAGATCCTTCTAGCTAGTTTTCTCTTTCCAATAGTTATGCATGTACTCAAACCAATGTTTTGTGATGCAGAGCATGGGTGTGAGCACACTGTTGTACATACCTGAACATGCATGTATACAACAGAGAAAAAGTAAAAGCTTTGGCATTGCCTATCTTCTGGGAATTATTCAGGTTTTATTTTATTTTAGTTTGTTTTAAATATGCTAACTCTTTCTCAAAGGACCTGTTCTGAAATGTGGTCATCTTGCATTTACGAGATTTTTGGACTTCCAGTCGGAGAATTCTTCATTCTGGGAGTTACACCAGACTGAACCTTACTTAGAAACACCAACATGTGGCTTAGCAGGCCTAGCAGAGAGACTTAATAATGCCTAGCTTCACAGCCTAATTTTCTTGGTAGACTGGAAGCTGCCTCACTACGTGACAGAACACTGCACGTGCTGCCTAATATTAGGATGACCATGGCTTGGTTTCAGAATCTGAAGCACTGAGTGAATTGTTTGTGCCTCCCCCCCACACACCCACACACCAAATCAACCAATCAGGACTTGTCTTCTAGGCATCTCATCATATCAAAACAGTCTTAAGAGATTAAAAATGTGGAATGGACCACCAGTAACGACAACAAAAATCTGTCTTTGCTGGTCAAGCAAAATGCATCCTACTTGACCTCAAACTGTCCCATTAATCCTTGAGTAAAGGAAATTTAGGGTGGATGCAAGACAAACCCAGAGGCTTGCAGTTTTTAATATATTTTTTTCCATATGAAAATATGGAAAATAATATATTTCTTCCATATGAGCCTGCCCATACTCTAAGATCAGGCCATTAGGCCCTGCTGAAGGTGCCATCTCTCAAAGAGATAAGCAGGATGGCATGTCGAAGCAGGGCCTTTTCGACAGTTGCCCCCCAACTCTGGAGTGACCTCCCTACGGAGATCTGCCTGGTGTCAACACTTTTGGCTTTCCGGTGCCAGGCAAAGACTTTCCTGTTTGGCCAGCATTTTAATTAGATTATTTGGTTGGACACCTGAGCAGCAGGGTTTTATAATTTATAATTTGTACTCTATGTTGTTTTAACTGTATTGTATTGTATAGTTTTAATAATGTGTTGTTTTATAGTTTTTAATATTTGTTGTATGCTGCCCAGAGACCTCTTGGTAGTGGGGCGGCTAAAAAACCTTGTAAATAAATAAATATATAAATAATAGAGATGGGCACGACTCAAAAAAAATGGTGTTTCGTTTGTCGTTTGGTCATTTAGGGGTCCGTTTCGGTTCGTTTTCGTTTTTGTGACGTTTTTTGCAAAAAAATTCATTTTCGTTTCGTTAGGTAACGAAACGAAAAAAAAGCGAAAACGAAAATGAAAAATTGCTGTTTCGTTAGCATTCTTTTTAGTTCAATGCATCTGCTGCAACGAAAACAAAAAACACGGCACATTTGGTCGCTTCATTTTCATTTTCGTTTTGTTTTTTTAAAAAAATTCATTTTGTTTTTTTTTGCATAACGAAACGAAAAAATGAAAACGAAAACGAAAAATCGCTCGTTTCGTGCCCATCTCTAATAAATAATATATTTTTTAAGGTAGCCAAAGAGGGGTCTAGGCAGATATCTGGTGGAAAGTTATTCCACAGGCGAGGGGCAACGGCCTCTTTGGAAAAACTTTATCAAAATCACTGGGGAGTTTAACAGGCCATGCATTTTCACTGAAAGAGTGGGAGATTGCCATGGCTGCCAGTCAAGCAAAAAACACTGAGTCAGAAGACCTTGTTGGTGCATGCCTTGGTGAGAGGATAGGCCCCTGATGCTTTTAGGGAGTTCTAAGATGACCTGGGTGCAAATGGAAGTGGGAAGCTGTTTCAAAGAGCCGCAGGAGCCGAGGGAAAAGGATAAAAGAATAACCAGGAAAGACAAGCAGTCACTCTGGCTGTGCGTTAGAGGTAATTACTGCTATATAAATAAATGGGCGGTGGCAGGGGGGAGAGGAATCTCTTTTAAAAAACTAATTACCCTGTAGCTGTGTGGGTTTCAACCTTGGTCAAGTACAGGCAGAACTGGATCACACTTCATCGGCCAGCTCTTGCGCCCTTGCTCAGGTTTCTTGTTACTGAAATAGTTCAGAAAATGACACATGTGTCTTTTTTAAAAAAAAAATAAAAGAATCGGGCCTGAGGATCTATTTGGAGTCAGCTGAAACTTCCTTGTTTTCCTTCACGCTGTTCCCTTCTGCCCTCCAAAAGGAGTGGGGGCTGCTCGGTGGTTCCCCTGTGGCCCCCTGTGAAATGTCTCGCCATATTTATCCATGGGGCTAGTTTGAAATGTCTGTGCACTTGGAAGGATCTGGCGACATTTGTGGGTTCAGGGGTGCAGGTGAAAGCTGAAATCCAGGAGCATAACCTATGCCACAGAGAGGGCCGGCACATCCATTTTGGTGAACTAGCCAGTTGCCTAGGGCACCAAAATGGACAGAGGGCACTGGCCAGCCTGATGACCTCCCGCCGCCGCCCCCCCGCCGCTGGCCACCGCTGTCCATCCCCCTGCCGCCCGTCGCCGCCCATTGCCCACCACGCCCACCGCCGCCCACCCCCGTGCCCATCGCCGTCCGCCCCCCATGCCCATCACTGCCCCCTGCCCCCACCCCCTGCTTCGCCCCACCCCCACCCCTCGCCTAGGGTGCAAAAAACTAGCACCGGCCCTGGCCACGGATGGCTAAGGAGCTCCATCAGCCAAAATGATATTTTTTTGTGGTGGTGGTGGTGGGGAATTAAAAATGTTGTGGGGAGTCTTTCATTTCTGGTGGCAACAATATTTGGTAATTAAAGACCTCCCACAGCCTCCAGGGGCTTCTCAGAGATGATAGGAATCCCAGAGGAGACTTGGGTCCTTCAGGGAAAAACTCAGAAATGTTTTATTTCGGGGGGGGGGGTGGAACAGCCATAGCTGACAACACTATTCCCTTTTATGTAGGTTAGCTGCAGGAACAAGATTCTAGCCAGGGTTACTCATTTGACTCGCTTACCACTCCCATGAGTGCCAAGACACCACTTTGGTGAGGTTTGCAATAAATAGGACCTAAGACAAAAATGAAAAACAATGACACTAAAAACAATCGGCAAGTCGTTATAATAACCGACAGTGCAAACCAATATGCAGAAGACAAAAGCAGATGAGGAAACAGATGATCACCAAGAACTGGTGTGGAAAAACCTCCCGGAAGAGTCAGATCTTCGGTCTTCTCCTGAATGGCCACCGGGGAGGGGGGGAGGCAAAGTTCCTCTTGAATCTCGTTCTCCAAGTTTAGAGGTGCTACCTCTTACAGAGGACTTGTGGGCCTCTCTCTGGGTGGTGACTCAGAGAGCCTCGCCTGTGGGTTGGCGGATGACCTTGGAGAAAGGCACTCTGATACGTTTGCGAAGAGTCAGGTCGAACCCGTGTGTATGCAGGCTGATGCTTAAAATGAAAGAAAGAATGGACTCATACTGGATTAGTTATCTCAGATTGTTTCCTTCTTCAGAGGCCAATTCCCAGAAACCCTCCACCTAAATAGAAATACAGAATCTGGCTACAGTTGTCCCCCGCCCTTTCGCGGTTCATATACTGCGGTCCTGATATATCATGGGTCCGCAGTATATTTTTTTAAAAAGGCCTCCTGGGTTAAGGAGGAAAGGCCTTCCCAGGCCCATCAGAGGTCCCAAAAGTGCTTCCCCGCAAACCGGAAGTGACTTTTGGTAAACTAGAAGTGACCTCCGGATCACTAGAAAGCACTTTTGGGGCCTCCAAGGACCCGGGCAGCCCCTTACAGGCCCGTTTGGAGCAGCTCCAGGCTTGGGGTAAGTACAAGAGCCCTCAGAGAGCCCCCCTCCAGTCTCGACCCAACCCAGCATCCGCATATTGCGGATTTTCAATTATTGCGGGTCGGGTCGGGTCCCTAACCCCTGTGATAGGTGAGGGTTTACTGTATTATGCTCCACAGAGCAGGGCCAGAAGTGAAGCTCCTGCACCGTGACTCATGAGCTTTCTTTTTCCACACACCTGCTAGATATGTTGTAGGACAGTGGTGGCAAACCTTCAGCACTCCTGATGCTTTGAACCACAACTCCCAGAATTCTGTGCCTAGACTGCTAACAACAAAAGACAAAGGCGGGTTTTTACTGTACTGCCATTCTTCTTGCCCCTTCTCTCCTAGTTCCTCATCTGATTAAAAGACTGCCCTATTTTCAGAGGAGTTCTGTTCAAAGGCCATCACCAACTCACCAAAGGGGGCAAAAGAAGCTTGCCAAAGAGCCGTCACGTTCATGAGAAAAAAGACCGTCCAACACTGCTGCATAAAGAAGAGTTAGAGTCAAGAGCCCAAAATCCTAAGGAAATGAATTGGTGCTTAGCTCTCCCTCTTTGTTGGAGCAAAACATCTGCTCCTTTCTCCCCTTCTCCCCAACCTCAGGCCGCCTTCCGAAAAATACCCCCATCCAAGCCCATCTTTCTCTTGGGCTCCCAAGGCAGGATACGAACACGGTTTTTGGCATAGAAACAATTTACCCAGACAACAGCCGCACTGGCAGGGACCCTCCCCAGCCAACTTGACTTGTGCCGTTCCCCTCGGCAGGAGTCTAATTTTTTAAAATGCCAGGCAGCTGCCCTTGACGAAGATGGGCAGATGACATCCCACCATGATAAAAAGCCCAGACATCTGCGCCGGTGTCAGACACGACGGTTGGGGAGGGAGACAGCAAATGGGTATGCCGTATTCCTGTCTGTGCATTCCACCAAAAAGCAATGATAATTTTGTGGCGAGCGGTCTAGGGTGTGACATTGGTAGAAGGTTTCAAGAGGAAACCAGATGTAAAACTTTCCTTAGGTTCCACTTCATCGGCCGTTGGGAACTATAGAAATCATCATACGGGCAAAGTGTTTTGAATGTTAATTTGTGTCGAAGGCATTGTTCCGTTAGTGTATTTCAGCCCTTTGTCCCACTGATTCCAGTTGATTTCCTCTCCTGGGATTCCAACTGCAGCAATCTCTGCCAATTCCCATACTCTGGCAGAGGAGACAAAACAATCAATGCAGAAATCATTGGGTGTCCCAGGATCAACTGTTAAAACAGTGTTGTATTGGGGAGGGTGAAATACTCTCTTTGTGGTCATCACTGCCTAGAAAAAACAAGCTTAGAAACATCTAGGAGTCTGACAGCTGGGGTGGGTGGGTGGGAGCAAAATGGATACCTTGTTGTTGAAAAGTCTGGTATTTCCATTAGTGGTGGGCATTTCGTTTCAGAACCAGAGGTTACGAAATGAACCACGCAAGCCCAGGTGGTCCCCGGAACCGGCTGATTCATGCAGATCCAATTGCTTTACCGTTCTCTGTCTCGTGCAGGGTTAAAATCCAACGAGGAAGCATGCTGGGACATCATTTATTTATTTTATTTATTTATCTATTAAGCTTATATACCACCCGTCTTCCCAAAGGAACTCCGGGAGGTTTACAACAAACAATATAACAAAATAACAGTTAAAATAACACAGAGTTAACCAAATAACAGAAGAATAAAACCAAAGTTGCAGATGGCGGGGCAGGGGGGGGGAAAGACTTTAATTGAATCAACCAAACACCTCCCAGAAAAGGAGAGTTTTTAATGCCTTCCGGAAGGCTGGCAGGGACTCTGCTAGGTGCACTTCTGCTGGGAGATGGTTCCACATCGTGGGGCCAGCCACAGAGAAGGCTCGGGTATGGGTGGATGTTCTCCGAGCCTCCCTGGGCGTGGCCACACGCAGCATGTACGCCCGCGGCAACCTAGTCAGTCGGGCCGATGTTGACCGCTGGGCGATCCGCTCTGCCAGGTAGTCAGGTCCTAGGCCATGGAGGGTTTTGTAAATCAAAACCAGGACCTTGAATCTGATTCGGGCCGGAACGGGCAGCCAATGCAGGCGGGCCAGAACTGGGGTGATGTGGTAGAACCAATGCACACCCGCCACCAGTCTGGCCGCCGTATTTTGAACCCGCTGCAGTCGCCGAAGGAGAGTCAAGGGCAACCCCATGTAGAGCGTGTTACAATAGTCCAGTCTCGAGATCACCAACGCTTGCACCACAGTTCTGAGGGAATCCCCATCCAGGTATGGACAGATCTGGGCAATTCGATGGAGATGGAAAAAAGGTGGCCCTGGACACAGCGGCCACCTGGGCTTCCATGGTGAGCGCCAGGTCCAGGACTATGCCCAGATTCTGGACGGTGTCCAAAGGTCGGAGGGAAACGCCCTCCAGAGTGGGAAAAGGGCCTCCATAGCTAGATGGGGAAGCTCCAAAGAACATAACCTCGGTCTTGTCGGGGTTGAGTCTGAGCCTGTTAGACCTGGTCCATTCCATGACCGCGCCCAGGCATCGATCGAGGGTCCGGACAGCCTCATCTGCAGTGGTGGAAAAGGAGATGTAGAGCTGCGTGTCATCAGTGTACTGATGACAGCAGACCCCACGTCTCCTTATGACCTCAGCCAGCAGCCTAATATAGATGTTGAACAGCATGGGAGAGAGAGATGACCCCTGTGGGACCCCACAACGGAGTATCCAAGGGGCAGACAGCCCCCCCATGCTGAACCTGCTGGGGACGGCCCCCGAAGAAGGACCAGAGCCAACTGTGAACAGTGCCCCCAATCCCAACCTCAGAAAGCCGGTCCAGCAGGATACCGTGGTCGACGGTATCAAAGGCCGCTGACAAATCCAGGAGGACCAACAGGGTAGAGCACCCCCTGTCGGCCCCCCAGGAGGAGGTCATCTTTCAGAGCGACCAAGACTGTCTCAGTCCCCCGACCCGGCCTGAACCCAGACTGGAATAGGTCAAGGATGTGTTCTCCCTCCAAGAATGATTGAAGCCGGATCGTGGCCACCCTCTCGATTACCTTGCCTTTAAAGGGAACATTAGCAATCAGGCGGTAGTTGGTCAAATCTCCCGATGCTAAGCCTAATTTTTTCAAAATGGGCTTTACCACAGTCTCCTTCAGGCGAGAGGGAAAAATCCCTTCCCTGAAGGAGGCTGTGGCAATGACAGAAGCCCATTCGGGCATGCTCCCACCAACGACTTTCATAAGCCATGATGGGCAAGGATCGAAAGGACTGGACGCGGGCCGGCAATGGGCGATAGGCCTGGAGGCCTCAAGCGAGGAAACAGGCCCAAACTCAACCATGTGAGGAGACCGAGGGGGTGCAGCGTCAGGGGATGCCGAGAGTGGACAAGAGCAACAGGAGTCAAAACCGGTACGGATGGCCTCTATTTTTGATCGAAAAAAGACTGCAAAATTCTCACTACTGAAATCAGTAGGAGGAGTCCTTGTCAGCCCAGGATTAGGGAGGTCGCGAACCACACGGAACAGTTCCGCTTGACGGTTCGAGGCCTCACTCATTCTCAGGGAGTAGTAAGATGTTTTTGCCTCCCTGATCGCCTGAACATAGCGCCTGGACTGGACAATAACTGCAGCCTTTTTAGTCGCCGCCCGGTTCTTCCTCCAGCTGCACCCCAGCCTCTTCCATCTGTGCTGGATCTGTGATGCTGGCCAATCAGGAGCTGTGCAGGGACAGGCATCACCCCGCCTCCCTCCCTGATTGGACAGCAGCACGAAGCAGGAAAGATGATGTCGCCACCTGCTTCCTCATTGGATGTTAACCCTGTGCGAGATAGAGAAAGGTAAAGCAATTGGATCTGCGTATATCAGCCGGTTCCAACGACCACCTGGGCTTGCGTAGTTCATTTCGTAACTTACTGGTTCTGAAATGAAATGCCCATCCCTACTTCTTATAAAACTTTCTTAAAATTTTCTCTCATCTTGATATGGTTCACCCTTACCTATTCTTAGCAAAGGCTTTCATTCAGAAATATAAATAGATTTCACTATCTCAGACATGTATATAAATGCCTCAAACATGTCCTGGAGACTAAGCACTCTCTGTCTACTGTATGAAGCACCCTAAAGTGTTATACATATGGTCAACCCTCCTAGAAAAATGTGAGATTTGGGCTATTAAGCAGGAGATGCTAGGCAGAATAAATTCTTTTGAAATGCGGACATGCAGAAGAGCCCTTCTCATCCCACAGATGGTTAGAATGAAAAATGAAGAGGAGCTTCATTGGGTAAGAAATCAAAAAGAAGCCACTTGGATGAATAGCGAAACATTTCGATCTCTCAATAAAAGAAGTCCAGTTGCCATGGCTCAACTTCCAGATAACCTTCACCTGGATGACTGAGAACTTTCACAGACAAAAAGAAGTAGGGTTAGTTATCTAGAAGCACAAGCAATCTTGGACACATCGCACCAAATATACTGCAATATATCACTGAAGGGAAGGTTGCAGGGCGGAAGAGACGGAAGATAGGTTTCATGGATGACTGCCCTCAGAAACTGGCTGTAGATGAAGAATCGCCATGATGGCGGCCAATCATGATGAGGTCTTGATCCCATTGGTTACAAGAACTGGTTTTTGAAACGGATCGAGCTGCAGTGGCATGGGGGCAGCGTCCAGACATAAATGTAGACAATGCAACTTGAAACACAGGGATGTTTTGCAGTGGATTCATGTTAATACAGCAGATCTTAGCTATCCGTTGACAAATGAGGAAATTAACTTAAGAGTGGCCCCAGAGCACACAAGTGTTTCTTCCCCAAAAAAGGATTGCAGAAATGATCGATCAGTAGGAGAGCCTCTTAGCAATGGACTGGCAGATTTAGTCGCACAACAGATGTGGACCATGAAAGGATGGAAGCGAGAAGGCGATTACACATCCCCAAAGAAAGAGCAGGGGGTTGAAAGTGTGAAAGGTGATGGGAGGTCCTTCAAGATCCGAAGGCTGCTGTTTCTGCCTGCTTTAATGCAGCCTTTTACACCTGGAGCAGGCAAGCTGTGTTGTGCAGAGTGGGTGGGAAATGTTGATATTCTGCACCAGAAACAAACAAACAAACAAACAAACAAACAAACAAACAAACAAACAAACAAACAAACAAACAAAAGGTTATCTATAGCCCATGGCTGGTTTTGTACATTTCCTTTTGGGATTGGGGTAGGAAGCAAATGTGTGGGTTGCAAATTAATTTAAAGGTAATGTACTCATCCAGGGTGTGGTGGCTCAGTGGACTAAGGCTCCGAAAACTGTTGACTGCAAAGTCAGCAACTCGGCAGTTCAAATCCCGGGTGCCACGCAGCGGAGTGAGTGCCTGCTGTTAACCTCAGCTCCTGCCAACCTAGCAGTTCGAAAGCATGTAAATGCAAGTAGATAAATAGATACCGCAATTAAAAGTGGGAAGGTAAAACAGTGTTTCCTTGCAGCCATGCCGGCCACATGGCCACGGACTTGCACAGCACTGGCTCTTGCGGTTTGAATACGGAGATGAGCACCGCCCCTAGAGTCAGACACGACTAGTACGCATGTGCGGGGGGGGGGACCTTTCCCTTTACTCATCCAGGACCAACAGGACTTTTCTTTTATTATTTGGGCCCAGGTGGTAATTATTTGAGAAGTCATGTAAATAGTTATTGGGGTGCAACTCTTGCCTTTCAAATGAATCATCCCCCCCATCAGCTTTCTTCACCCAGCTTTTACATCCATACCTAATAAGGAATACCATAGAATGAGATATTCCTGACATTAGATTTTGGTGACACACCATTTGTTCATCCGTTCATTCATTCGTTCACTCATTCACTCATTACTTCAAAATATTTTATTAATCCCACCTATCAGCTGAAAAAAGACCCAAACCAGCTAAATCCCCTTACATTTAAGGATCTTTTCTAGCTTCTTCCTAGCTTCACATCTTGGTCTCCTTCCGATTGGTTGGACGTGATCTTCATGTTGATGGACGATTGGACCAAGGTATTGCAAAGGCTAGATGCCCTAAGCACATCCGATCTCGCCTGATTTCAGAAGCTAAGCAGGGTTGGCCCTGGTTAGTACTTGGATGGGCGACCACCAGAGAATACCAGGTGCTGTAGGCACCTGGAGTAGGAACTGGCAAGCCACTCCGGTACTCCTGCCAAGAAAACTCCATGGATGTGGAGTCACGTAGAGTCGGTCACGACTGTAATGACACAACACACACACACACACACACACACACACACACACACACACACACACACACCGCAAAGGCTTGGCAACACTACTTTTGTTTTTCTTGTCAGTATCCAAGCAATAATTCTATAATCATGTGTGTGTGTGTGTGTGTGTGTGTGTGTGTGTGTGTGTGTGTTGTTATCTTAACAGTCCAGTGCAAGGCTGTGTTGCATAAGTGGATGTGTTGAAGGCACATGACCCTATGATAATTCCAGCCAAAATTCAAATTAAAAAAAAAATACAAATACATGGGGCACCTAAAAGACAAACCATAATATTTTTGTAAGCTTTCAGGGATGAAGTCCATGTCTTCAGATATATAGCAAAAAATGAGATGTTTAATGAAATATGCAATAGAATATTGTATGATAGTGTTAGTGTTTCATCCTGAGTCAGACTTTTGCTTCCTCCCGCTCAGTAGATCTCCTCTGACCAGCACCAGCGAGCCGCGGAAAGAGGTGTTGGATGCTGCTGGGTGTCTGTGGTACTCCTGCGGACCTGAAATAGGGTTTTTTTTTTAGTTTTATTCCCTACTTTATTTCCATCACTTTATAATGTCATTATATGCAAACAGACGAAAGAAAAAACAAAATCTATAATGCATATACAAATCATTTAGGAAATTATGCCAATCAATTAAACTGTGACAGTTATTAAAAGGACTATTAATTACAAAGCGATAAAACACATATAAATATTAATTTCAGTGCCATAATTTATCTTCCAAGATTCAATAAAAGGACACCATTCTATTACAATAGGGGCCTTCTATTACCCTTCCTTCATCTTGCTTGTTTTGAACAATCGTGCTAATGGCTCTACCTTCTTTATCCAGTCTCCCCATGTGAGCCCTGCTGTGTCTCTCTCTCTCACCAATCTTTGCAATAAGTATCTTTTCTAATGTTTAATAAATTGGAGAGCACTGGTTGATAACGTGCTTCAAATCCACCGCCCAGATAAGTTCTACAAGCGTCATTTAGCGGTCAGATTCTAAATTACATCAATTATTCTTCCCAAATGCTTGTGTGGTTTCCAAATCTGCTTGTGTGTCATTATGATGGGTTGCATTTGCTGACAAGCGCATATGTTGAGAATTAACCATGAAAACTTTTGTCTGCGTCGCTTGGGCTTTCCGGCAATGCATGGCCCTTCTTGGCTAGGCATCCTTTGTTTATTTGTGACGGTTTTCTTTTGAATGGCTTTGAGTTAGACGTGGGCTACGAGGTAATTTTAGTAGTTGGGAAAATCTTGTGGAAGTTATCGATTTTGTACCTATGAGACCCAGGGGGAAGGGGCGCTAACTCAGACATTCATATCTCTGCAGTGCATTTCAGAGCAAAAAAAAAAAAAAAAAAGAGAGAGAGAGAGAGAGAGAGAGAGAGAGAGAGAGAGAGAGAGAGAGAGAGAGAGAGAGAGAGAGAGAGAGAGAGAGAGAGAGAAATGGAAAACCAAGCACACCTTTAAAAGAAAAACCACTACCAATGTATGAATTGAAAAATGTTGCTTCCAAGCCTCCCTTCAATAGCAGGGACTCATTAAGTCTCTCTCTCTCTCTCTCTCTTTGTGTGTGTGTGTGTGTGTGTGTGTGTGTGTGTGTGTGTGTGTGGCAAAATATGAGTGCAGGTAAAGGGATGTGTGCATTATTGATGTAGGTACTGAAAAAAGTATATTTTAAAATATTTGCATTTGCATTACAGAAAATGTAAAGAGGAAAACATGTGGATGAATGTCCATGCAGAAAAAGGGGAGTCTGGGTCCTAGCTACCTCAAAGATCGAATATCACAGTATGAACCAACTCAGGAGAGGCCCTTCTCTCTATCCTGCCACCCTCACAGATACATCTTGCCTAGATGCCCTAAGCGCATCCGATCTCACCTGATTTCGGAAGCTAAGCAGGGTTGGCCTTGGTAAGTACTTGGATGGGCGACCACCAGGGAATACCAGGCGCTGTAGGCACCTGGAGTAGGAACTGGCTAACCACTCCAGTATTCCTGCCAAGAAAACTCTCCATGGACATGGGGTCACAAAGAGTCGGTCACGACTGTAATGACATCACACACACACACTCCAGGCGCCTACAGCATCTGGTATTCCCTGGTGGTTGCCCATCCAAGTGCTAACCAGGGCCGACCCTGCTTAGCTTCCGAAACCGGGCGAGATCAGATGTGCTTAGGGTATCAGGGGGCAATTGATTCTGAAGACGAGGGGCAACTACCAAGAAGGCTGGGCTTCTTGTTGATGTTTTTCCGGCCTCTTATGGTGTGGGCATCCTCAAATGCCCCACTTAAGATGAACAAGTGGCCCAGGCAGTTCTATTTGGAAGTGACCATTCTCACAGACATTGAGGTCCCAAACCGTTTAGGACTTTGTATGTCCTCATTAAAACCTGTGGTTTTATTTTGCTAGAGAACAACATACTAAGCCTCTATTTGCCACTTTGGTGAAAACCTAGCCAGATAATTTCTTGTCTTAGGGTGTATTTACATTTTAAGACCCCAACCAGATACATATATGCTTGGAAATAAGGCCCCTTGACTTCATCAGAGTATTCTGTGGTACCGTCAGTCATCTGACAGTACAGA
The DNA here is from genome assembly GCA_037367245.1 of Phrynocephalus guinanensis. NCBI lineage: Eukaryota > Metazoa > Chordata > Lepidosauria > Squamata > Agamidae > Phrynocephalus > Phrynocephalus guinanensis. The sequence goes on from CM074738.1 coordinate 120,314,851, forward strand.
CTGGCAGAACAGGTTCTGGAGCTACCATGTTCCAATTGTTATCATGCCTTTGTGCTGCCAAGTATGTTTCTGTCCCATGGCAATGCAATGCTTTAGACACACCACACAAAGGTTCTTTATGGAGTTGATCCATTTCATGGGTGGATCCCCTTCTTTTCCTGCTGCTTTAACCCCTTCCATGCATAATTTTTTCCCCCGCTGAGTTCTGTCTTCTGATGACGTTCCCACAGTAGGATAGTCTCAGTTCCTCTTATGGGAATTGTTCAGGGTGGATTAACCCTAACCCTAGCCCAACACCTGCTTATTTCTCTCTCTGGTATTTCATCAAGTCTACAGTATAAAGCTCTTTCCTCACACCCTATTTCCTGCCACCTTTCTTCTCTCACCATTTTTCACATTTGTAGGTAGGAACTGGGAACACGAGAGCGTTGATGATCATGGTATTGGCCTCCAGGGAAACATCTTAACACTTTGTGATCTTCCTTACTTCTTTTACAGCTGTGTGCCCAGATTTTGGTTTTCTAATATCTTGGCCGCAATCTCTGTGTACTGATACTTCAATTCTGTTACTAGAGCCTAACACTCGTAGTATTCTCACTCATAGTATTACTGAGTTAAGGGTGGATGGACAGGTGGATGGACGGATGGACAGATGGAAGGGAGGGAGGGAGGGAGGAAGGAAGGAAGGAAGGAAGGGAGGAAGGAAGGAAGGAAATGTGAGGAAAGTAGAAACATTATTTTAAAACAAACATGCCCCAGTTATTAAAACGTGAACATGACTGAATTTTTGTTCCAGTAAATAAAGTCCCAATGTTTAACCTCACTATTCTTTTTGGGCTAGATCCCTGCTTGGCCTTACACTTCATTACACCCAGAATGGAGAGAGAGAGAGAGAGAGAGAGAGAATAGACATGACCCCAGGATACTCCTGCTACCAAGTTATTTTATAGCTTTGGGGCTCTTCTTCTTCTTCTTCTTCTTCTTCTTCTTCTTCTTCTTCTTCTTCTTCTTCTTCTTCTTCTTCTTCTTCTTCCTCCTCCTCCTCCTCCTCCTCCTCCTCCCAAGGGAGAGGAGAAGTATGCAGAGGGATGGTGGTGAGTCCTTTGTTTTCTAATTTGGATCTCTTCTGTATTGAAACTTGACACAATGTGCTTCCGGAGTGCTTCCCCTCCTTTTACGCTCCGCTGTCTAATGTGACAGCTGAGAGAGATTAAAAAGAAACGCTAAACTAGCAGGAGTTTTTTGGGGGGGAAGGAGGGAGGGAAGGAGAAAGTAGCACATTTATGAATAATTTCAGCACAATTTGAACAACATTGCATTCCCTGGACGGGGCACATTTATTATCTTATTCACCATGACGACAGCAACATTAGTGATTTGTTACTGAGTCAATTATTAATTCATGGAAGTGAATAAGGGTTTGTCACTTAACTCTTTGCTGGACAAAATCTCTCTCTCCCTCTCCCTCCCTCCCTCCCTCCCTCCCTCTCTCTCTCTCTCTCTCTCTCTCTCTCTCTCTCTCTCTGTGTGTGTGTGTGTCTCCATGGGCCTGCATTTCAGATGTTCTGCTTTCAAGTTTGCGTTATAACTGGCCCCTCCCCAAACGTCAGGTTTTTTTTGGGGGGGGGGGAATGGCATCGCTTCATTTCATTAAACAGCTCTGCAAGAATGCATTTTTTTTAATCATGATGGTTCCCCTGTGCCCTCCATGTCATGAACCAATAAGGAACGGTGTAGCCTTGACAGCACAGCACTCACCGCTGCCCTGGGGTGGAGGCTGAGGGGATGGCCACAGGATTGGGCTGGTGGTCAGGAGAATCAGTTGCAGAAAAGTTGAGTCAGCTCCTCGTTTCAGTCCTTAAGATGAAACTGGATAGAGGGGGCCAATGGGTACTAAAACACTTGAAAAGAGAAAAATCACACTTTCTCCCCAGAAGGCATTGGGCCATACATAGTGAGCATGATGGGACTTTCAAGGTGAGTGAGATACTTAAGTTGTGATTAAGTGGCCGTCCATGGCCAAGCGTGGATTCAAACTCTGTTTCCGCGAGTCCTAGTCCATCATTGGATCCATTGCACCACACAAGGTATCCACTCTGCATGTGTTGTGTTGTTACAGTCGTAACCGACCCTTTGTGACCCCCATATTCATGGAGTTTTCTTGGCAGGATACTGGAGTGGCTTGCCAGTTCCTACTCCAGGCGCCTACAGCACCTGGTATTCCCTGGTGGTCTCCCATCAAAGGACTAACCAGACCTGACCCTGTTTAGCTTCCGAAATCAGGCGAGATCGGATGTGCTTAGGGCATCTAGGCAGTACTCAGGTGCAAATAAAACGAATCTTGTGTAGGTTTTTGCTGATACTGTTACTGTTGCTGCTGCTGTTGTTTATATATTATGCTGGCTCCCGATATATATATACCAGCCAGTAGTTGGATGGGAAAGAGTTAGCATCTGTTATCCTTGAGGTGGTGAAATCTCCTTTAAATGGGATGCGTTTCCACTGCTTTTCAACCCCTGATTGCCGATGTCAAGAGTTCTAGATGGGGCTTGAGAGAAATTTAGGGAAATTTATAGACACATTTGCCCTTTGTTGCTGGGGGTGGTTGTGGTGGTGGTGGAGTCTGTCCTGTCCCCCAAAATTGCTGCTGTATCTGCTATCTGCTTGCATTCCACGCATGATAGAGGGGCAGAAAGATACCTAGCTGGGCAAACAAACAAAACCCAAAATATGCCTGCCTGAGGAACGGGAGAGAGGGAGAGAGGACCACGCTGTGAAATTTTACTCTGAGAAACTTAAAGGGAAAAGAAGAAGCATGAACAAGGAGTGTGTGTGTGTGTGTGTGTGTGTGTGTGTGTGTGTGTGTGTGAGAGAGAGAGAGAGAGAGAGAGAGAGAGAGAGAGAGAGAGCTCCTCTGTCATTTAAAGTCTTGCCCATAAATCTAGGCAGGACTGCAAACCTGCAGCTTGCTTGGTATATTTTATAGAGGGAGAAGTTGCTGACTTGACTGCTGCTAGGTAGGAGGCCAGAAGGGCCAGGAGACTTGAGGTTTGTGGGGTGGGAAAACATTCCCCATCCATCACACGGGGCTGGTTCTGCTGCACAAGTGGCAACGGGTGGGAGGCATTAACACAAGGAGGGCCAGAGTGATGTGCCGTCAGCCCTGCTGTCTGGCCTGGCTTTTGTTGGGTTTTGCCCTGAGAAGGGTGAGCTACCCTTTCATAACTCTGACCCAAATAGGGAATGGACAGGGCAGGGCCTGCAGTAAGGCAGAAGGAGGCAGACATTGCAGGTAGGAGATTCTTGGGATCTGGAGGAGGTCAGCACATGGTGGTTTAGGTCTCTGGCTACACAGCCAGAGGTTGGGAGTTCAATTCCCCCACTGTGCCTCCTTGAGAGGGGCTGGACTTAATCATCCACAGGGTCTTTCGCCAACTTCTGAACCTCCCCGAGTTCCTGTGGGAAAGTCGGTGCGGTCAATAAGTGCCATATCTATAGGGGCACTCCCAGCTCTGCAGTTCTAAGACTGAGATTATTATTCTCTTTTTGAAGACAAAGCTGTGCACCTCCTCAGCGTACTTCCTGCCCATATTGAGCCCTATGCAGGATCTTAAGAACTTAAGAAGACCCATGCTGGATCAGGCCAAAGGCCCATCTAGTCCAGCTTTCTGTTTCTCACACTGGCCCCACCAGAAGCCTCTGGGAGCGCACGAGACTAGATCTCTGTCTCCTGATACCACTCCCCTGCATCTGGCCCTTGAAGGACCCTGGTTTTAAGCCTGGAGATTGCACATCTCCATCATGGTTTGTAACCTGTGATGGACTTTTCCTCCAGGAATCTGTCCAATCCCCTTTTGAAGGCATCCAGGCCAGAGGCCATCACCACATCCTGTGGCAGGGAGTTCCACAGACTAACAATACACTGGGTCAAGAAGTATTTTGTTTTGTCTGTTCTCACTCTGCCAACCCTCAGTTTGAGAGGATATCCCGTAGTTCTGGTATTTTGTGTGTGAGAGAAGAGTGTCCCTCTATCCACTTTACTCATGCCCTGCAGTATTTTATACGTCTCAATCATATCCCCCCTCAGGTGCCTTTTTTCCAGACTAAAGAGCTCCAAATGCTGTAGCCTTTCCTCATAAGGGAGGTGCCCCATAATAATTTTAGTCACTGTCCTATGCATCTTGTCCAATCATTAATTCAAACAAAAAATACTGGCTGTCATTTGGTTGCTCTTCTGAGAATGAACACCCATCCTTCCTGTTGACTCAGGTGGCAAAATGCCCTGGGTCAGCCTTGTGTAAGTTGAACCAACATAAAGATTCACCTGTGTTGTTCTCCTGAATGTCATAAAGACAGCATGAAGCATAAGATTAGTCTCCACTGATGTTTCTTGAATACACCTACAACATGCAAGTGTTGTAGTGGTGTGTTTCAATTATGTGGGTAAGGGATGCACAGAATTTTCTTAGGATTTCTCAAGCTCCACACTTGGTCTCCTTCTCAGTAGAACAGGCTGTCTCAACATGGTGAGACTTGCTATCAAGACCTTCCTGCCGTTTCTCAGATAGTTCTCAATCTGACCTGGTGGAGAACAACTGTTTTCCACCCAGGACATTGCAAAACATTGCAGACTGTCTCTGTGCAGAAAAGAAAAGTGTGTGTATTTGTGTATAAACAAGCATGCCCATGCATGCAAGCACACACACACACACACACACACACACACACACACACACAAGGACAGTCTGCTTGATCAAAACCACACTAAAACTCCTATATTTGGCACCGGTTAGACCTCATCTTCAATCCTGAGTCAAGTGAGATGTGTTTATAGACAAGGCAAATGCAGTTTTTGGATGGATTAACAGAATGATAGTCCCTAAATCCTACGTGGTACTTGTTTCTTTCTACCCCACACTAATCGGGCCTCATCTAGAGTTCTGTGTCCACTCGTGGACATCTCAGTTTAACAAGAATGCTGACAAACTGGAACAAGTTGAAAGGAGAGCAACAAGGGGGTCCAGGGGACAGAAAGCCAAGCCCTATGAAGAAAGACTAAAAGACTTGGTCATGTTTAGCCTGTGGAAAAGAATAACAGAATCATAAGGGTTGGACGTGACCTCAAGGACCATCCAGTACAACCCCCCATCAAAGTACCGCTGACAGAGGGCCATCCAGCATCTGCTTCAAAACCTCCAAAGAAGGAGACTCCAACACCCTCCTTTACGGCAGCATATCCCACTGCTGAATAGCTCTAACTGTCATGAAGTTCTTCCTAATGTTTAAATTTAATTTCTTTTCCTGTAGTTTGAAACCATTGCCCCAAGTCCTAGTCTCTGAAGCCATGGAAAACAACTACATCAACTACAGGTTCATTGTCCCAATGGTGGAAGTCCCTCCAGCACCTCTGGTGACGCATGGCTAGTTAATAAACTGTGAAGTTCATAAAGAGCACTGAACTTGCTCTCGCTCCTTGAGGTAAATATAAGACCATTTATTTTGTTTGACCTTCTTGGTGGCCTCAGATTTCAGCTCCCAGAAGCTATAACTTAACAAGCAGAATTCCAAAAGTCAGGCAGCCGGATCAGTTCCTAGTCAAGGAGCAGTGCTTTTGTAACGCTAATAGCTTTGGGTCATTCATTCAGGACCCAACAACTGTCAAACAGCTTTGCATTACAACAGGAGTGGATTGCACTAATACAGTTCTTTGCCCTGCCCTCTGGGCCGATCTCCCACTCAGACAAAAGGGCAGGACAGAGAAGTCTGTGCTGTTGCCTGTGACTGGGAGATTAGCCAATAGAGATGGGCACGAAATGAGAAATTTTTTGTTTTCATTTTCCTTTTTTGTTTTGTTACGTAAAGAAATGAAAAACGAATTTTGTCTCCAAAATGAAACGAAATGAACCGAAACAACAGAAATTTTTGTCGTGTGTTTTGTTTTAGTTGCGGCAAATACATTGAACTCTAATGAATGCTAACGAAACAGCAATTTTTCTTTTTCGTTTTCATTTTTTCATTTCGTTACGTAATGAAACGAAAATGAAATTTTTTTTTGCAAAAAATTCACAAAAAACAAAAATGAACCGAAACGGACCCCCTAAATGACAAACGACAAACGAAACACCATTTTTTGAGTTGTGCCCATCTCTATTAGCCAAGCAGGTGAAGGAAGTGTGGCCTGTCTAATGAGTGGGTGATCGGCCAAGAAAGTAGGAGAGGGTAATCAGCCACATCTGTTCTGCTGCCCTTATGAACTGGGATGAACCACTAGTTATTTTTTCCATTTATCCTTATTTTGAATTGTCAAACCATTTTGATTTATTGTATTTGTGCTTATTTTTTTATTTGTTAGTTTTATTATTATGATTTGATTATTTGGTTTGATTGATTAGTTTTTATTTACTATTTTAAGTTGTTTAATCTGTTTTTATATTTTGTATGCGTTTGTAAACCTCCCAGAGTAGCTTTTTTGCTAGACGGTTGTGGTATATAAATCAAATAAATAAATAAATAAATAAATAAATAACCTCCAATTTGAGGTTTGTACCCATCTCTGATGCTCTTCCTGGGCAAACCCACTCCAATCTTAGCTGCCAGGATTACGGCTAATGTTTGAAGGAGGAAGGAAGCTTGAGGTCAGGTTAGGGGTTGTAGAATATTAATCAGAAACTATCATTTTGGCCCCCCAAACAAAGGATCCACCACATCCTGCTTTTTGATGAACATGTTTCACTCCACCAGCAACCTGGGAATGCTCCAGTCAGCACATGGGGAAAGCCCACCTAGATCTACCATGAAATCTTGCACATCAACCTCATCCATGCAGTTATTGATTTTGTAGATGTTCTGTCTGTATCTCTCTTCCTCCCCGAACCATAGAATAGGTCAGTCCTTGCTCAGCTGGCAGACAGCTTGGTAGAAGTACTTCAGCTACATGAACATTGCCGAAACAAAGTGCTTGAGCAAACTTTACACCACCTGGCTGTGTGGTGTTCTTCTGCAGCCTTTTCAGGCATATAGTAATACCTTGGTTTACGAGCATAATTTGTTCTCAAAACATGCTTGTAGGCTTAGGCCCCGGTCTCACGTCCCTTTAAAAGCAGTTTAAATTACCAGATAAACTGCGTCTAAAAATGCCGTCCCCACGGCCACCGGGCTTTTTGGGGGAAAAAGGAAAAAAACCCCCGGTAATACTCCCTTAAGCGAGTTTTCTATGGAGGTAGGGAATTTTTTGCCTCGCTTTGAAAATCCACCTTTTAAGGAGGCAGACGCCATGGGACCACACAGATGATCCGGGTTTCTTTTTCTTTCTTTTTTCATAGCACCAACCAGCTGTTCCTGGGGCCGATGGGCTATGTTTTTTTTAATTTCCGTGCACATCGGAGCAACAGGAAGTTCAATCAGGTCTGATAAGCATTAATTTCCCCCAGCCAAGTGGTCTGTTTTTTTCCAAATGCTAGTGCCACCTGCTGGCCAAGGGGGCTGAACTGCACTTTAAAATTTTAAAAAAACAGCTTTTGACGTGGGAACTCTTGTCCCACATATTAAATCACGTGATGGGATGAAGAGGAAAAGCCGGACCTTCAGAAGATCAGGATTGAAACCCAGGTGTGACCACGGCCTAAAACACTCTTATATCAAAGCCAATTTCCCCATAAGAAATAAAAGAAACTCAGAAGATTCCTTCTGGGGTCCAATAGACCACAAACTATACACACAAAATGCCAAAACTCACAAAAGAAGTTGGCTAAAAATCCACATCCATACCATGGTTTGGGTACCTGGCTGCGGAATCTGCTCTGCTGGGGACTAACAACTGGATTTTATTCTGTGTTTTTAATGTGAAAATAATAAAGTGCAATTTGTAACTCTGTGCACACTTGACTAGCTGCCCCATGACTAGAAATGGTTTGAAAAATAAGAAAGGATGTTGAAAACTAATTAAATAAAACTATAAACGTAAAGAAAAATAAAACCACTGACCTGCACTTCCCATTGAAAACGTTCCATCCTGGCTGGTGCAAGGAAGACCTCCATTTCTCTCTCTTCCCTCTGCTTTGGAGACTATATGAGATGGAACATTCTGGACCAGTGGTTCTCAACTTGTGGATCCCCAGATGCCCCTGGACTGCAACTCCCAGAAGCCTCCACCACTCGCTGTGCTGGAAGGGGTTTCTGGGAGTTGCAGTCCAGGAACATTTGGGGACCCACAGGTTGAGAACCACTGTTCTAGACAATAACCCACAATCCAGCAGGCAGAGAGAGTGTGTGACCTGCTTCAGTGTTGGTATTGCAAGACATTGCTTGCTGATCAAAGCAAACATTTAGAAGAAATGTTTGCTTGTCTTGCATAATGCTCTTAAACCAAGGTATTACTGTACAAGTTGGAGGCTGTAGCCAGCTAGCCACACACCTGCACACGCATGTATATATGTGTGGTCAATCTTGCAAATATTTTGCATTCAGCCGGGTCACACATAGAACAGTCCCTCACAGTTTGGAGCACTCAAGGTGCTGAACTACAGGCTCATCATCAATTACAAGTTCATCATCAACTACAGGTTCATTGTCCCAATGGTGGAAGTCCCTCCAGCACCTCTGGTGACCATCTCAAGGTTTGGGTGTCTGTTAGTGGGAAATTAGATCACAACAAATGACAATTTTAGTGATGCATAATAATGATGCTTCAACAAGGCACCTGGGAATGTACATCCAGCTCATGAGACCTCCTTGAGAACAGCAGCTAGAGCACTCATCAGCCCAAAATGGAGAAATATGGATGGCGATGGTCAAACAGGGGCTGAATATTAGCCAGCTCCGATCAAGTGTTCCCAAGGACGTAAAGACGAATGGAATCTATGCCATTCTGTGAGCACAGATCACCATGATTTCTGAAAGAGCTCAGGGGTTGCTCTATCCTCCTTTAGTTTCATAACAGACTTGCAGAGTGCGAAAGGCTAAAGTTTTGGTATATGGTCCCTCAAAAAACCCTAGCTGGAGGTGAAACCTCTGATTTATCTGCTCCAGTTCAAGTGTTTGATAATATTCCCTGAGTACCCCACCTTGCCTGTCCAGAGAATTCTGGAGCAGAGGGGCTGAGATGGATGGAGTTTATTTTTGAACATGCCACAGGGAAATTTACCAAGTCTGGGCCAAATGCACCAAACCACCAGTGGGCAACCCCTTCCACCTACGGTTTCCATCCACGGAGCATTAAAAAGTGTGTGCCTAAAACCTAGGGGGGCAGGGGGAAGAGAGGAGGCCTTAGATGGAGTGCGTAGATGTTTTAATCTCCCAGTTGACTTCAGTAGGGATGGGGGGGCTTACATTCCTTCCTGTGCAGAGATGTCAACATGGTTGTAAAATGCGCTGTCTAAAACCCTTTCAACATGCTGTAGAAAGGAGGAGAATGATGTGGGATTCTCTGATTGCAGATGACATGGTGCGGAAACGGTGGAAGGGGGGAAGGGAGGTGGCAGCGCTGTGCTCCACGTGGACAGGCACATGCAGCAGAGTAGCTGTGTTAATCCCCTCCTCCTCCTCCTCCTCCTCATGGCACTTTGTTTACTCACACATGGCTGAGCAGTTTTCCCCTGTGCGTAAACAAACATGCGTCCTTCCTTCACCGCTTCCCACCTCGGATTCCTGCTCAAGTAATATCCTACATTGTGCATTCATTTTTAACGGTCCTCTAAGTGGCAGCCTGGATTCCTTCCTGCCAGATTCAGCTTGCACCAGAGGTGTGAACATCTCTCCGTTTCATGCGGTTTGTAGGAAGAAGAAAGAGAATCAAAGTGGGTCAGGATTCGTCGTGTTCCTTCCTCTACTCTGGCAGCACTTCCTGGCTTGACCCCCACCTCTCTCCTCTCTTGAAGCGTTTTGCACTCGCATCCCCAATATTCTTGCTCCCTCCCTCCCTTCTTTTACCCCGGTTATTAAAAAACGCAGACACCGTGGGCTCTGACGATCAATATGTGGTTTTTGAATTGAAACGTGCGTTGCTATCTCATTGGGCCTGCAGGCGTAACGAGATACGCTCCGACAGGCGTTACTTCTTGCCAAATGAATGGTTGAGAGGGGTCTGCCAATAACAGCAGTGTGGGCTGTAGTAGACACCCCCACCCCCCTGCAGAGGTCCTCCCTCACATGTGTGTGCACAAAGGCCTAGATGTGATGTTAGCTAGGATTTCAACCACCTATTTGGCCAGGAAATGTCAGGTACAGTAAACCATAGAATCATGGAGTTGAAAGGGATCTATAAGATAATCAAGTCCTACCCCACGCTCAAGGGAGGAATCCAGATTCAGGCCTATCTGACAGATGGTAGCCCAGTTTTCTCTTGAATGCCTCCAGCATTAGCACACTCACCACCTCCCGAGGTCATGATTTTCGTAGCACAACACATATGCTCCTAAGTCTTATCAGCAACATTCTGTTCCTTCCCTTGTGTCTTGCACAGTGGTGGGAACAGTCTGATTGTGTATGTGTGTGTGTGTGTGTTGTGTTGTTACAGTTGTGACCAACTCTATGTGACTCCATGTCCATGGAGTTTTCTTGACAGGAGTACTGGAGTGGCTTGCCAGTTCCTACTCCAGGTGCCTGCAGCACCTGGTATTTATTCCCTGGTGGTCTCTCATCCAAGTACTAACCAGGGCCGACCCTGCTTACCTTCTGAAATCAAGCGGGATCGGATGTGCTTAGGGCATCTAGGATGGTTACTTCACGTCCACTCTCGTCCCGGGAGGAAGTTCGTTGCGTGTTGATGTCGGTTGCAGTCACGTGATCTTCTTGCGGTTCTGTCCCTGTTCCTCTCTACTCACGGGCATGAGGGATGATACCGGCATGACTGTTACCACACGCCCTCGTTCTGTGATGAGATGTGAAATTCCATGCCTTTGGTCTCTGTTTTTTTCCCAGCCCAACCTTCCGTTTTTCGATGCTTCGATTCTCTGAAGCCTTGCCTTCAATGCGTTATGGAGCTAAGTTTGAGGCATTTGTCTTTTAATCTCTCTGCACTGCCTTGCTGACTTCATAGGGAATGTACTGGTGAATGGCACTTCGCACTCCTGCCACTAGATGGAGACTGGCACGTTGCGGGAGGAGACTGACCTCACGGGCTCTCGTATCGGAATGAGAAGCGAGATGAGGAGATTCTCGAGGCCAGGGAGGGGAATCTCTCATCCCGCTTAAATCGCAGTTCAGGCAGCGTAGTTGGGACGAACTCCCTTCATCCTGCAATGGACGTGCGGTTAGATTTCTTTGTACCAGTCCCCAGTGGGACCGCGAACAGCGATGGGATGGACGTGAAGTATCAGCCTAGGCAGCTCTTCTGATTGTGTATACTCGCTAGCTTTCTCTCTGCTCCCCTCTCGTAGTTCTTACTAGAGATGGGCACGAAATGGGGAAATAGTGTTTCGTTTTGTTTCGTTTCGTTTCGTTTCTTTAGTAGTTTTGTTTCATTTCTAACGAATTTTTAAAGTAGTTTCATTATGAAATGAAATGAAATGAAATGCTATGCTTCCCTGGGTCCTAAAGGACCAAAATGGCAGGGGAGCTTCCTCAAGCTCTTCCCTGTATGTCCTTGAAATTTGGAAAGTTTGGGGGGGGGGGGGTCAAGGGGGGGAGTTATGAAGTTCCAAAGAGGTTACCAAAAATATTTGCAATTAGAATCAGAAGCCAAGCCACAGCGGCACTAACTGCTCACCCACGGCTTGGCTTCCAAAGTTCTGATTCCAATTAGAAATATTGTTTTCCTAGGGGCACCCCTTTGGAGCTTCATATCTCAGCTTCCTGACCCTCAAACCTTTCCAAATCTCCAGGGTTTACAGGGAACAGCTTGAGGAAGCTCCGCTGCCATCTCTTCTAAGATGAATCATTTTGTTCCAGAGGGGGGAAATGATGTTTTGTTACAATAAGAAACAAAACAAAATATATCCTACCATTTTGCTACCTATCGAAGTAATTCATTACTTAACAAAACAGCATTTCATTTTTAAATTTTGGTCTTTAGTTCTTTCCATTCCCCTCCCCTCTTCATTGCAGTGTTGCACAGGAAGCACAAACATACAAATATCTTTAGGCTGAGCGAGCCCTGATGCCAGCTGGGACTGGGCAGAGACAAGCGTCTGGAATTTAAAACCACCACACCTGGAGTAGGAACTGGCAAACCACTCCAGTATTCCTGCCAAGAAAAATCCATGGACATGGGGTCACGGAGAGTCAGTCATGACTGTATTGATGACACAACACAACACAACACAAGAGAGAGAGAGAGAGAGAGAGAGAGAGAGAGAGAGAGAGAGAGAGAGAGAAATCAGCTTTCTGCCTCTGCCAGGATCTCTCTCCCAGATACTTGTTCTTCCTTGTTGAGGACCAGAAGAAGCAGAATGAATTCCTCAAAATGTCAGCCAGTGCCCTGAAATTTGGAGACCCTACACCAGTGCCCCTGGGCTGTCATTCTCACTTGTCTACTCCAGGCACGTCCAAACTTCAGCAATCCTGATATTTTGGACCACAACTCCCAAAATTCCAAGCCTGTATTTCCAATGGAAATTTGTGTGAGTTGTGTTCCAAAACATCTGGAGGGCTGAAGTTTGGACATGCCTGCTCTACCCCATTTGAAGGGGGCCACTGGCAGGAAACGATTCTTCACACCCCACGTTCTTTCGGTGACTTAGACAGCCCTGATTCGGCATATTATTCTTTTATGACCCCCCACCCCTCAAAAAAGGTAAATCCTTTCCTTTTTCTGGACACGGGCATTAAGGACTGGGCCACGGGTTCCTGCAACAGATGCGTTATGCTCTTGATGCTCGTTAAAACAGCAGTCAATAGCTGTTTCTCTGGCATCCATACAAGCAAGTCCACGATGACTGGTGGGTCAAAGCTGAAGGCACATGCAGAATACATCAAGGATCTACCCCCCCAAAAGCTAGCTGTCATGATGGTGGCTATCGGCATGGTGGCCTAGAATCGGGAAAGGCAGGTGTGTGTGTGTGTGTGTGTGTGTGTGTGTGTGTTTATTTTTAATGGAAATGTGTCGCACTGACACAAGGAGGTAGATTTACGGGCATAATTTCTTGTGTGCTTTCTGGATTCTTTTTCCCGATGACTCATAATTCAGCCTCATTACTTTGGAATATTTCTGGGTGAAATGCTTCTATAAGCCCCTTTACCTTGGCCCAATGTAAATCAGCTTACACTCCTGCGGCTTAAGTGGGTTGCCAACTGGGCTAGGAATGACTCACCCCAATAGGCAATGGGAACTAAAAATAGACCCCTTTGAAAGGACCCAGATATTGAATCTTTGTTCTTTCCATCAGATGCCTCCACCCTGTTTCCTGTCCTACCTCTTTCTGGTGTGGCAGGTAAAGGGGGAAGTGTGCTTTTCGTTGGGGGGGGGGTCCCAGTTTTGCATACAGTGTTCTTTTTTTAACGTACTGTTTTCCTAACGCTCTGGATCCTGAGTCAGCAGTCTGAGAGCAATAACTCCTTGTAATAAACAGTGCAGGAACACCAAGTTTGTGTGGGTAAATTTGGTTCTGAAGTGAGTGATGGACCTCGCTGTAATCAGGCACAGTAGTTGTTGGAATATTCTAAAGCTGATGAAATATAACCTCTTGGTTCTTTGTTTGTTGGAGGGTGTTCGGGTGGTAGAGGAAGAAAGAATGCTGGCAGAGAAAGTTTGTGGCTGGATCTAACCATGTAATGCCAGTATTAAATCACTGGTGGTTGGAAAAGGGAAAGCTCACAAGGATGTGTGTACAGGAAGAGGGGGTACACAATCATATGTCCTTGCAGGCTTTACTTCTCACTTAAGAACATAAGAACATAAGAAGAGCCCTGCTGGATCAGGCCAAAGGCCCATCTAGTCCAGCTTCCTGTATGTCACAGGGGCCCCACCAGATGCATCTGTCTCCTGATGCCATTCCCCTGCATCTGGCCCTTGAAGTACCCTGGCTTTAAGCCTGGAGATTACACATCTCCATCATGGTTTGTAACCTGTGATGGACTTCTCCTCCAGGAATCTGTCCAATCCTCTTTTGAAGGCATCCAGGCCAGATGCCATCACCACATCTTGTGGCAGGGAGTTCCACAGACTAACAACACACTGGGTAAAAAAAAAAAATCTTTTATCTGTTCTCACTCTCCCAACCCTCAATTTGAGTGGATGTCCCCCAGTTCTGGTATTTTGTGAGAGGGAGAAGAGCATCCCTCTGTCCACTTTATTCATGCCCATCATTATTTTGTACGTCTCAATCATATCCCCCCTCAGGCACCTTTTTTTCCAGAGTAAAGGGTCCCAATTATTTTAGCCTTTCCTCATAAGGGAGGTCCCCTAGCCCAGTAATCATTTTACCCACTCTCCTCTGCACCTTTTTCCCAGTTCCACTCTGTCTTTCTTGCTATAACTCTTGCTATTCTTTTCCTCTGGGGCTGCCCTGGGGGTGCTGCTCCCGCCCATGGCCCCACAGACTGGCTGTGTTTCACAGTCAGCACCGTGAGGAATCAAACTTCCAACCTCCGGCTCCATAGCCAGATCCCTAAACCTCTCAGCTATCCTTCTTGCTCGGTCTGACCAAGTCAAGGCTGCAAATTATTTATTATTTATTTATTTAGAGTATTTTTTTTACCCAGCCTTTCTCCTTGGAAAAGGACCCAAGGTGGCTTACAGTAATTAGGGACAATATAAAGTCCAGTACAATTATAAAGTCCAGTACAATTAAAAAGACATTAGTACTCATTTTGTATTAACAGGAATGATTTTGAGGTTTTGACATGACTTTTTTTTGTATATTAAAATTTTCTAATAAAAACGTATTTTTAAAAAAAGACAAGATTAAAGCTACAAGAGAATGCAAGCAGTTAAAGAGGGAGTAAGGGCTCTATCACACGTCCTTTAAAATGCTGATTAAATTTCAATATAAAGTGTTTCCAAAATTCTTGCCTCCATGGCCACTGGGCTTTTTTTTTAAAAAAAAACAGGTTATGCCCCCTTTAGTGAGTTTTCCAAGAACTACTGGAGAAGTTGGGAATTGTTCGCTCTGGTAAAAAATGTGAGCCAGAAGTCCGTGGGAGCTTGCATATGATCTGGTTTTCTGCTTTTTTTTTTCCTAGCCCCGACCAGCAAATCCTGGGGCACTTTTATTTTTTTTAATTTCCCCTGCCCCCAGCGCTGATCAGCTGGCCTTGCCTTGGGGCCATCAGTGCTCCCCCCCCCCCAGTGCCTACCAGCTTGTCCTGGGGCTCGTTGGAACTTTTAATTTGTTAAAAAAAGTCCGTCCGTCCCCCCCCCGAGCGCTGATCAGCTGGCCTTCAGGCTGTCAGTGCTGGGTTTTTTTTTCTAGTGCCACCTGCTGGCCCTGGGACTGGTCTGTACTTTTTAAAAAATAAAAAAATCCTTGTAGATGGGAACTAAGATCCCACATCTTCAGTCACATGACCAAGAAAGAAGAAAAGCCGGACTTTCACAATATCCAGATCTTCCCCAAGGTGAGATAGCAGGCCTTTGTCATGTAATTATGAATTAGTTCTCTGAATTATTTGACATTAAACTGAGTAAGCTGCTGTGAGCAATAACTGTGAGCACTGGATCCCCCTTTTGCATGAGTCAATTTTTAGAAGTTTTTAGAACGTATATAATGAATGCTCGTTCTTCTGTTGGATTGTTATATATCGCCAGATACCCAGCAAGAGGGAAATACCTCATCCTGTTAATTTGGCACAATCTCTTTGCCATCGGTCGTGTGAGCCATGCCTGCTGAGATGGTCATATGAGCCAACTTCTCCTTTAAGAAAAACAGATTCTCTAAATGTCTTTCTTCCATTAGGGAACCCTCTTCTTCTACCTTTACATAAGAAAGTAAAAGGGCAGTGCAACAACAGGAGTGCATAAGAAAGATTTGAGGGCTACTCTGAACACAGTATAAAAACCCACCATAATTCTTTAAAAAAAAATGGTGACACCCCTCTTTTCCGGGCCTCAACATCTATGGGTTGTGGGAAATGGAATTGTTCTCTGTTTTTGCTCCCGGAAAGCTGCTAGCAAATTGGAAGGCATTTATTTAGACAAGAGCCACAAAGATGATCGAGGGAGCCTAGCGCTTGACTTATGAGGAGAGAGTTAAAGAACCCAATATGTATAGCATGGCCAAATGACGGCTGAGGCAGTGATCATATTCATCTCCATATATCTGCAGAGATGTAAACTCCGAAGAGAGAGATGAAGTGCTTAGGAAGGTACAAAGGGAAATTTACTAGGTGTCGTAGGAGGAAATTAAGCAAAGGAAAATTTTGGCTGAACGTCAGGAAAACTTTCCTAAGGGTGAGATTAGCAATGATGGAAAACTACCACTTAACGTGTATAAGGAGTGCAGCTTAAATTGCAACCAGCTATGGTTGTGTCATGTGGAAGGTTCCTACTCATATCATTCCAGATCTTAAAGCTTGGGAATGGAAAGATAATTCAAAAGGAGATGTTAACTCATTGTTAATGCCACTTAAAAAAAATTCAAGTTGACTTTCTTGTGAATGCCTTGGGTCCCCAACCTCCATAATTCAGAGAGACCCATCAACAGCCAGAGAGTTCAAGGATATGGCGGGTTCTGTGATACACTTGGTGCTCTAAATGTCTAACTATGATGGGACATATTAAACAAGCAGTAAACCGCACTTGAGGTGGCTTCAGCAAGCCAAAACGAAATGAAGAATAGCCGTGTAGCTTCGCGTGCCAAAGATTTTGGGGCTTGCTTCATTCTCCAGGCTGAAAAAGCCATTGCTGAGATAGAACATTTGTTTCTTTTTAAGCAGGCTTTTCCTTAGCAACTGGCAGCCAGAGAGAGACTTGTCTTGAATGGGCTGTTGTGCTCCGTTGTTTTAAAATGTGCTTTTAGTATTGAGTTTGTTGTTCAATTTTAATTCTTTTAAAAATATATATTTGTACACTCACTCCTTATAGCTTTTCAAAATTGTCTTTTAATTGTTGTGAGCCACCTTGGGTCTTTTGAAAGAGAAAGGTTTAAAGCATATTTATTTAAACAAAATGAACATCTGCCAACACTTCTTTATTTCCCGTTTCACAAAATGCATCGCTGGCCTTGAAATGCACAAACTTTCTAAGCACCAATTCCATCCCATCCTGTGTTCCTTTGGCGGAACCAAGAGGTAAATCCCTATTTCAGAAGACAGGCAGGATTCCTCTCCTGTTTCATGCCAGCAGCCTTGTTGACCAGCCCTTGAGAACACCTTCCTAGATGGCTACTGCATCCCTGGGCACCTTCCCGCATGCACGATGGCACTTGGGACAGGGACCACCTTCTCTCATTCTCCAGGGCAGTGATGGCAAAACTTTTAGGGACCGTGTGCCCAAACTGCGATTCAAAACCCACTAGTTTTTTTGCAAAGTGCCAATACAGCCATTTAACCTGAATACAGGTGGCTGTGAAGGGGACCATGTCGGGTGCCCACAGGAAGGGCTCCGAGTGCCACGTTTGGCACCCGTGCCATAGGTTCGCCAACATTGCTCTAGGATGAACTAACACCTGCGTTTGCAATATGTGGGGAGCAGTGTTGCTCACAAGGAAGCCATGACCCAATTCTTTCATTGAAAACAAAACCTTTTACCATATCCTCTTAAAACCCCGCACCCCTCCAAAAAGCAACAACGATGCTGGAGTCCCCTAAATTTGAGAGAAATCTCTTTTGAAAGGCATGGCCAGGGCGCTAGATCAAGGTCGGAAGGTTCCTGTGATCTTCCGTGCACTTCCCGGGATGAGAAGCCTTGCTCGCCCGTTGAGACAAAAGCAGCTCCCCCTAATGTGATTGGACATTAAGTATTGTCAGATCTGTAAATGCAAATTTAATGAGCACCAAGGAGGAGGAAGGGGAGGGGAAAATCTTTCCAAATCAATGCAAAAATATTCAGGGCTGGAATCATTTGATTTTAAACACACACACACACACCACCACCACCACCACCACCACCACCACCACAGTGAGCGAGCGAGAGAGAAAAGGTTGCTTGGTAGAGAGAGGGAAGAAAACTTAATGGGAATCTCATCCATTATTTAATCTGTTCCTTATCTCAAATGTACCAAAAAAGAAAAGGAAAAGAAAAAGAAAAAGGAATCTAATATGGTGCGTGTGTGTTGTTGTCTTTGCGCAAGGCAACGAGAGCAAGGGGCAGCAATTTCGCTTAATATATTAAATCTGTTGGCAGGCTGCAAGCCAGATTAACAACTCCAGCTTATATATATATATATTATTTCTGGCTTCACTTGTGATGTGGTGTGATTCATAACTATCTGTACTACTGGGCTTTATTAAACACAAATAAAATAGCTTGACTGGAGCTAGGGACAAGGTGGGAGGCGGTGCAAGAGAGATTCTTATGAAGGATCCTGTGTCGGAGGTGGCTGTTTCATGAGCCAACCACCTCCGGATGTTTGATAAAGAGTCGTAGGCTTTGACAGTAGTGCAGGTTTGTGCCTAGAAGCATTATGTTGGGACTGAGGAGGGAAACATCCTGGCAAAAATCCTACTGATTCTGTATAAAGTTTGTGCTCTAGGATTTTTGAATCCTTGACTAAATTTGTCTAGCTGTGTAGCAGACGTGCAGGGATTCGGAGAGCTGGAGAGCTTCATGTTCCCCAGCTTCTCATCAACTGGAAATTAAAGTCTCAATAATTTCTTCTGAGACATTAGTAAGAGAAAGAGTAAAAGGTTTCATTTGAAGATGAGCACGAAATGCAAAAATTGTGTTTTTTGTTTTGTTTTGTTTCGTTTCGTTTCGTTTGAAATGATTTTTTAAAACAATTCATTTCATTTTTCATGTTGTTTCATTTTTCATTTTTTGACACTGTGTCCACACCTTCCCCCCCCCGACCAAGCCCATTTGGGGGGGGGGGAGGCAAGTTCTTTCAAATGTCATGGAGCCAACGAGGCCGACATTTTAAAAAACCCTGGCACATTGGGGGAATGGGGTGGGGTTTTAAAAAAAGTTTTATGCCACCGAAGCAGCAACCACGGCCATCACCACTTTCTTAGGTGGCTAAAAAAAAAAGTTTAAAAATCCCACACTTTTTTGCCTCAGTTTGGCACGTGGGGGGGGGGGATGGTACTGAGTTTTAAAACTTTTTTTTAGTTACTGAAGTAAGTATTGATGGCCGCAGCCGCTGCTTGCTTCGGTGACTGAAACAAGCCTCGGTGGCTCCAAGACATGTTAAATATCCCGCACCTTTTCCGCCCCCAATGCACCCGATTTGGGGTGGGGGAGGCACCGGTTGTTTAAAGCGGCGGGAAACCTAACAAAAAAACAAAACAGAATGAACAGAAATTTTCCACTTCGTTTCGTTTCATTTTTCTTTAAAAAATCATTTCATGTTTTGTTTTGTTCCAAAGTGAAACAAAAAAAATGAAATACTAAACGGAAACAAATTATTTTTGTGCCCATCTCTAGTTTCATTTACTTACACTGGACAGATAACAGTCATCGGAGAAGCGTCACTACTTTTCAGCAAAAGGCCGCAACAAACTGCCTCCAGCAGACCAAAGGGGTTGCAGGGAGAGGCAGACTCCAAAGGAGAGAAGCAGGGAAGGAAACATTGGCCAGTGCTCTTAGTGGTTGGTAGCCATCCCGACCACACTTACTGGAAGAAGCATGCCAAGGATGCAAAAACTCCCAGCAGTTTGCCTGACCTCCAGTGGGCGGGAGTTCCAAAGTCTAGCACCGCCAAGGGAGAAGGCCTCTGCCATGTACCCACCAAATGTCCCTGTGAATGAGGTGGGACCAAGGGACAGGTGTCCCCTGATGTTCTTAACAGGCTCATAGAGGGAGATGTTGTTGAGATAGTTTGGCCCCTGGCTGTTCAGGATAAAATCAGCACTTTGAATTTTGTCCCTGATAACTGAAGCTAATAAATGGCTTGGTTTAGCTTTGGAGGATTATGAACAGCAACTGTTCCTATAGATCACACACACAAAAGGAAACTTCTACCCAAACAGCTTAACTGAAATGACCTTAAATGAGCTTTTCCGAGGGTCATTCTTAGAGGTTTTCTAGATTTAAAACCCAAAACTTGCAGAATTCAGACACGGTTTCATAATAAGTCTTTCTTACTGGGAATGAGCTCCATCCTGGTGTATACAATGAGAGCTTCTTTTTAAAAAAAGCATATCCATTTCTGTTTATGGTTTTTCACCATGATATGTAACCCTAGCCCAAACCAACAGGTAGGCTTGGCACTCCACATGATAGCAAAACAACTTCAGGTGAGGCAAATCTTTCAGCGGCAACTTCCACATTCAGCTTTTTAAAACTTTAATAGAGATGGGCACAAATTGGGAAAACGGCAGTTCATGATGGCTCATATTTTGTCGCTATTCAGGAATGAACAACCACGAACTTTCATGAAGTTTTGTGGCCACAAAATTGCAGATGCTATTTTAGGGTGTATTAACAGAAAGCTCCATAACCTATGCAGTTTTAGTCCCCATCTGTTTGGCACTGGTTAGGCCTCATCTGGAGTTCTGTGTCAGTTTCTGGACACCACCCTTCAAGAAGGATGCTGACAAGCTGGGACAAGATCAGAGGAGGGCCACAAGGATGATCAGGGGAATGGAAACCAAGCCCTATGAGGACAGACTGAAAGAAGTGACCATGTTTAATCTTGAGAAAATAAGACTGAGGTGAGAGAGGATGACATTTTCAAATAGAGTAGGACACCTGCATCCTCAGGGAATTGGTTCCAGGCTGCCCCACAGATACTGAAATCCGCGGATAAGACAAAACACTCTTATCTGAGGGGGACAGTGGTGACAGTGGTGGTAGGGTGGTGGAGGTGAAAGTTTTTGCTTTGGATGGACCCCCCCCCCCCCGCCGAGCAGAATGGTGGACTGGATGGCTCAAAGGTGCATTGCTGCACCAGCTGCTAAACTTGAATGGCCAAAGGTGTCGCTGGCCATTTGAGCTTCCCGGGTGGCGGACCAGGTGATGCAGTAGTGTGCCTTGGTAGAGAGGCATGGAGATCCCCCTTGACAGCCTCAGCAGCAGCAGAAACAGCAGCTGCAGTGGCGGGCAGCCAAACTTGCCCGCTCCGCCTCAATCCTCCTGCCTCCTTGCTTGCTTGACTGCTTGCCTGCCTTCCTGGCTAGCAGCCCTACCTCTGGCCTCTCTTTCCCCTTCCTTCCCCTTCCAGAGGCACCTCTCACGATAACCGGGAGCCCCTGCACCCCGCTTGTCTCAGGTTGCCGATTCTGCTCCGTCTTTCCCCTCCGGTTCCCAGCACCTGCCTGGCTCTCGCTTACTCTCGGCTACCTGCTCTCTCCCTCCTGCAGCAACCGAAAGATGAGAGCATGGGTGGGGGGTTGCACCTGGGTGGGAGAGAGCAAAAGCCAGGCAAGTGCAGGGGGGCAAAGAGGCAAGACCAAGTGGTCTGCGACGCGTAGGGTGGATACGGAGGTGCTACTGTAGTTGCAAGGCTGTCATACAGAGGAGGGGCAGGATCCTTCTTAACTGTTAGAGCGGTACAACAATGGAAGCAATGACCCTGGGAAGTGGTGAGTGTTCACACTTCAGAGGCCATCAAGAACAAATTGGACAGCTGAGAGGTGGAGCCAGTGGCCTTATTGACCTCTTCTAGCATCATGCTTCTACGGTTCTGTCCTATGAACATTCCAACATAACAAATTGTTTTGTGGTTCGTGTGATTTGGGACTTCCCGGAAAGACAGAATGGCCTTCACTTGAGTTAAGCACTTCCGATGAATTTTGTCCCCACTCCCTCCAAATTTGGCATGTCCAAATTTTAGCCTCCCAATCGCCCGGAACCAGGTCCACCCAGGCAAATATTTCTTCACAAATGTAATAAATAAAATAATTTGGCATTTTGCATCATGTTTCCCTGAACCACCATGAAATGAGCCACAATCTGGCCTTATTTAGGGAGGATTGCTTCATGGTTCACTTTGCACTCATCTCTAAACCTTAAAGGTATTTTTCCCCATCCCTAACCACATTGAAAGTATTAGCTAAGGATGGGATAGAATTTTGCTCGATTCGGAAGTTGCAGTAAAATTAGTTTTTTTTTTAACCTCACGAATTTCATTGCAAGAAGAAATGTACTGCATGTCACAAGTCTGGACACCTGTAAGGCTTATTTAAGGAAAATGGATGAATTAAATAGTATGTATAAAAATAAGTGCATACATTAGATTAGGGGCATTCTGCTTATATATCGCCCCATAGCCCTTCAAGCACTCCCTGGGCGGTTTACAATTTAATTATGCAAGCTACACATAAACAAACAGATGTTGTGTAAAACTCAGGAAGAAACGTCAGAGTGAAGCAATATAATGAAAGGATGGGGAGAGACACAGGTGGGACTGTGGGCAACACAACAACAGAAGAGATTTTCACATCCTCTGCACCTGTGAGAAACAGTGTGTTGCAGTGACAAAAGCAGTGGTACCCAACCTTAGGTAACCCAGGTGTTCTTTGACTGCAAGTCCCCAAAGACCTGGCCAGTTCATCTAGTAAAAAAAAAAGGCTTCAGAAATTGCACTCCAAGAACACAGGGAGTTATCCAAAATTGGGAATCACCGGATACAGGTGATGAGCTAGGACTCGGCAGTAGAGATAGGCATGAACTGGCACCTCACAGTTTGTAAAGATGGCAGCACAGGTGCTGCTACTCGACTCCCTCACATCCTCTGGCACAATAAGCTGCTCACCAGGCCCCACATAGAATTAAAGATCTGGAAGAGACCTTGAGGACCATTCAGTCCAACCCCCTGCCATGCAGGAACCCCCATCCAAGATGGCCATCCAGCCTTGGCTTAAAAACCTCCCAAGAAGGAGACTCCAACATCCTCCTTTGTGGCAGCATATTCCACTGCCAGGCAGCTCTAACCATCAAAAAGTTCTTCCTAATGTTCAAATGGAATATTTTTTCCTTTAGTTTGAAACCATTGTTCTAGATGGCGAACCTTTGGCACTCCAGATGTTTTGGACCACAACTCCCAGAATTCCAAGCCTGTATCGCACATGACATAAGACTGTGGGAGTTGTGGTCCCAAATATCTGGCGTGCTGAAGATTCACCACCACTGCTCTAAGTTCTAGTCTCAGAAGCCATACTCCACTTACCTTGAAAACCTTATTAAGGTCACTAAGGGTGCTTTTGCACAACCTCTAAAATCCACTGGCAACATAATTCGGACCAGAGATCGTGGGGGTTTGTTCTGCTTCCTGTGTTCCCACCCTTCCGCACTCCATTGCTCCTGTCTGCAACGAGGGAAGGGAGAAAAAAGGGAGAAAAGAATGCAAGCTCACCTCTGCTCACCGTAGGGATTCCTGTTTGTTAAAGGGGCAGCAGGGACAAAAAACAACAACAACAAAAAACAACAGAAGGCGAGGAGAGCCCAGCATCCACAGCTTTATAGTCCGCAACAAAAAATATTTTTCCTCCGGAGACCAGGTACTTGTAAAATGCACTGGGGCTCGCTTAGGTGGGCATGGTCGTACTTAATTTTTTTTTAAAGTCCGCAGCTGGTGGGAAAGCAATTTTAAGCTCCGCATCTGGGAGCCCTTTGATTCGGATTTTAGGGGTCGTGTAAAAGCAGCCTAAGCCAGACACGGCTTGATAGCATATAACAGCACCTATGTTGGATTTGGAAAATATTATTCTATTTTTTTTAAAAAAATCACTGGCAAAAATCATTAGGAACAGATACTCCTAGTGCGAAGAGATGGTGCATTTCCTGCTAATCATGTTGCAATCCAAGATAAGGAACCTCTTTGAAAAATTGGGCAGCACTTCTAAAATCGGGTTAAATACACCAGATTAAGCAGCAGAATTTCCAGGTATTTCTTCCAAGAGTATTTGTCAGATAAATAAAAATAAAATGATAATGTAAGTCTCTAGTAAAGTGGGAGGGGAAGAGGAAACCACGACTTGTACATTTTGAACCCTGAAGGAAAAATCTGCTTTTTTGAATGCTGCAAAGTTTGTAGGCTGACAGCATTTAGCTCACCCAACAAAATGAATTCGAATCAAAGCAGGTGTATAGTTGTTCCCTGATTTGCCGCATCTAGTGACGGAAGCCCAGTTTTTTCCTAGTGGCAAGGCTTGGGGCCTCAAAAAAAAAATTTTGGCCTTCTATGCGCGCGCATCTACTTATGAATTCATCATCTGTCATTGTTCATTAAGCTGGTTAGAGGAGATGTTTTCAAAAGTGCCTGAGTTTCTGAGCGCAGCCGTGTGTACTCTGTTGGAAGTAAATGAAAGCTAATTGAGGGAAAAACAGCCACGCTGGACATTGGGACAAGGCGCACCCTTTCAGAGGAGATTACTGACCTGTGTTGAATTTATTGAGCAAAGCAGGGGACACCTCTGGGTTTCCTTTGCCAGTGTGGCCAAGTGGCTAACCTTGAGACAGCCGCCGAACAAGTGGTTTGTGTGTGTGTGTGTGTGTGTGTGTGTGTGTGTGTGTGTGTGTGTGTGTGTGTGTGCGTTCCCCCACCTCATGCAACTGGCTGTTGGCCACAGTCGTTCAGATGAGAGACATTGCTCTTCTGAGCCATACCAGTGTTCCGCCTTGTCCATCATATCAGGGGGGTCTGATGGGGATCCCCAGAGAGGCCTGTCTTTTTCACCCAAATACAGCTGTTCCAAGACAACGGCCATGCCCCAACATTTTGCTCTGGGCTTCCAGCAGATCTGCTCATTTGCTCTTATAGAGAAGGACCCCCGTTCCCACAGGATCAGCATCTGCTGATTCTCTTAAAAATATTAAAAGATTTCTAAAGAGGAAACAATCAGAACTGGCCACTAGAGGGAATCAGAGATCCTATTAAACAGCATTTGCTATCATCCAGTTTTTCCAGCATCCACTTTTTTTTTTACTTTTTTTTACTTTTTGAAAATTTAACATAATACTATAACATAAATTACATTAAAGAAAAACATTTAAAGAAACAAAAACAAGCAGACAAAAAGCAAAGATCAATACATCATAAGATCATATAATACATCCCCACCCTAGAACAAATTTATACTACCAGGTGCCACTGTAAAGCATTAGATATATTAAGAGATCCATCACATCCTGGTCATCGCCTCTTCGAGTTGCTGCCATCAGGACGGAGATATAGAGTACTTAGGGCAAGAACAAACCGTCTCAAAAATAGCTTCTTTTTTAGAGCAATATTGGCCTTAAACGGAAATCCTGGACTTTGACATCAGCTTATTTTATATGTCATATTTTAGTCATTTTATATGTCATATTATTATGTGTTGTACCTGTTTTTAAATCTATGTGAAATGTTTTAAATGAGTTTTATATAGCAACCACAAAATTTTGTTGTTCCTGCAAGGGGGCTATGACAATAAATATTCCTATTTCCTATTCCTATATATTTCCTATTCCTATAAATTACCTTCTATAGTTACAATGAGTCCATAAAGGGCTTCCAGCATCCACGTGGGGGAGGGAGGAACTCTTGGAATTGATCCCCTGTAGATATGGGGATCTTACTGCATGTTCCGTCTAAGGAGGAACAAACGTCCCCCTCTCTTGTGTTGTTGCATTTCTCCCAATCATACTTGATGTTGTTTTTTTAACTCTGTTGAAAAACTTTGGCTCTCCCCCTCTCCATTCCCCAAGAAAATTCAGGAACACTGTTGCTATCCATGATTCGTAATTCATAAGTTTACTGCGACATTTTTCCTCATGGCCATTTATTTATTTATTTATTTATTTATTTATTTATTTATTTATTTATTTATTTATATAGCTTGTATGCTGCCCACTACCCAAAGGTCTCTGGGCGGCTCACAATCAAAATAAATAATTCAGACAATTAAAAAACATCAAAATTGCTATAAAATTAAAACAATGAAACATTTAAATACAATAAATACAATATATTAAAATACTACACTAAAATCGCCCTTAGGACCCACCATAATCAGTTAAAAAAAACTTCTGGAACAGGAATGTTTTTACCTGGCGCCGGAATGTCATCAACATTTTCCAGTGTTATGCCTTTTGGGTCTTTTGAAAAGGTATAGGATAAAGTTATTATTTCTCTAAAACTAACTGAGCAAGTGTTGCAAATGCTGAGTTTTCTGGGACATGGTCCTGCAAGTCATATTTATATCCTCGTGGCACAGTGGTTAAACGGCTGTATTGCAGCTAAAGCTGTGCTCACGACCTGAGGTTCGATCCCAGGCAGCCAGCTCAAGGTTCACTCAACTGAGGTGTTGCGAAAGGGGCTGCTTCTTACAGTGGACGAATTTGAATATCTTAATCCATCCCCAAAGGTGCACACTTTGTTATCTTTACAGGCTAAATGGACCTTGCAGCTGCAGCTGCTGGGGACTGGAAACATCTGGAAGGCCAGAGGGAGGAACCCACTCTGGGAAGGCAGTAGATTTGTTGAGATGATTTGTTGCCCCATCTTAAAAATAAAATAAAAATAAAAATACATTGCAAACGGCTGACCTTTGTGACATTAATAGATTTATCTGTTCTTGTCTATCACATTTCTCTCCACGCAGTCAAAACATTAGCAGAATTTTTATTCTTGTCAGAGTCAGTTGCACTAGAGCTGGCGTATTTAATCAGCATGGATTTGGTTTGTCAACGTAGGCCGCAGTCACACCAGCGTTCTCTGCGTATATAAATTTCATGCACATTTCTTTCGGGCGGTCACGTGGTTTTTAATGTGCAATTAGTGTCCTCTCTTCTGCGTCGTATTTTCCTAATCTGGTCCCATCTCTACCTGTCTACTTCGCATTTTTCTCTTCTTTCCTGCTCTATTTCCCAAGCCTCCATTGCCGAAAAAGGGAAACAACAGTTTTACTGCATATTTTCGGTGTCCTGTCGTGGTTACAGAAGTAAATAAGTTAGCATTTTCGAGCGTTCTAAATCCAGCCCCTGGTGGTGGTTATTGAAACTTTGCTGAAACTGCTATTCAAGAGGCGTGGTTGACAGGGGCTCGAATTTACTTCCATTCACAGTTAGGACGTGATCTTTTTCTGCGCAGTTCGCCGAAGGGAAACTACGGAGAAAACGCTGGCATGACCGCGGCCTTAGTCGCATGTTCCAATGATACAGATGGGACTTACTATTCCATAGAGTAGGCCAATTGGAATCTGTGGACCTACTCAAGTACAGTTTACTAGGCTTCAGTCACAAGTAGAGCAGGCCTATTTGGAACCATGGATCCGCCCTAGAGCAACCTGCTACACTAAGGCATTGTTTAGAACTCTTCCGCTGGCAGTGTTTTGTCTACTAGGTTCTTTGTGAATTCTGGAGCCAAACACGGCTCTCAAGGACTAAATATACTCATTGAGGAGTACAAGGATATATCAGCATAATAATTGAGATTGTGCTTTCAGTATTGAATTGGCTTCTAATTGTTCTCCTGATTCTCTCCCTTCAATCCTTATGAGAAGAGCCAGTAGGGTGTCCCCATACCCAGCATATGTGGGCTTTGTCCTTGGCCTGAAAGCATGGCTGATAATTATGCCTCGCTAAACATCTTTCTAATCTGTGATAGATTCCATGTCGTTCTGGATCCCTGGCCCACACTCCAACCCCTGCTAGGCCACCAGGTCACATGGGTCACCAGATCACATGGATCACTTTTATGTCTGTTTAGCTCATGGGTGGCATTTCTCAAAGGTACTCCTTTTGGAAATCAGCTGGATAGATATGTGTGGCGGGTGCCAATTTATGCATGTCTACACAGCTGCACTGGTATAGCTAAACCAATTTTAAATCATTGCCTCCGTTAAATCAATGAAATTTGACATGCTAGGCGGCCTCCCGAGAGGGAGCGTGTGTTTTCCTTGGGGGAAATGAAGCTCATTAGTTTTCCATATTCAACAGATTCCATCCATACTCTATTCGACAGCTTTTTAAAGCTTGTTTAATGGGCTAAGATCCTATTAAAACTATTGTTTAGAGCTGTTTGTTCTTTTAATGAAAAAAATCCAGGCTTATAAGCGGCATCATTTCCCACTGTTTAAAATAACGCTGCTGTTCCTCACCTTCCCCAGTAATCCTCTGTTGTTAAGAAAGATGTTGTTGTTGTTGTTGTTGTTGTTGTTGTTGTTGTTGTTGTTGTTGATGATGATGATGATGATGATAATAATAATAATAATAATAATAATAATAATAATAATAATAATAATAATAATAATAATAATAATAATAATAATAATAATAATAACCATTACCATCCTTCCTGGTAAATGGATTACATTAGGATAATATAAAGTAATGCATATTGGAGTAAAATATCAAAACGTCATCTATCAACCCATGGGTTCTGAGCTATCTGTGATGGATCAGGAAAGAGATCTTTCTGTGCTGGTGGACAGCCCAAAGAAGGTGTCTAGCCAGTGTGTGATACTGGTGAAGAAGGCCAATTCCATGCTAGGGATGATCAAAAAGGGGATTGAAAATAAAACAGCCAACATTATAGTGCCATTGTACAAAACGATAGTAAAGCCGCACCTGGAGTATTGTGTACAATTCTGGTCACCGCATCTCAAGAAAGACATAGTGGAACTGGAAAAGGTGCAAAAGAGAGCGACTAAAATGATGACTGGGCTGGGGCACCTCCCTTATGAGGAAAGGCTACCACATTTGGGACTCTTTAGTCTGGAAAAAAAGCGCCTGAGGAGGGGTATGATTGGGACAGGGATGGACACAAAATGGAAAAAAAATTGTGTTTCATTTTGTTCTGTTTCGTCCCCACCCACATTTCATTTTATATGGCTTTTTAAAAAAATTGTACAAAATGTTTCATTTCTCTGGGGGCTTGTACTCACCCCTCTCCTCCTCCTCCTTCTGGGCTCCCAGGGCTTCTGGGCTCTGGTGGGGCTCCAGCGGCATCGCTAGGCAGCCCCGCAACAGATCGTCAGTAGTACCAGGGGCAGCGGGTGCTGGGAAGCCTCCCCGCCATCTCATGAGGCAGCCCCGTGCCAGATCACGGTGGCGGCAGTGGTAGCAGCAGCAAGTGCTGAGAAGCCTCCCTTCCACCTCACAAGGCAGCCCCGACCTGGCGCTTAAACTATTTTATTTTTTAAAAAACCACTGCTTCTCTGGCTATATTTCCCATTGGTGGGGAGGAGAAGCAGTGGAAGCAGTGGGTATTTAAAATGTTTTGTTTGTTTGTTTGTTTGTTTGTGGCCATCAGTGCTTGCTTCTGCAGCAAATAAAAAACATTCAAATGACCCGTCGCTTCTCTGACTACGCTCTCCATTGGGGAAGAGAAGGGGTGGGTTTTTAAAAAGTTTTGTTTTTGTTTCGCTGCAGAAGCAAGCACTGATGGGCTGATGGTGGCCACCAGTGCTTGCTTCTGCAGTGAAAAAAATCATTTAAAAGACCCACTGATTTTCCCACTACGCTCCCCATTGGGGGGGAGGAGAAATCAGTCAGTGGCAGCAAAGGTGGAGAGTCCAGGTCCTCCTGGCAGCCCTGCTGGCCCTCTCCTGCCCACATCCTTAGTAGCAGCGGTAGTAGGTGCAGGTCCTCCTGGCAGCCCCTGCTGGCCTTTTGTGGTGCAGCGGCAGAGAGCGCAGCAGATAAGGTCCCATTTTACAGACCGAATGAAATGGTTTCTTTTAACAGAAAAAAAACAACCGTTTTGTTTCGTCTGTAATGGAATGCTTCTTCATCGTTTCCTTTTGTTTCATTTCAGTTTGTTATCTAACTAAATGACGAAACAGCCTTTTGTTTTTCGCTTTGTGCCCATCCCTGATTGAGACATTAAAAATTACACAGAGCACGAGCAAACTGAGGCTTAGTGCCAACATTGACTTGGGAGATGCTTCTGAATCTATTCGGACTGGCAGGTAGGTTTCTGAGCTGCGAAAGAGAAACACATCGGGCCGTGTCCTGCCAGCATAAAATTGTTGTGGTGTGCCTTCAAGACAGAACTGACTTATACCACCTTCAAAAAGGTTTTCAATGTAAGCTGGGATATTTAAGGAGTGGTTTTACCACTTCTACACATCCTCAACACACTGCATACCCTGGCATAACATTATACCAGTGAAAACCAGATCCAGCACCAGAAACAACAACAACAACAGAAACAACAACAACAACAAATCTTTGAACTGCAGAACTGGAAGGGACCCTATGGATCATCAAGTATGGCCTCTGTCAAGGAGATGCAGTGTGGAATTGATCTCCCAACCTCCACAGCTAGAGTTGACAGCTTTCTGTGCCTCCTTTCAGCTTCCGAGGCTCCCTATGAGAATCTTTTGTCCTGGGGGAGCCCTTGAAAGTGGGCAAGGAGAGCTTTTAAGAACCCCCAACTTCACAGTGTTCCTTTTGACGGTGTGTGTGTGTGGGGAATATAAGTCCCTTTTCTCATCTTTAGAAAGGATTGTGCTTGGGCCTAGGAATATGGGGGCATCTAAAGGACCTAGCAAGGATGGGGACGTGAATCGCAGGACTCATTGTCAAGCTGGACTTAAGTTACTCCTGTGAGACTCGACTTAGACTTGATTCATGGGTTTTTCCCCAGTGACTTAAACTCAACTTGCAACACACTACTCCTGCCTTTTTTCCTGGAGGGGGGGTTGTTTTTAATAGGAACTCACACTTCTCAGACTTGGGATTCAGGACTTGGTACCAAAGACTTGGACTCGGACTTGGTACCATAGACTCGGACTTGGGACTCATACGCTTATCTCCCTATTTCTAGTAATGAGGTTTAGTTCATTGTTTATTTTGTTACAGACGGAATGAAATTTTTTGCTTATTTTTTGTTTTGATTTCCTAACTTGCCATTCATTTATTTTTCTTTCTGTGTGCATGTTTGTTTGACATTTCCCCCTCCCCCCCCCCAAGAACTGGCACACCAAGCAGAAGAGCAAACAAAAAGCGGTCCCGCCCTCCCATAAAATATTCTTCTTTTAAAAACCTCATTCCTCTCTCTTCCTCCGCTCTCTTGCCACTCACCTTGTCATGGGTCTCTCCCCCCCCCCCAGTCCTGCTACCAGATTAGTTCTTTTCTCTTTCTTTCCCGACAAAGCAGACCTGCCGACACAGCAAACTTGGTGGGATATGGGGTGGGAATAGGTTGTGGCCTACATGACAGATGCTTTGGAAATTAGAGGTGAAAACTGCCGAGTCAGGGACCAAATTATTTGTAATCCCAGGCTTGTCTTTAGTTCAGTAATCACCGGTAAGACCTGCTAAGTCTGGAAATGAAGCCTTGGGGAGGAGAAAGTTAAGGAAATCTGTTCAACTTCTTAAAAGTGCTTGAAAGAAAGATACTCTTCTGTTTCCCTTCTTCTTCTTCTTCTTCTTCTTCTTCTTCTTCTTCTTCTTCTTCTTCTTCTTCTTCTTCTTCTTCTTCTTCTCTTCTTCTTCTCCTCTCCTCCTCCTCCTCCTCCTCCTCCTCCTCCTTCCTCCTCCTCTCTCCTCCTCCTCCTCCTCCTCCTCCTCCTCCTCCTCCTCCTCCTCCTCCTCTTCTTCTTCTTCTTCTTCTTCTTCTTCTTCTTCTTCTTCTTCTTCTTCTTCTTCTTCTTCCCACATCTTTCATTTCTTGGAGAAAGGCAGCCAATTAAATGAAGAATGACCCCTCTCCTCCTCCTTGTCTCCCTACCCTGTGTGTCTCAAACAGACCTCTCCATTAAATCAACTGATCATTGGAGTATGACACCCATTTAAAGACAGCCACCGGGAAAACCAATTTAGGCTCCAGGAGCCTTCACCGAGACAGACCTGTCAGGTTTGAGATGTGGCTGAAAAACCTCAAGTGTAGTAGAAGAATGAGGTTGGAAGGGGCCTCTTAGAACATTGAGTCCAAGCCCCTGCTCCATGCAGAAATCCAATTCCAAACAGATCAGATCAAACTTTGATTTGGATCCATTGGCACTTTGCAGGCCGTTGGACTCCATGGCCATTTAGGCCTCCACCAACCCAACTCCATTCTTCTGTGATCTGGCATGATGTGTCTCATGTCCCTGAACAGCAAGCCTGGAGGGACCTCAGCCATGCTTAAAGAACCAACATATGTGCACTGTGCCCTTTTCTGGAAGAAAGATGCAGGTGCAGTAGCAATTGTGCTTAGCTTGGAGATGTTAGCAAATCTCATCCATGTGATTACTTGCTGCTTCAGTCAGCTGGTCCCAGGCAACATTTCTTGCAAGCAAAGCCAACCTCGTGCGTTCATTTCTTCTCCTGCAAACTGGTTCTCTTGTCTTGTGAAGCTGAATTCTGGGTTCCCAAATGAATCACATGGAAGCAGCCACAGACACTTGGAAGGGACCAGCCATATAGCCTTTTGTACATCTAGTGTACCACATACCCTTCCTCCTGAATCTGTGGCTACAACCTCCGTGCCATGCATGACAAATGCAACCAGGATTCTAGTGGTAGAGCTTTTGTTCCCCAAAAGAATCAGAAAAACAGTACAGTGTGATGGATCTGGGGGCAACTTTTTTGGAGGAGAATTCGGGCAGGGTATTACGGCCCCCAACCATCTTTTACATGCTACCATTGTTTGAATACTGTCCCCCAAACACTCCTCAAAATACATAATTAGAGATGGGCATTAAACGGAAAAATAACATTTTGTTTCGTTTTGTTTCGTGCCCACCCCGTGTCATTTCATTTTCGTTTCGGAGCTCGGGGCTCTCGCACTTGTGTCCCGACCATGTTCAAAAGGATTCTGCCAAACTGTCATTGGCTGGACCCCTTTAAAAATGGCCCAGTAGGAACGGGGGGATCCCCTGGTGGTGACTGGGCCATTTTTAAAGGGGTCCAGCCGATGACCGCTTGGCTGGACCCGTCTGAAAATGGCTCCCCAGCACCAAATCTGGGGCCTCTAGGGGCCAGGGGACTCACCTCCACCTGCCTCCTAGCTGAGAGGAGACCAGAAGCCAGGGCTGAGAGGAGGAGGCGGGGAACGCCGAAGTGGAATGGAGCCCCACCTCCTCCTCTTCCTCCTCCTGGGCCGGCAGTGGCAGCTCATTGCAAGCCCAGCAGGTAAGGGACCCCTTTTACAGATGGAATGAAACATTTATTTTCAATTTAAAAAGACTGTTTTGTTTCATGTGTAACAAAATGCTCATTTTGTTTTGTTTCGTTTCGTTACCTAACGAAATGACAAAACAGCTTTTTGTTTTTCATTTTGTGCTTATCTCTATACATAATATAGAACATTATGTACAACAGGAGATTATGGAGGAGAAGGCACCAAGTGCCCTTGAACTGAAGTGTCTGAGATACTCCAGCCCTCTCGCCTTGTGCCCTGAATTATCCCAGTTCCCTAGATCTTGTTTCAAAGACCGCATGGTTTCTGTGTCTTGTATTGTTTAGAGGTTGCAAACACTGCTTTTCAGGGCTCTTGTTTCCAAAATCTGGGAGAGTTTTGACAGTTTTATTTTCAAGAAATAGCCTTCCAAGCTGGCAGATCATTGGCCATTCATACTATATGAGGACCAGTGGCTTGGTAGAAGCCATCACGTTGAACACACATCTCTCTGTGCATGTGTCGGTATTAAACTGATTTTGTAGCTGAGAGGACCATTGCATCGGCCATCTTATGACTGTTGCCCGGAACGGTTGATAGATGATTTCTTTGATTCATCTCAGAGTACCAATTATCTGGCCCATGGATAATCTTCCCTGGCAGCTTGAGATGGTTCATAAAGTTCTGGTAGAAAAGGGGCTGTTCATTATTATTATTGTTATTTCGAATCTATTTCCATTTGGGGAATGAGAAGTGTTCCCACCATTGGAAAGTAGCCTTTATTTCTTTTTTCTTTATTTCTTTTTTTTTAAGAAGAAAAAAATCTCAATTTCCTTCACACTTGACTCGCTCCTTAGATTGCTCTGAGATCTACAAAACAAGCCAAGTGTGAACACCGTTGATTGAACCATCACTGAATTAACATAAGCCGTGGATTGCCAGGTGAACTGTGTCCTCCCCACCCCACCCTGCCATGTTCTTCCAGTAACTCAAAATCCCGGGACAAAGTTCTACTCCAATTTCCCATCGGAAGGCAGCGGTGACTGTCGAATAATGTTGCCCCAAAGTTATGACACATCCAAATAGGAAGTTTGAGAATTTCAGATTCTAACGATCAGCCCATTTTTGGTTCTCCTTGTAATGAGTCGCACAATAGTAATTCAGGAAGCAGAGTCATGCATGCAGCTAGGTAATTGGCACCTGGGTAGCTGTCCATCTCACGTTCTCTGTTCTCTCCTTCTGGAGTTTGTATAAATATAGGAGCAATTAGCAATTGCCAAGGAGGTGGCAGTGGGGGAGAGGGCTTAAAGTCATATAGAGATACTCATCTCTGCCTTCCTTTGTGAGTACTAAATTTGGAAAAAGACTCTCTTCTTCTTCTTCTTCTTCTTCTTCTTCTTCTTCTTCTTCTTCTTCTTCTTCTTCTTCTTCTTCTTCTTCTTCTTCTTCTTCTTCTTCTTCTTGGAACATCAGTTCCATTATTACCTAAAATAGATTTTTGACTCCTGGCACTGCTTGACAGTTTTTGGAAGACCTACACAAGGCTCTGCCTCCAGAGAGTTGTGCAATATTGCTCCTTCAACAAGGAGGGGAGCCCATTTGGAGTACTCAGGCTCTTTCTCGAAGCAGGGGGGAATCAGGATGGCCCAGCTGAAGAACTACCTAATAGCTGTACCTCCTGGAAGGTGATTGCCTGCTATGTAAATAGGCATGCTAATGAAGTGTTTTTTATATATATATTCAAGTACATTTGTCTGAAAACTTGACTTTGAAACATATATGTTCAAGCATACAGGAGAAAACATATTTAAGAAAAGCTTTAGTTACAGTTGCTTGAAAGTACAGACAGGCATGTGCTGTTTTCTTTATTGTGCTCGCGTTAACAACCAACTGAAGAGATCAACAGCAAACTGCCACCAAGTCAAGAAAGAGGAGGAAAGAACACTCCACTATAGGCGGGGCTTTCTTTGAGATCAAAGTCTGGAAGGAACGATTGGTTAGCACTAGATAGATAATCACCCAATCTGGAAAAGTCCCTCCCAGTGACTCAAACTACAGACAGCATGCAAGGTTGTAAATAAAACTCCAGCAAGGATTGACCAGCGAGGACAACACACACATGCAGTCCTGTTCCTGCTGTGTCAGTGAGCTCTAGTGCCAACTAGGAAGGGGGTGAAGGATGATGCTCAGGACTGAAAGACACTTCATATAGAAAGAATCAAAACTTTCCCCGTCTCCAAAGTTTCACTCTGAGATTTGACTCCAGGAAAGTATGACAACTCCTTGAGACTTTAGATCAGTGGTTCTCAACCTGTGGGTCCCCAGATGTTCCTGGACTGCAACTCCCAGAAGCCTCCACCACTCACTGTGCTGGAAGGGATTTCTGGGATTTGCAGTCCAGAAACATCTGGGGACCCACAGGATGAGAACCACTGCTTTAGATGATGATCTAACGACTGGTAGCTCTATGCATGCTATATGTGTATAGGAGAAGCTTTGGTTGAAAAACCTCTGTCTTTGTTCTCTCTCTCTCTCTCTCTCTCTCTCTCTCTCTCTCTCTCTCTCTCTCTCACACACACACACACACACAATATATCCTATATGTGAAAAATCCCTCTCTTCTCCTCTCTTCAGTATTGCTCTATGTGAGGTTCTTATTTCCCTCCTTCTTCTTCAAGTGCCATGTCCTCGTAGAACGTAGGCGATCAGTAGCCTGAACAGGTTTCTCTCTAAAGCTATTCTAAACAGAGCAGCTGTGCTCACTGCGAACCATTGGCTTACGTTCTTAACCCAGAATATTCTTCTATGCCCTGTGCCACTCTTCCCATCTATTTTATCTTGAAGGATAACTTGCAGCAGATGGGTTTTATTTATTTATTTTATTTCCCTGCAAGTAAATATTCCGTAGATGCTATGTCATCATTCCCCCCTCCAACACTGATCCTACATATTGTGACCTCTTTCCTGCCCAAAATTGCCTGGAAAGGGAACCTGAACTGCACCAGAATTTGAAGGCATGGTGCACAAGGTGACAGGTGGGAAAGGGATGGGTGACAGGAATCAACAGTAAAGGGAATTTCAGTGGTTGTTAGTGGACTCTTAGCAAAGTGTTTTGGCTTAGTGGGACTTGGAAGCATCTAAGAACATAAGAACATAAGAAGAGCCGTGCTGGATCAGGCCAAACGCCCATCTAGTCCAGTTTCCTGTATCTCACAGTGGCCCCACCAGATGCCTCTGGGAGCGCACGAGACTAGATCTCTGTCTCCTGATACCACTCCCCTGCATCTGTCCCTTGAGGTACCCTGGTTTTAAGCTTGGAGATGACACATCTCCCATTGTGAGCCACTTAGAGTTCCGCAAGGAAGATAAGCGGGATATAAATAAATAAATAAATAAATAAATAAATAAATAAATAAATAAATAAATAAATAAATAAAATGGATTGTAACCTGGGATGGACTTTTCCTCCAGGGATCTGTCCAATCCCCTTTTGAAGGCATCCAGGCCAGATGCCATCACCACATCCTGTGGCAGGGAGTTCCACAGACTAACAACACACTGGGTCAAGAAGTATTTTCTTTTGTCTGTTCTTACTCTCCCAGCCCTCAATTTGAGTGGATGTCTCCTAGTTCTGGTATTTTGTGAGAGGGAGAAGAGCGTCCCTCTATCCACTTGACTCATGCTCCGGCCCAGTATTCATCTGCTGGATTCTCTGTGGTTTTGGCCTCTGGCAGTGCAGACAGAGACGGAGAGTGTGACTCCCTATTTGAGCCTCCTTGACAGGGGCTGGCATTGATAAGGTCCC
This sequence comes from Phrynocephalus guinanensis, assembly GCA_037367245.1. Lineage (NCBI taxonomy): Eukaryota > Metazoa > Chordata > Lepidosauria > Squamata > Agamidae > Phrynocephalus > Phrynocephalus guinanensis. The sequence continues at coordinate 120,351,658 of CM074738.1, forward strand.
TCCCAGCTCTGCATTTCCCCCACCCTATCACTGATCAGCTGGCATGTGGGGCTTCAGGGAGGGGGGGAGTTTTTTTTTAAAGCCCTGGAGCGTTTTAAAAAAACACTTTTCCCCTCCCCCAAACCTGCATGCAGCTTACAGACGGAACGAAATGGTTCGTTTCAACAACAACAAAAAACCCACCATTTTGTTTCGTCTGTAACGAAATGCTGCTTCCGCCTTTCATTTTGTTTCATTTTGTTATGTAATGACACGACAAAACAGCATTTTGTTTTTTGTTTTGTGCCCATCCCTAGACCCTATCATTCTCGGGGATGCATCGTAGGCTCCTCCCAAGAAGAGCGGCCAGCATCACCCGTGCTAGCCAGGCAGGACACCTGGGAGTCCCCACCCCGAGGGAGGCCCGGAAAGTTGGGCCTTCTCGGTGGTTGCTCCCCAGTTATGGAACCATCTACTCCCCGAAATTCGTCTGGCAACGTCTCTTCAATTTTTTTTAAAAAAAACTATTGAAGACCTGGTTGTATAGAATGGCCTTTCCTGATTTTTCAAACATCCAATAGGACACCATTCATTTTACCCCTTAACTTCTCTCCCCCAACCCCATTTTCTCAATCTCCTGCCATGTTTACCTTCATTTTAGCTTAATTTTAGTTTTTCGTTGTTGATTTATGTATATTTTGTTTCATTATCCTTCTTGTATTTTGGTTTTTAAAATGTATTCCTTTGTAATTTGTCATGTGATTCCATGCTGTAAACTGCCCAGAGTAGCCCTAGGTCTAGATGGGTGGTATAAAAGTCAAATAAATAAATAAATAAATAAATAAATAAATAAATAAATAAATAAATAAATAAATAAATATGTCTAAATGACTGAGCTATTTACTTCTCAGGATGAGAGCTATGTTAATGATGGGCACAATAACTGGTGTTCCGTGCTTTTTAATTATTAACTGGAGTATGTGCCTGAGCTTTGCTAGAAATAGGTCATGTTTGAATATTTTCAGTCGTTTTAATTGATTTTTCTTTTTAAAAAATTAAGAAACATGTTACTTATATTCTTCAAATTAATCATATAGTTTACTGGGTCCTTAAGATTAATCAGTTTTAAACTACAGCAATAAAGCAGGCCCACCAAAAGTTGTGATTCTACATCTTGGTTCTCATGTGACCGATAATATGTACAATGGTGCCTCTTAAAATGAATTTCATTCATTCTACACAGGTTGCTTTGTTTTAAGATGTTTTTTCTCTTACGGAATGCCGGTTTCCCATAGGAATGCATTGGTAATAGATTAATCCATTCTGTAGCCTAGAATAAGAACAAAAGTAACCATTTTTCCCCCTGGGTACATGCAGGACAGTTTTTCATCTTGCAAAGCACACCATAGGGAATTTTTTGGTCATGCAAAGCATGCCTTTTTCCGGAAATTGTTTTCTTCCTACGAGTTTTTTGTCTTACAAGGCATTTGTCTTAAGAAGTACCACTGTACATATTTGTGTGTGTGTGTGTGTGTGTGTGTGTGTGTGTGTGTGTGTGTGTGTGTGTGTGTGTGTGTGTGTACATGTGAGTGCATAAAAAACTTCAAAGTCCCTGCTCTATTTTTTTTCTTTTCCTTTTTAATTTAAATGATACTTGGGTTTCAAATAAAGACACCTTCACTTTGAAGGCTGTGCCGTTAGAGCAGTGACTCCTAACCTTGGGTAACCCAGGAAATCTTGGACTTCAAATCCCAGCAACTACAGTCAGGACAGTGAGTGGTGAAGGATTGTGGGAATTGAAGTTCAAGAATACCTGGGTTATCCAAGCTACTGGGCAATCACTAACCTAGTACAGTATGCCTATTAGTCAACACTGGAGGGGGGGAGAGGAAAGGTGATGGGTCACATGTGGGGAAGTGAAATAAGTGCATAAATATTGCATTCATTTCAGTACTGGAGAATGAGATACAGCGGTCAGATATGATCCAAGATAAATTTACTCATTTATTTAGTTTAAAATATCTTTACCCCACTTTTCACCTTATAAAAAGGACACGAGGCAGCTTTGCATCTTAGAAACACAATATTAAACGCTGAAAACAGTAAATTATTCAACTATTAAACATTGTTTTATTCATTTATTCATTCAATTAGTTGTATTCAATTCAAAGATAGTTTTATTCAATTATTCATTCAATTATTCAACTACTAAAGATAAATTTATTCATTTATTTAGTTTAAAATATCTTTACCCCACTTTTCTCCATATAAAAAGGACACAAGGCAGCTTTGCATCTTAAATACACGATATTAAAAGCTGAAAACTGCAAATTATTCAAATATTAAAGAATAATGGATAACATTGAGAATGTTAGGTAAGAGAATTACAAAGAAACAGATTTACAGGCCACAAAATATAAACCATGCCATTTATGACAGCCAGTCACTGAGGGAAAATTTGCTTGAAGAGAAAGGTCTTTGCCTGCTTGCGGAGGGGATTGCAAAGATGGGGCCAGCCTGGCCTCCAGTGGGAGGGAGTTCCAGCGTTTAGGAGCAGCCACAGACCTGGGAAGGTGGCAGGACTGAGAGAAAGGCCAGGTCTCCCCTGATGATCTGAACTCTGGAACAGGCTCAGAAATGGAGACATGGTCTTTGAGATAGCTTGTTTAGGGTTCTGTGGGTTACAACCTGCATTTTAAAGCCTGCCCTCAAACTACGCTCCAAAGGCTCGCTCTTGTCCACTCTTATCATACCTTTTTGAACAATTAGGTTGACCTGTGGAATCAGCATTTAAAACACGCATTGGTGAAGCGACTCGCTGAGCTGGGGGTCCTTCTGTCCCTCAAGAGCCGACCGCGTTGTTGGTTGCCCAGATGCCACTGTGAACATAAAAACATAAGAACATAAGAAGAGCCATGCTGGATCAGGCCAACGGCCCATCTAGGCCAAGCTTCCTATATCTCACAGTGGCCCCACCAGATGCGTTTGGGAGCGCATGAGACTAGATATCTGTCTCCTGATAGCACTCCTCTGCATCTGGCCCTTGAAGGACCCTGGTTTTAAGCCTGGTGATGACACATCTCCATCATGGTTTGTAACCTGTGATGGACCTTTCCTCCAGGAATCTGTCCAATCCCCTTTGGAAGGCATCCAGGCCAATCCCCTTTGGAAGGCATCCACACCCTCTTTCTCTCCAGTTCCAACGAACATGTCCCTCCTTTATGCTGCTGTCTCTTTCATTCCGCCTTCCCTGCCGCATGCAGGGATCTGCCCTTCTTTGAAGCTTGACCGAACCAGGAAGTAAAGGGGGAACTTTTCAAGAAAGCCAAGGAGAAGCCGAAGGAGAGGCAACTTGAGTGGAAACTGGCCTCACTGTGGCTTTCTGCTGCCTGCAAATTGAGCCTTTGGCAGGGGGACCGGTCCTATTTTTATTTTCTCGGCAGCCGGCTTTTCTTTGAAAAGGGCTCTGCGGAGCAAAGAAGTTACAAAAGCCCCAGCCCCGACCTCTTCACTTTCAGCAGAAGGTTATTGTCTTAAATAGAGCATCCAGCGCTGCAATTCCCCCTTTGATCTTTTCCAGCGCCAGTGCAGACACCTGATATATAATTTCCCTCCACTGGCACTGTTGCCTGCCATCCTCTGTGCGGGCCACCCCCCACCCCCGCCGCACTCCAACGCATTATCGCAGGAACTAATTTTGTCTGGACTATTATTAGATCATGAGAGCAGGGCCACATAGAGGTCGTAAAATGTTTCATTCTCTCCGAATGGCCATCCGTGCCACAATCAGGTGTCATAACGTGAGGTTTGCTTATTGTGCATATTGCTTAGAGTTGCAAATTGCCCATTACCCAGCTTAAACACCTGGCATTTACATTCATTATAACCCGGACGCCCCCACCCTTTATGGCCTCCCAGGAGGGCCTTCCAATTGGTCAGAAGTGCAAATTAATGTTTGATGACTACGATGAATGATGTGAGGGGCTTGGAAGGGAGGGAGGGAGGTCTTACCAAGTGCCCTGGAGTTTGCCTCCATCTCAGGCTTAGAAGGTGCTACACCTGGAGAGCCAAGGATGAGAGGAGCACCTCCAGCTTGCCTTCCTGGTGTTTTTCTGCTGGACAAAAGTTCAAGAAAGAACATAAGAATATAAGAAGAGCCATGCTGGATCAGACCAACGGCCCATCTAGTCCAGCTTCCTGTATCCCACAGTGGCCCCACCAGATGCGCCTGGGAGCGCAGGAGACTCGATATCTGTCTCCTGATACCACTCCCCTGAATCTGGGCCTTGAAGTACCCTGGGTTTAAGCCTAGAAATAACACATCTCTTTCATGGTTTGTAACCTGTGATGGACTTTTCCTCCAGGAATCTGTCCAATCCCCTTTTGAAGGCATCCAGGCTAGATGCCATCACCACATCCTGTGGCAGGGAGTTCCACAGACTAACAATGCGCTGGTTTGTAACATGTGATGGACTTTTCCTCCAGGAATCTGTCCAATCCCCTTTTGAAGGCATCCAGGCTAGATGCCATCACCACATCCTGTGGCAGGGAGTTCCACAGACTAACAATGCGCTGGTTTGTAACATGTGATGGACTTTTCCTCCAGGAATCTGTCCAATCCCCTTTTGAAGGCATCCAGGCTATATGCCATCACCACATCCTGTGGCAGGGAGTTCCACAGACTAACAATGCGCTGGTTTGTAACCTGTGATGGACTTTTCCTCCAGGAATCTGTCCAATCCCCTTTTGAAGGCATCCAGGCCAGATGCCATCACCACATCCTGTGGCAGGGAGTTCCACAGACTAACAACGCGCTGGGTGAAAAAATATTTTCTTTTGTCTGTTCTTACTCTCCCAGTCCCCAATTTGAATGTATGTTCCCTAGTTCTGGTATTTTGTGAGAGGGAGAAGGTGCATTGGCCAAAATCGTACTGGGTTCATTATTATTTTTTGCTGCAGTTTTGGATGTTGGTGAAATTCCTCCAGATGTGTGGCAGATGTGCAGGGTTTCATGCAGCAGAGTAGCTTCAGGTCCCCCCAGATTAGTCTAGGTCTTTTTCTCATCAATCGGTGCTTACAGTCTCAATAACTGACTCGAAGAACTGAGTCAAAGAAGAAAAACATTTCATTTGCTTACAGGTCATCAGATATCGGCAAAGTGACAAACATGATTACTTTGAGCAATAGACCTGAAACATGTTTACATGTTTATGAATTGTTTCCCTACTTGATTTTTAAAATCCTAATATATGTTTAAGTGTTTTTAAATGTGGCATTTATACCGTGGACCCTCGTATAACAAATGGTTTGTATAACATAAAATCTGTACAACATAAAAAATTCCGGAGATAGGGGAAGTTTGCTTAACAGAATCATCCATAGGGCGAATCCGTGCAACAAAAAAATGGTCGCGATTAGGGATTACTCTGTTTTCAATGCATTCCTATGGGAAATTTGTATCAAGGAAAATTTGCTTAATGTAATATCATTTGGAACAAATTAATTCCTTTATTCAAGGTACCACTTGTATGGTGTTTTTAAATTTCCCATTTTTCTGCTGTGAGCCATGTTGGCTGCCCTATGGGGAGAAAGGCAGTACATAAGTAATTTAAGTGAATAAATAGACTACAGGTAGCTTCCAATAGGCTCTTGAAGTAGAATGGGCTCTTAGCACAGAGGTGTGGCTCTTTCTGAGCTCAGCCCAGAAAGGCCCTTGTGGCCACACCTACTAGAAGCAGCATGCAAGGTTGCAGAACACTCCAACCTTTTTCAACACCCGCTCAATGCCATTGGCAGGAATGTTGGCAGCCAACGTGCACAAGTTAAGAAATTAGCACCAACTGTTTCCATTTGGTGACTTGGTGCTCAAGAAACAAAGGGCTGCATGAACTTCTTAAGGCGCTATGGTTTTTTTCTGCCAGCTGTGTTTGGCCGCAGGGATAACAAAGAGGATTTGGAACCAATGCCTTTCAATTCCAACATCAAATGTTACAACTCCAAAGGATGAAACTTCCTCCCACCTTTATGCTTTGTGTTACTGGAGTAAGACACTGGATAGTTAAGAGATCTAAATCCGCCTTAAGAGGAGACGGGTGGGAAGGAATGCTGATGATGTGTTCAGAGCTGTGATCCGGTATGGATGGGAATCCTGAACGACAGCGCCTAAGAGGTGACCTGATTGAAGTTTATAAAATAAGGAAAATAAGCAGCAAAATCAGCTAAGACTGGGGCCTTTGTGGCCACCTATTTATTGGAATGTATGACTTTTAGACGCTTGCCTTACTCAAACAACTTAAGTTCCTTAGAACTCCGTGTAGAGGAATAGATGAGAATGCTTCTCACTCTCTGCTGATAATTGCATAGGTCGCACAATTTGTCTGAGTGACTGATGTCATACTTTCTATTGATATTTAAATAGAGAGCTCAATATGATGAAAAAAGAAGACATTGTTTGAATAATCCCCCTGGGGATGAATGAAATTATTACCGCAGTGAACTACTAACAAAAGCAGTTTAATAACACTGGGCTAAATCCAACTGTAAATTCCAACCAGAGTAGATCCTTTACTTCAATGCAAATGATGCTAATGTTGACTTTTTAAAAAAATTATCTACTTGGTGGATAACCCATTTTTCTCCTAAACAGGCTTACAAATAGTATGAAAATACAAGCAGGAATCTTAGTACATTTACGAAAATACAAACATTTATTGTGTTAAAATACAACTACAGTGGAACCTTGACTTACGTCATTAATCCGTTCCGGAGGCCTAGACATAAGTCAAACATAACTTAAGTCAAACGAACTTTTCCCATAGAAAGTAATGGGAAACTGGATTAATCCGTTCCAGATGATGAAAAAGACCCCCAAAAACAGCAGTTTAACCTAACTTTGACTGGGATAGGAGATTCCTTCCGGGGATGTAAATGAAATGTCTCTTCAAAGAGAGGAGGAGGCAGTGGAATTATAGTCCACAAATTATACGCCTCCACTTTTTAATGTTCATAGCAACAATGTCTAACATTTAAGTTTAACTGATTTTTAACCTGACGTTCCAAGTTCTGAAAAACTCTATGCTTACCATTAGAGTCCCACAACTGTACAGCTCCCCAACTAAAATGCTTCCATTGTGGACCAGACTTCTGCAGCCAGATTTTTTACAAGACTGAGCCGACTGTCTAACCAGTGAGGCCAGCCCTGAGATCTCGACCCTTCTTCTCCTCCGGCGGCAGCGATGGCTTCGGTGAGGCCGAGGACCAGCTCCAGGTGCTCTGAGCTGGTCTTGCCGAAGCCGCCGCTGCTGGAGGAGAGGAAGAAGGCAGGAGCAGTTTGGAGGCGGAAGCCGCGATGCTGGGTCGTGGCTGTTGCCTGATTCCGGTGCCTTGTGCCTGGGCTCTGCGCTGTAAGGCAAAGCCTGCGACTCAAGTCAAACAGGTCCCTTCTTGCTGCAAGTCAAATATGCTGGAAGTCAAGCAGCATGTAAGTCAAGGTTCCACTGTAAGTCAACTATCATGAGCCTTATTGATAAGGATGGAATGTTCAGATTTCTTAGACTATAGATCTGATTATTCCCCATTCTTGGAGTTGTGCCTGACTTGCATGTGTTTTATACACCGTGGATAGTCTACACTGGAAGGCTTTGAAGTTTAGCTAGGCCTAGCTAGGTAGCACCAGGGCAGGAACAGGAATCTAGGCAGAGCCAGGCTTAGTTAAACCTCGATACTTTCTAGTGTATGTATGTATGTATGCATGTTTGTATGTATGCATGCATGTTTGTTATACTTATACCCTGCCCATTTTGCCACCGTGGGCGGCTTGTGTGTGTGTTGTGTCGTTACAATCGTGACCGACTCTCCATGACCCCATGGCCATGGAGTTTTCTTGGCAGAATTACTGGTGTGGCCCCTACTCCACTCGGCTTACAACAGTACTAAACAAAACACATATCAAACAGAGCAAACCTATAATATAATAAACTCAAATAACACACAAGTGATTACACTATTACAACACAACATCAGTCACTGTGCATTATAAAATCATATTCCGTACAAAAGACAAGCCGGGATTTTTAGTCCCTCCCAATTAACGGTTTGCAACGGAGGGACAGTGCAAAAAAAAAGAGAGAGAGAAAAGAGATCATCCCAGGCCCAGTTTTTGATTTTTCCTCCTCCTGCCCTCCTCCCTTAGGTGGCTGATCATGCCTCAGCCGCCGGTTGTGAATGAACATCAGGAATAATAATAATAATAATAATAATAATAATAATAATAATAATAATAATAATAATAATAATAATAATAATAATAATAATAATAAAAAAAGAGATGGGCACGAAACGAACTTTTTTCGTTTCCGTTATTCGTTATTTGTTCCGTTACGTAACGATACAACTAACGAAAATTGTGATGAAAATGGAATGAAACAAGAACCACGACAATTGGGTTCGTTACATTTCATTAATGGTGACGCACAATGAAATGAGCTGTTTTAAATGTTAAAAAATGCCCTGGACACCCATAAAAATGCAGCAATAATTATTTATACTGTCTGATGATACCTACCGGGGGGGGGGGGTCCTTAAAACGTGCATTTATGTCTTTTCTCAGATTGCTGTATTTTTTTCCTTTAAGGGGAGTTAGGTGACATCAACCCAAAATGGCTCCCAGATGCCTGATATTGATTTCTTGGGTATTAAAATGTCCTGGACATCCATGGTTGCAGACTGGGCAGGTCTGGCAGCCACAGAGGGCATAAAAAGCTCTGGCAGCCCCCGTCCTCCTTGCAGTCTCCAGTGGGAGTTAGGGTGGGATTGCTGTCTCTGCTACTCTAGCTTCAGTTCTGCAGCCTCCCTGTGTGCGTGCGTGCGTACCTCTTAGTGAGTACCCTTTCCTGCCCCTCAGTGCAGTCACTCTGCGGCTGCCTTGCCCCCTGGGCAACGCCCATCGCTGCCTTTGCAGCCTCCCCGCATACCTAGTCTATACTGTGTCTCTGCCAGCATCATATTTTTTTAGTGTTTTCCCTCTGGTCTGGGGTGTTGGGGGACGCCCGCGCAGAGAAATGTTTAAAAATCATGCAAAAAGCGTGTAGAAATGAAAATGAAAAAACGAAAAACTAAAACAATTCTTGATTTTGTGGATTTCTTTGCAGGGTGAGAGGTGCCAAAGTGAATAGACCAGACAAAGTCGTCCCTATAGAGGGGTGGAGGGGAACCACCCTGATAAACAGCTTTCCTTAACACACATTACTGCTTCCCAAGACTCATTCCTCACATGCTGACAGGGCTCAGAACAGCTCGGCTGCCAGCAAAACATTAGAGACGATTTGCCGCCCTCCGTCTTGAGGGTCTTTTGGCATCAGACACATTACTGTCTGGTACCAAGTAATATTCCTCCAGTGTAGAAATGACATCATCTCCCCTTGACACTTGGCTTTTTGCAGAGCGGAGGGGCAGCCTCTCAGCCTGAGCGGGTGGGAGCTGTCACTTGCCGTCCCTGTTTTGTGCGGTTCCTAGCAGTAACTAAAGGTTGCCAGCCAGAAATGGAGCAAAATTCGATGCCTCGACGCTCATCTTTCAATGTTCTGTTCGAGAAGATCGGGTTTACTGGTTAATAAACGAGGATCTCTGTTGAAAGGCCATGCAATACAATATATTTGTGGAGGGTGATCTTCTGAGAAATGACAAACACGTTCTTCTCATTTATAAAAACCATGTCCAGCATCCTATTTAAGATTTCTTATAGCACAAATAGTGTAAATTGGAGTCACAAACAGTTGCTAATTAGCAGGGCTCCAATGCACTTCATATCGGTGTGCCAGTTGCATGGCTTGGGAGCATGACTAGGAATTCAGTTGGGGGGGGCAAGTTAATCACTGGCCATTAGAGATGTGCCTAAACTGAAGGGACTGGCACTTCCCTGCCCTGTCTTCTCCAGGCAGGGCCTCTGATCGAGTACCTGCCGGAGGAGGGGGGGCTGGAAACTCCCTAACACATGTTTGAATCAAGTATGAACTTGCATTAACCATTGAACCAGTGGTTCATACTCATCTCTAGGGGTCATTCACTTGTCAAAGTCAATGGCATTGCACTTATGCCGATGTAAATATTCCTATGGATCCAGGTCACAGGCCTTTTTTTTTGTTAGTCTCTGTGACAGTTTGTTCTTTTGCAAGGACCTTTTTTCATAAATTGTGTGCTACCTATTTAATACACTCCTTTTTTTTGTCTTTAACAACACATTGCCCTGTCTGGATTTTTAAACATTAGAAACATTAGCCCCAATCCTGTTGTGTAGCATTCTAAATGGTATACTGGAAGAGACCTATTGAATCAGTTGAGATTTGCTGAGTCAACTTGATCCTTAAATTCCATCAATCCAGATGGGCCTATTCTGTGTGTGTGTGTGAGTTGTGTTGTGTCGTTACAGTCGTGACCGACCCTTCGTGACTCCACGTCCATGGAGTTTTCTTGGCAGGAATACTGGAGTGGTTTGTGGCTACAGCACCTGGTATTCCCTGGTGGTCTCCCATCCAAGTACTAACCAGGGCCGACCCTGCTTAGCTTCCGAAATCAGGCGAGATCGGATGTGCTTAGGGCATCTAAGCAGCTGGGCCTATTCTAACTCCACCTGAATATTAGGAAAAATGCCTTACCTGCTAGAACAGAACAACAATGGAGGCAGTTGCCTTCAGAAGCACTGGCATAACTAGGGATGGTTGGAAGAATGCATTTGCCCCAGAGTGCACAACAATCTGGGGGCACCTGGAGGGGGAGCAGGAGAAGGAAGCCATGTGCCATCCTGCCAGCAGTCCTCCTTTTACCCCACTAAAGCTTGGCGATACTTAGTGGGGTGAAAGGAGGAGAGGGAAAGAGGTTTTTTTTTCCAAAGCAGCATCTCCGTTGATTGATCCCCCTTCTTCTTCCCCCCACCTCCACTAAGGCTTGGCGATCGTTAGCCCGGAGAAAGGAGGGGAGAGAAGCATGCAATGGAGGTGCTACTTGGGGAAAAAATCCCATTGCCTGCTTCCCTCTCCTCCTTTCCCTGGGATAATGATTGCCAAGCCTTAGCTGGGGAAAAGGAGGAGGGGGATGTGTGCTAAGGAGGTGATGCTTGGAAAAAAAATCACCTGCTTGGCACTATCCATGCGCTATGCGGTTTGCTCAGGAGAGCCTTGTCTGGGACACCCCCAAAGAGGGTGTGAAAAAGAGGGAACCTTCTCCCCCTCCCCCACTGTTCCTCCAGGATCGGGCACCCCTTGCTCGGTGGGTGAGATGCAGTGCTGGAGCATTCACCACCTACGCCTCTGTTCGGAGGTGGTGAATGCTCCAGCGCTGGAAGCATTTGAGAGAAAATTGGACAACCGTCTACCAGATTTGCTTTGATGGGGGGACCAATTTGATGGCCTTCTTGGCCCCTTCCATGATTCTATGATCTTTCCCAACTCCAGGAGGCATGCAGAATCTCAAATCCTTCCAGGAATTGTGATGCTTACCCCAGACCTTTGGTAGGGAGTCCCCAAGGAGAACAGAACAACAAAACTAAAATAGACAGTCCAAGTTCCAATCAGAACATTGATTTTAAAAGAGAGAGAGAGAGAGAGAGAGAGAGAGAGAGAGAGAGAGAGAGAGAGAGAGAGAGAGAGAGAGAGAGAGAGAGAGAGAGAGATGGTATTTTTGACTGTCCCCAGGGCTTGGTGCCTCTCCCATGTCAATGGCTGCCTGTCAGTGTTCTCCACCTGTGCCTTCCATACAAGCATTCTGGTTTCACGCAATCTGAGGAGCCAATCCATCTGTGGTATTCTCTGTATTCTTACCCCACTCCCTGTGGAAGTGCTTTGCCAAGGGAAGATAAAGAATTAGGATGTTCAAGTCCCAAGTCTTCTAAGTACAGTGGTACCTTGTATAGAGAAATTAATTTGTTCCAAATGAAATTATGCTAAGCAAATTTTTCTTTATACAAATTTCCCATAGGAATGCATTGAAAACAGAGTAATCCCTAATCGCAATCATTTTTATGTTGTATGGATTCGGCCCATAGAAGATTCTGTTAAGCAAATTTCTCCTATCTCCGGAATTTTTTATGTTGTACAGGTTTTATTTTATACAAACCATTTGTTATACGAGGGTCCACTGTATTTCCCATGCCAATATGTGTTGGGTTATTCTGGAGCCCAAATCTACACTTTCTTTCTTTCTTTCTTTCTTTCTTTCTTTCTTTCTTTCTTTCTTTCTTTCTTTCTTTCTTTCTTATGAACTTAACATGCGCACAACCATTGCACCTGCTTTCTAGTGTTTGTATGTGTGTGTGAGAGAGAGCTATGCCTGTGTTCCCCCCTTTCTAAGTGCAGCACCCCCAGTCTTCCTACCACCTGCTTCCCTTGTGTCCCTGGTCACAAAATGGATGTGTGTGTGTGTGTGTGTGTGTGTGTGTGTGTGTGTGTGTGGGGGGGGGAAGTTTAGGGATAATTAGTGGCGACTGGCGACCTCTGACGGTTTTGCCGAGCTCTCTGAATCCGGCTTGTCAGCTCGGCCTGTCAGAAGACTGAGAAGAAATGAAGAATTTGAAGGCGAGGAAAGACAGGGCTGGGAGGAGGCGAGGTGTCCCTGTGCTGCAAACACGTTGCTATTAAAGTGTCAGTTTTTTCTGGTTTACTGTTGCAGTTTGTGTGAAGAGTTTTATGGATCAGCAGATAACAGTCATTATCAAACAGGCTCTTCAGCTAAAGTCGAATCTAACCTTTTATCATTTTCTATTGTGGTTCTGTCCTCCCCCACTGTTCTTCCTCTTGGCTCCCTCTCTTCTCCTCCATTTAATCTCCCCCACTAAACGTGGTTTGCACATTGCCTGGTTTATTTGGCTTCCACAACAGCCCGCGGTGGTGAACTGCTCAGTGCTATATTTATGGCATGATGGTCCACCAACCTTTCTCTCTTAAGATATCTGCATCACCACCTTCATCCTCACCAGGGTGAAACAAGGGTCACAAAATGGCGGCTGTAGCCATAACACCATTGGGTTTCTGTCCAAATGCCCACCGAGTATTGCTCAAGGAGCTGGCCATCTTAGAAGAAACCTCAGCAGTCATTTCTGCTAGGCCACAAATCCTGTGGATTGCAGGCCAGAATGTTCCAGCTCACTCCGGGTCAGAGCAAAGTTGATTAGAAGAAGTGCCGGCGCCAAACAAACTGTATATATAGACATCTGTGACGTCTAATAAAAAAGCTACTGGGGAGGAAAGTGGGACATACAAATCATTATGAATCTGTTGAGCCCGAGCCAACAAACAAGGTGGTATAATTCACCTGGGAGGATGAGTTAAACATTTGCCTTTTTAAAAATATGGCGTCACCTCAAGGCTAACTTCTGAACAGGTTTGCCTTTTAGGATTCGTTGTATTTCATGGCTGAGGTCTGTGGGATGACATCGCATTGGCAACCAGTGATGGATCTCTAAAATCAGATTTTTGGGCTTCTAGATTATACATGGAAGAAGCGGGTGGTCTTGGAAGTGTCCTTGTCAAGAGGCAAAGCGGCGGCTGCCTCTGGCATCACACACCTGGACCATTGGGAGTGCTCAGAACAGGGTGAGGAGCCACATTGCTTTTTCTCGGGTGGCCTGTCATTGATTCCAGTTCATCACAGTAGATGTTAAAGCGCTGACCTGTTTTGTTTTGTGTAGTTGTTATTGCATTTTAAGGATAGATAGATAGATAGATAGATAGATAGATAGATAGATAGATAGATAGATAGATAGATAGATAGATAGATAGATAGATAGATAGGGAATGAAAGAACTGATGATAGATAGATAGATAGATAGATAGATAGATAGATAGATAGATAGATAGATAGATAGATAGATAGATAGATAGATAGATAGATAGATAGATAGATAGATAGATAGATAGATAGATAGATAGATAGATAGATAATTGTCTTCAGTTTGATTAGCAGGTTGTAAACTGGATTTCATTTTATTTTGCTGAAATCAATTGTTTGTCTCTACTATTATTTGTTGTTGCAGTGGTCACTGTAAGCCACCCAGAGTGACCTTGTATCTAGATGGGCACCAAACAAGCAAAGAAAGAAAGTCTAACCTGTTTGTTTGTTTGTTTGTTTGTTTGTTTGTTTTTGTTTTATCTGCCACTCTATCACACACACACATTTTTGGCAGCTTAACCCTCCCTCATGAAACCAAAAACAAAACAAAGCCACCCCGCTTATCTTGAGTTTGTGGGACATTTTCTGAGCTGAATGAGGATTCCAAGGCCGTCTTGAGTAGAGATAGGCCTGAACCTGCAGTTTGGTGGTTCAGCACGATTTCTTTCCTGGCTGAACACCTGACTGTTAGTTCAGTGCCCTGCCACCTCCCCTGGGTGCCCACTCAGAAGCAGCACCCACAGGAGGCAGGGTGGGTGCAGGTCATACCTAGGCAGCTTCTGGAAAGAGCAGAGTGCCAAATCATAAATCAGCTGTTTAGCCAGGAAATGAACCCCATCATGAAAATATCCTTTGTCCAAAAGGAATATTTGCCTACCTGGAACCACATGCGTTCTACCCACAAAACAAGAGCCAGACGATAATATTTTGAAGATCAGCAGTTCCCTTGATAAGGAAGGGGGTATGAGAATTATCTATGGAATCAGGAAGTGCGAGGACCCTAGGGCTGATCCGCCACCCACAGCAGTGTCAGAATGAGTGCCAGGCTCTCCAAAGACGTTGGTTGTTAGGTTTTCCCCAATCCTGTTGAGTGAAGGCCAAATTTGACCCTTTCTTCCAGGCAGGTAGGCAAGCAGGCAGGCAGGCAGGAAGGAAGGAAATGTGATGATTGAATGAAATAAAGAAAGCAGGTTGGTGATAGTAGGTAGGTTGGTAGGTAGGAAGGAAGGAAGGAAGGAAGGAAGGAAGGAAGGAAGGAAGGAAGGAAGGAAGGAAGGAAGGAAGGAAGGAGTTCCTCTAACCACATGCACTGCTGTGGATCAGGGCCCTGACTATTTTGCTGGAAGTAATAAAAGGGAAGTGGGGCTTAGCAGTACACTATGAATACATCATCATTTAGCCCTTGGCAATGCAAAACCTGAAGTGTAAAGGTTGTTTGAACTGCTTATCTCTCACAGGCTCTCTCTGCACCTTAATCTGTGTCACAAATAATGTCAGTGATGGGAACACTCAGTTTATATTTAGTTCTTCGTTACTGAAGTGCACAGAGAGCCAGACATGGTTTCTCTGTCAAAGGTGCAATGGATGGCTTGGTTTAAAAGTATTTGTCTCATTATTTCTACGAACAATAGCATGCACACTTTAATAATAATGTTAGCTTCGTAGGGCATCATCCTGTTTATTTCTTCCACTGACATGCCTGTCTGTTGTGAAAGAAGGGGGGGGGCAGTGTCTGAGGTTGTGCTCGGAGGTGTCACTGGGTTCTTCATTGTGCACGCACAGAAATGGTCCAATGGGTTGTGCAACAGAGCATTGCACAAGGGGAGTTTTTGATCTGTTGATCGTATTATTATTATTATTATTATTATTATTATTATTATTATTATTATTATTATTATTATTATTATTATTATTATTATTATCATCATCATCATCATCATCATCATCATCATCATCATCACACAGCAGACAAGATAACTACGCTTGATTTTGTATTACAAATCACTAGTCGAATGCTTCCCAAGCGTTTAGGACTACGTGATGTATCGGTGAATTATGCGAGCAGATCCCAGTAAGGCAGCTTTCTGCAGCTGACTGATGGTGATTTTGTCAACTCCAATTTCTTTTAAATTCTTGCTTAGCTCTTTAGGCACCCCACCCAGCGTGTCGATTACCACTGGGACCACCTGTACCAGTTTATGCCAGAGTTTCTGAAGTTCAGTTTTCAGATCCTGATATCGGGTAATTTTTTTCAAGTTGTTTCTCAGTGACTCTACTATCACCTGGTATAGCAACTTCAAGGATTCACACACACTAGAGATGGGCACGAAACGACCATTTTTCCGTTACCATTCTCCGTTATTTGTTCCGTTACGTAACTGTATGAATAACGACTGTTGCGATGGGGCAGGCTCGAACTGAACAGAACCATGATTTTTTTCCCGGTTTTGTTTGTTTCTGTTACTGGCATTGTGCTGCTCGTGATGAAAAATGAAGCAGTGGAGGGTGGCGAGAGGGGGCTGGGATCTGCCTCTGTGCGCGGAGGCGGGATCCCAGCCCCCTGTCCAGCCATCTCCGATTGGTGAATGACAGCCCAGTCGGCTGTCATTCAACAAGCGGAGGGCGGCAAGAGGGGGTTGGGCCTGGTGGAGCCTCTTTGCCCCCTCCCCACTGGAGCCAACGCGAGACTTTTCCAGTCCCACAAGAAGATACGGGATCTGAGCCCTTATGGGCTGGGCTCCGGGATCTCAGCAGCAATGGTGCAGCTGGCTTGGAAGCCGGAGTGGAGGGCGTCATTGGAGCACGGGGGGAGTGCAGCGCCCCCCCCCCACAGGTTTGCTGGGTCTAGGCCGGGGGGTGCGGGGTGGCGGTCTGCCGGGACAGTGGCTCCTGGGGTGGAGTGGTTTCCGGGGAGAAGGGCCCCAGATAGGGTGGTGGGGCATGGAGTTCTGGGGGTAGCGACCCAATGGGGGTGGCAGACAGCGCGGCGGATCGGTCCTTGGGGAGGGGGCCCAAGGGAGGGCAGCGCTCGGCGTTGCTCCAGGGGTGGCAGCCTTTTGGGGCTGGTGATTGGAGCAGTGCCCGGCTCCATGGCCACAGGATCACTCTCCCGGCAGGCTTGCCACTGGCTCTGGTGGCACCCGGCCCCGGGAGGGCTCCCCGTGGCTGCGGGACGGCTCTCCCAGGAGTCTTCCCCCGGCCCCAGGAGGGCTCCCCGCAGCCACGGGAATGCTCTCTCGGCCTGCATGCCGCCGGTTCCAGTGGTGCCCGGCTCTGGGAGGGCTCCCTGTGGCCGCAGCTTGCCACACCCGAAAAACGAAACAGATACGAAGTGGGGCCCGGGGCCCAGAAAAATGGAAACAGAACGAAGCGGACCACAGGGCCCGAATAACGACCACGAAATGCCATTTTGGCATTTCGTGCCCATCTCTAATTCACACTTTTTTGTTCTCCACAATCACAATATCCAGGGTAATATGCTCCAAAACCCTGTCTGTCTGTATTCGGAAGTCCCAAAGTAATTGTGCAGCCTCATTTTCAATCACCTTTTCAGATGTATGATCCCACCAATTCTTTGCTATGGGCAGATGGTTGTTGTTGTTGTTGTTGTTGTTGTTGTTGTTGTTGTTGCTGCTGCTGCTGCTGCTGCTGCTGCTGCTGCTGCACTGGGAAGTAAGGAGGATAATCATAGTGTTAAAGGGCTACAACAGGGTGGAAGAAAAGTGAGTCTGTGTGGCTGATTTTGACAATCTAATTAAGTCTCTAGTGGTTCCTGAACCTCTGTACTCGTCCAGAGGTGTTCTTTCACCCTCCACAGAGAGGAATGATGGTTGGCACTGTTGCCGGTGCACTTTTCACCCTGATTGTAACTCAAACAAGCAACACCCCTGCTTTTTGCTGTGATCACATCCTGTGCTGTTTAGAAGAAGCTTGGCAGCAAGACCTTAGCAGCAGAAGGTGCTAAGCACAGTGGTCCCCACAACCATACCTCAGTAGGTGTGGTGGAGCAGATAAACCATAGCTTTCCTTAATCGCTAGAACAGATTCCTGTCATTTGAGGTATCCCTCCAGCCTCTTGTAACTCACAGATGTAAAATTAGAATTCAGGCTAGCGCAGGGATGGGAACTGAGGTTGTGCGACCTAAGTCAGACCTATGTAGCACATGTGAGTTGATTTGGACTCAACTTAGTTATTTGTTTTATCCAGTGATTGGACTTGATTCATGAGTCATGCTTGGTAATCCACCCACAACTTGTATTTAATAGGGACCTGGTTGTGTGACTTGGGAGTCGGTAACAAAGACTCAGAGACTTGGACCTAGTACTTGGTGGCAGAGACTCGGACTTAGTCTTGGAACTTCATGCATCCCTGAGCTATGCTGTGGCTAGCGTTGGCATAAAGATGCGAGAAATTTAGACAGCACTTGTGAACCAAAAGCGAGAAGAGGCCCACCCTCACCCCTTTCTGACTTTTATTTATATAAATATGAGTTCAGAGCCAGAGCCATTGTATGGAGTTCTGTGGTCGGTTTGTCTGTGGATCTGCTCTTTTACAGGAGGAATGATAAATCTGTCTACTTCCACATCAGTTCAGGTTTTAAAATTTACTTTTATTGTGCTTTCATCGTCTAAAGAAAAAGGGAGGAACATAAAATCAATGGACCGTTACAATGAAGAATTAAACAATAAACGTCAATTAAAGATGGCCCCGTGTCCAGATAAATGTAAATGCAGAGTTGCCATCTGTACACCATGTGCTCAGAAGTTTTAAGCATTGCCAGTTTCTCAGTCTATTGATTAATAGGAAGCAGGTGTTTGTTTTCTGGTCAGTATTCAGTATCCATTGCTAACAACCCCAAGGGTGTGAGAGTGTTATTTTCTCTCTCGGTTGACTTCCCGGATAATTTAAAAGGCCACGCATCTTTTGGACAACCATCGGTCAGATCCGCTTTGATTTGGATCTCATGATCTTAGAACCCATCTTCCAGCTCCATGATTCTGTGATTCGTTTCTGCAAAGTTCAGAGAGTGGTGAAATGTAGAATTAACGAGAGTGATAGCTTAGTCTTCCTACATGACCTTTCACTGGTTGTGCCACGGCCTCAGGTTTGCACGTGCTCTTTCATAACCGAAATGTTGGAGAAGTCTGTGCAAGTATTTCAGGCAAAAGCCAAAGAAAAACAAAACAAAACAAAAGACAAAAAAAAGTGGCATCTTAAAGACTAACTTTCGTACTTTAATGCAATGTTTCGTGGACATGCCCACTTCTTCAGACATGTAGCAATAGAATGAGGTGTGTAATATAATATGGAATGGAACACATATGTTTCATACCAAATAGTCGTTGGCTGTTGTATGTAGGTAGCTTTGCATGCCGGCTCTGTTGTAAAAATTCCTAAATAGACAGAAACCAGACCTGTGAGCGGATGGGTAGGGGAGGGGAAGAGGAAGAGGTGGGAGCATCATTTGAGATGAAGGGAGTGGGAAACTCTAAGAGATGATGGGAAGAAAGGAAGTTGCAGGTATTTTTTGCCTAAGGTCTTGTGGTGGAAGCTGAGTTTGTTGATAATGGAGTAAACAAAGGGACAAATAGAAAATTAGTAGCATGGAAGTGTTTCATAGAATGGGCTGTTGAAGGTAGGCACATTTGCAGGCAGTTATATGGTTGGTGTAGGTTTTAGGGCTCTGTAGTAAAAATTCCTCAATAATTTCATAATCAGATTTCATCCTATTTTTCAATCAAGGTCCAAACAAATGTCCGGTTGTCTCGTGAAAGTTTTGGGTGCAAAATCAAGTCAAACTCAACAACATGCCACAAAAGAGCAAGTCTGCGTAAAATGAGAGATGCTGTTTCCTTGCATGTGTTTTTTAATAATTAGAATGCACCCACTGGATTGTTCACGTCCTATAAAATCAATTGTTCTGCCCTCACTGTATGTCTGCATCATGTGCCCCAAAATGACTGGGCATTAGGTTTGTGCAGATACCGTACTTTATGCCAGTTTTGGTGCTGATGATAAGAAAAATGCAGGGCAGCTTGGAAAAGTCAAATCCATACGCTCAAACTGTCTCATTCCCAATAAAAAAGGGGGTAACTTGACAGACCAACACAACCAGTTATGAAAACACCCAAGCATGGGAGCAAACTTTATTTATTTATTTATTATTTATTTGTTAATCTTATACCCCGCCCATCTTCCCAGAAGGGAACTTTGGGCGGCTCACAATAAAAACAGCTAAAACAAGCAAGCACAAGAAAAGAGAAGAGAGCAAGATGGCGGGCATAGCCCAAGCAGAGAAGTGTGGGTAAAGGGGGGGGGGGAGACTAAATAGAAAGGTCGCCAAATGCCTTCCAGAAGAGATGAGTCTTCAGGGCCTTTTTAAAGGCGGGCAGGGACTCTGCCAGGCGCAGCTCACTGGGTAGATGGTTCCAAAGGGTGGGGCCCACCACAGAGAAGGCGCGGTCACGTGTACGCGATTTCCGTGCCTCTCTGGGTGTGGCCACCCTCAGTGAGAGTGCCTGTGCCAATCTCGTGGGTCTGGTCCCAGTAGATCTCTGAGAGATACGCTCCGCCAGATACTCTGGTCCCAGTCCGTGGAGGGCTTTGAAAGTCAAAACCAGGACCTTGAACCTGATCCGGAGGACAACGGGGAGCCAGTGCAAGTGACCCAGAACTGGGGTGATGTGCTCGAATCTACAAGCACCCAACACCAGCCTGGCCATTGCATTCTGCACCCATTGTAACCTCCGGACCAGGGTCAAGGGCAACCCCACATAGAGGGCATTGCAGTAGTCGATTCCTCGAGATCACTAGGGCCTGCACAACTGTCCTCAGGGAGGACTCATCGAGGTACTGGCGGATCTGGGCGATTCTGCGGAGATGGAAAAAAGCGGCCCTGGAAGCAGCCATCAACTGGGCTTCCAGGGAGAGGGCTGAGTCCAGGACCACGCCCAGATTCCTGGCCCTGTCCGTAGGCTGGAGGGAAACACCCCCCAGCTTAGGGAGGGGGCCATTGTACCCAGATGAGGGCACCCCGAGGAACAGAACCTCCGTCTTCTCCGGATTCAGCTTGAGCCGGTTCTCTCTGGTCCATTCCAGAACTGCCTCCAGGCACAGATCAAGGGAGCGAACTGCCTCCACTGCAGAAGATGAAAAGGAGAGACAATGCTGTGTGTCATCAGAGTACTGATGACAGCGAACTCCAAATCTCCTGATGACCTCCGCCAGCGGCCTCATATAAACGTTGAACAGCATGGGTGAGATTGCTGACCCCTGGGGCATCCCACAAGGGAGAGTCCAAGGAGCCGACAAGTCATCACCCAGCTGAACCCCGCTGAGTCTGGCCGCCAAGGAAGGAACGGAGCCAGGACAACACCTGACCCCCAATTCCTGCCTCGGCCAGCCGGACCAGCAGGTTATCGTGGTCGACGGTATCAAAGGCAGCTGACAGATCAAGGAGAACCAACCGGGAGGAACACCCCCTGTCGGCCTCCCTGAGGAGGTCATCCTGCAGAGCGACCAGGGCAGTCTCGGTCTCATGAAGAGATCTGAAACCAGACTGGAAGGGGTCCAGGATACGATTTTCCTCCAGATATGACTGGAGCCTGACAGTAGCCACCCTCTCGACAACCTTGCAAATGAAACAAGGTGGTAGTTGTTTTCATCATCATCATAATTCCAAAAATGGTTTGCGCCCCCCCAAATGTGCATTTTTTTAAAAACACAGAAATCATTTCTTGACATTTTTGCAAAGAAGGCCCCGAAACCTCCCAAGATGTATACTCTTGCTTAGCATTGCTGTTGGTGGTGGTGGTGGTGGGGGGAAGCGCGGGGTTTTAATAAGAACTGTGTCCCTTGTTGTTTCTATCTCAGGGAAGGAATCTGTCTGGGCTTGAAAAATGCCTTGTTAAGATTCTCTGTCAAGTCAGGCCCCCTAACAAGAAAACTGATGTTGCTCATACTCCTTTAGATCAGTGGTTGCCAACAGAGATGCGCATGAAATGCCAAAATGGTATTTCATTTTGTTATTCATTTTCTTCCCCCCCCCCATTTTGTTTCATTTGAAATGATTTTTTTTTAAAAAAATTGTTTCATTTTTCATTTATTTTTATTTTTCATTTTATTTTAAAACCCATGCCATTCAACCCCCCCCCCCCCCGCTATAAAGCCCTGGTGCCGACTGGGCCATATTTAAAGGGGTCCAGCTGATGGGAAATTGGGAGGAGCCTCTGAAAATGGTCGGGAAGCCAGCATGGCTGCCCTCCCCAAGTGCTGATCTGCTGGCGTGCGGGGCTTCAACGGCTGGCAAAAAAAGTTTTAAAAGCCCATGCTTTCCCCCACCCAATCAGCACATTTGGGGGGGGGGGTGCAGGTTTCTAAAACTTTTTTTAGTCCCCTAATCAAGCCCCGCGCACCCACTGATCAGCGCTTGCTTTGGGGACTACAAAAAAGTTTGCAGAGCCCACACTTTTTCCCACCCAATTGGGCATGTTGGGGGGGGGGAACCGTGGGCTCTATTTTTATTTATTTATTTATTTATTTATTTATTTATTTATTTATTTATTTATTGCCATGGAAGCAAGCACCAATCAGCTGGTGCACGGGTCTTCAGGGACAAAAAGAAATAGATTAAAACCCCTGCATCATATCATTCCCCCGCCTGATCAGGCATGTTGGGGGGGGGGGATGATGCAGAGTTTTTAAAGCAGTTTCCCATAGGAATGCATTGCTTCAATGCATTCCTATGGGAAAACAAAGATGAAACAGAATGAACTGAAAATTTTCATTTTGTTTCATTTCATTTTTGTTTGAAGGGGCAGTTTGTTTTTCGTTTTGTTAGGGAACGAAACAAAAAATGAAAAATGAAACCAAAAGAATCGTTTTTGTTCCCATCTCTAGTTGCCAACCATGGGCTCCCAGAGGTTCTTGGACTGCAGTTCCCAGAAGCCTCCAGTACCAGCTGTGCTGCCCAGGTATTCCTGGGAATTGCCGTCCAGTAAACATCTGGGGACTCATATGGGGAACACTGCTCAAAATGGTTGCTCTTTTCATTAGTGAGAAGCCAGTTCAGATTTCCCAGCCAACGCCCAGAATTCTTGGCCAACACAGTTAGTGGGGAAAGATTTTGGAAGTTGTACAGTATTTCTGAAAAGTTGCACCAAAATGTTGGTGTGTTGAGTGTTCCCTTTTCTTACATCATTCAAGCATGTGTATCAGTAGGCTAACCACAATTTCTGCACTCTTCAGAATAGGTACAATCTCCTTTAAAAGCAAAGCAAAAAGCAAAATGTTGTGCTTATATAACGTTCCACAGTGTGTAAAGCACTGATTGGGCAGTTATTTATGCATGGCACACATTCTCCACCATCCACCACACACACACACACACACACACACACACACACACACACACCAGCAGGCTGGGCATTCATTTTTCTGACCTCAGAAGGCTGGAAGGCCGAGTGAACCTTGAGCCGGCTACCTGGGATTGAACCCCAGATCAGGAGCACAGTTTGGCTACACTACAGCTGTTAAACCACTGTATCACAAGGCTCCTTTAAGAACAGGTGGCCACGACTGTCGGGCAGTTTCACAGGTTTCCCATTTTGTTTCATGCCTTAGGTTTGTTTCTTCACCTTTCCCTAGTCTCCTTTGAAAAATTGAAGAGCACATGAAAATATGTGCCATGTGCTTTTTCCTAACAGGCACATTTCTGTTTGTTGGAGTTTGCCTTCTTGTACTTCTGCAAGGAGCTTTTTCCCATATGATGAGGTGTTTGTTTTTTTACAATATTCTTGTTAAGACAGGCAAACAAGAGATGCACTTTTGTATGTCCCTAGTGTACATCCTTTTGCACACTTTGTAATTCAACCACAGCGCTGCAAAATCCGGAGAAGTGTGAACATCGGTAACAATCTTTGCACTTGAAAATTAAGTTGGGAAGTTCATACTAAGTAAGAGCGCATTAAAATGCAAACCAAGTCAATCTATACATTTAACTAAAGTGAAAAAGGAAAACAAGATACATCATGGGACTTCCACATCGCCAGAGGCTATCTCCAGATCTCATGTAAAGCAAAATTCAAAAGTTCCTACTCACTTCCTACGTTGTTCTTAACCTACTCTGGGGTTTTAGGGGAAGCTGTTTTAATTTGCTGAATGATGTACCTTAATGGTACATTATCTCATCCTCTCCCTTGTGATAGTTTGAGGCTCAGGAACCATTCTTAGTGGAATAATCCAGGTGTGTGTGTTTGTGGCAGGTAAGCTAAAACCCAGAGTCCAATTTCAGGCACCATGATTCCTACATATTTCGGAGTTTATAATCCTTGTTATATTATACGTAAAAAAAGTGGTCCTGTTTTCATCCATGGAATAAGGAATGGCATACTTTTTCTCCTTGCCCATAGGAAGACAGCTTGTTTTCTATCAATCTTAACAAGATGTTTTTCTTTTTCTTTTTGAAGGGGTTGGGGGTGCTGTGTGTTTTTGCCATAAATTATTTTTTAGCAAATTGGGAAAATTGTATGGCTAAACTGTAATAGCTGCTGTGCCGTGTTACATGAACAATAAAAATTGGAGGCATCAAGGAGGTTAGTTCCAACTCTTTCTTCTGTCAACCAGTCCTTTCATGCTTGCTGTGTTTGTGTGTAAGTGTGTGTATGTACTCTTTGCCGCACAAAGGCATGAAACCTATTATTTATTTATTTATTTATTTATTTATTTATTTATTTATTTATTTATTTATTTATTTATGCAAATTGTGAAAATATCCACCCAAGTGCTCATTTTCTCTTTTCTGCCCTCTA
Source organism: Phrynocephalus guinanensis (assembly GCA_037367245.1). Taxonomy (NCBI): domain Eukaryota; kingdom Metazoa; phylum Chordata; class Lepidosauria; order Squamata; family Agamidae; genus Phrynocephalus; species Phrynocephalus guinanensis. Next base: position 120,376,105 of record CM074738.1, read on the forward strand.
AATCTTGTAAGGGTTAACAGATTTGTTTGTATGCATAAAAACAAGGAATTAGTATGGTGCTTGTTTTTTTAATGTTTACAAAATAGATATGAAAATAATGCATGAAACAGGTGAATTGTGAGGGTGTGAGCGGAGCCGGGGACATGTGCAGTTGGGATGTCATTTTGGAGAAGTTTCCTAGAAATTGGAATGCGGCAATTTTCTTGAAAATTGTTGAGTTCCATCCCATTCAATTCCAATGAAGTCTGAAAAGACGTGTCCATTGATGTGTCTGGGGCGCACCATACATTTTTATAATGTTACCCAGTCCTATCAGCATGGGGAGAGAAGTGGAGCAGGCTGGTTATTTCCTCCCCTCCAACATTGAAACTTTAGCAGCACTCAAGGTCAACCAACCCTTGGGACATCATTTTCCTTGAAGCCATTAGGGCCTGCCACAGTATCCAGGTTTGGTCACCGCAATACAACCAAGACACAGAGGGCCTAGAAAAAAAGTGCAGATAAGAACAGCTAAGAAGGTAAGGGGACTGGAGGCTAAATCATATGAAGAACAACCAAAAGAACTGGGCATGTTTAGCCTGACCAAGAGAAGACTGAGTGAAGACATGAGAGCAGTCTTCCAATACCTGAAGTGTTCCCACAGGGAAGAGGGCATGGATTTATTCTCAGTTGCACCGGGAGAGTATGACAAGAACCAATGGGTAGAAACTCATCAGAGGGAGAGCCAACCAGGAAATGAGGAGAAATTTCCAGATGGTGAGAGCCATTAAACAGTGGAACAGCTTGCCTCCCCACATTGTGGGCACCCCATCGCTGGAGGTTTTCACGAAGAAATTGGACAACCATTTGTCTGGGATGGTATGAGGTCTTCTGCCTTGGGCAGAGGGGTGGTGGACTAGAAGACCTCCAAGGTCCCTTCCAACCCTACGATGATTCTACGATTCTATGATTCTGCACCCTGCTAAGAGCCTTGAGTTCCTTTGCATTCAGAGGACTCTTGTGGTGGTGCAGGAAGGGGTTTAACCTTTGCCCCCTCCCCCCCATTGGCATTGCCTATGTACTTTAAAAGAAGATGGGGCATGTTAAACGAGAAGATAAGGAAGACCTTTTGGAAATAGATAAGCATGGTGGGCAGGGATAGGGACTGTCAGTGGGAGTTTGGGGAAGGGAAGCAGGGCCATCAACTCAAGGCGTTGGACTCAGGACTCCAGACCAGAGACTGGGGCTCCATCTCTGGGGCCCAAAGGTGGAGACTCAGATCGGAAGACTTGCCAACCTCCCTGCTGGTGGGAGGTTGAGTAGAAAAGCCAGGGCATTTCCTTAAGGTCTCCAATAAACTATTGAGAAGGATGGGGAGCTTTTTTATGAACTCTCCTATTATGTCACACATCCACACACTACGCAATATGACAGTACAAAGCAGTACTAGTTTTGTCCACGAGCTGTTTTGCCTTGTAGTTGTTTGGGGTTATTAAGTGTCTTATGCAGATAGGTTGCAGAAGAGAGTGACTAAAATGAGTACTGGGCTGGGGCACCTCCCTTATGAGGAAAGGCTAAAACATTTGGGGCTCTTTAGTCTGGAATAAGGGCGCCTGAGGGGGGATATGATTGAGACGTACAAAATAATGCAGGGCATGAGTAAAGTGGATATAGGGACACTCTTCTCCCTTTCACAAAATACCAGAACTAGGGGATATCCACACAAATTGGGAGTTGGGAGAGTGAGGGCAGACAAAATAAAATACTTTTTTTTTTACCCAGCTTGCTGTTAGTCTGTGGAACTCACTGCCACAGGATGTGGTGGTGGCATCTGAGTACTTCAAGGTGGCAACAGGATACTTCAAAGGCCAGATGCAAGGGAGTGGTATCAGGAGACATATATCTAGTGAGCTCCCAGACACATTTGGCGGGGCCACCGTGAGATACACGATGCTGGACTAGATGGGCCTTTGGCCAGATCCAGCATGGCTCTTCTTATGTTCTTGGCCTAGATGCCTTCAAAAGGGGATTGGACAGATTCCTGGAGGAAAAGTCCATCACAGGTTACAAACCATGATGGAGACGTGTCATCTCCAGGCTTAAAACCAGGGTCCTTCAAGGAGCAGATTTCAGGGGAGTGGTAGCAGGAGACAGATATCTAGTGCTCCCAGACGCATCTGGTGGGGCCACTGTGAGATGCAAGAAGCTGGACTAGATGGGCCTTTGCCCTGATCCAGCATGGCTCTTCTTATGTTCATATATATGATCTTTGTTTAGGAGAACGTGGCCATCCATTTTCATGGCTTCAGTTGCATCCCAAAAAACAGTGATCTGATTCTAGACAAGAAGTGTTTAGAAGAAATTATGCCATCTAGCAAGGATAGGATGTTGCTGCTGCATGGATGAACCCTGGACTTGAGCCTTCTGGTACCTCTGTGGGGAATGAAGTTGCTCAACAACAACAACAACAACAACAACAACAACAACAACAACAACAACAACAACAACAACAACAGTAGCAAAAGGGGCAGCTTAATTTCTCTTCAATGTGCCTTTCTCAGCAAAGGCTTGTCCATCCTTCCACGCCCATTGATTAGCGGGGATTATCAAGCTGTTCTGATAATCCACATTGAGTCGCTTCAAGAATCGTCAGAGGCAACGTTAAATTGATTAATCCAGCAAAGCTTCCCTTGTAATGAGATGCATCCCCTTTCAAATGACCCAGCGACTGGCCCATTCATTCCAACAAGGAGGGGCTAAACCCAAATCATTTATTGGGAAGGACCCTTCCTCTTGGAAACTGGATTCCATTAGGGAGGATCTCATACTGTTAGAAGCAGAGAGATGTAAAACTGTACTTGCTTTGTGCAGAGGAGCATGTGGAAGTGCAAAATAATGTTTGGTTTTTATTATTATGTATTTGGTTGGCGTAGCACCCATCTTGCTACTAGAGCCACGTTTTCTTTGATCTTACTTCCAAAAACTCATGCACCACCCGTTTCCCGCAGGCAAAACTCCCTGCAGTTTACATAAAAGAGACAATCAATGGAATCAACGGCAGCCAACCAAACATAAAATCATCAAATGAAATAAAATAAAATCAAGAAATTGGGCAACCCTCCCCCCACAAAAAAAATTACAGTTCTGCATAAGCTGTATAAACGGAAACAATAGCAAGGAAGTGACAAATCTAGAAAACCATTTCACTCCTAAACACTGCTTAAAACAGCATCGTTTCCAGCCTCCTCTTGAAGAAAGGGAGGGAAGAGGCCAGGCGCAGCTCCATCGGTAGCCACCACTAAGAAGACTTAGTTTTCTTGTGGATGTCTTTCTGGCCTCTCTCAGAGGGCAGCCCAGAGAAGCATAGCCTGTGCAGATTGGATACCATGGGCTCATGTACTGAAGGGAAAGGAGCTCCAACAAAGGTCCTAAGTGCCAATGTAGAGTGAGGTCCCAAACTGGCTTGGGGGGGGCTTTGTAGGTAAGAAGCATGGTGAGATGCTAGATCTTCAATGTTTCAAAAAATTGAAGCTTACCCTCTTGGAATTCATTCGGTGTGGCTTTCAGTCACCCAAAATCAGAAAGGTGTCTTCTGTATTTCTACCATCACAGATCATTTGCTAGTTACGAACCTAAGAATAGAGATGGGCACGAAACGAACAAATTTTCGTTTCCATTTTCGTTTTTTCATTTCGTTACGTAACGAAACGACAAACGAATTTTGCCTCTAAAATGAAACGAAACGAACAGAAACACCGGAAATTTTGTCGTGTGTTTCGTTTCCGTTACTGCAATATGAGTGAATTGCTTAAAATCCTTAAAAAATCACAAAAATTGAAGTAAATGGTAACAAAATGGGAATGAAACGAACGAAAACGGAAATGAATTTTTTTGCAAAAATTCGCAAAAAACGGAAATGAACCGAAACGGACCCTCCAAACGACAAACGAAATGCCATTTTTTGATTCGTGCCCATCTCTACCTAAGAACATAAGAAGAGCCCTGCTGGATCAGGCCAAAGGCCCATCTAGTCCAGCTTCCTGTATATCACAGTGGCCCCACCAGATGCGTCTGGGAGCGGACAAGACTAGATATCCATTTCTTCATACCATTCCCCTGCATGTGGCCCATTGAAGTACCCTGGTTTTACACCTGGAGATTACACATCTCCATCATTTGTAATAGTTGTCTTATAGCTAGCTGATCTGTGGTCTCTTTTCCTTAACCAGTATTTTGGGAATTGTGTTTGGCGTGGTGGGAAAGGCACATTTCAGATGGTCATCACACTGATGCCCTGTGCTTGATCAAATCTTGGCTTTAGCCTGAACAGCTTCATGGGGTCATTGGCAGGGGGAAGTGGTGATTGGAATTCGGCTATAACAATTGACTTTTGGGGGCAGAAAGCACCTTATGGTAAGGTCAGTATCATTGCTGAACCATATGCCGAGCCAAAAGCTTGAGGTCAAGAAGGAACCCCAAGGAAGGATCAAAGGATAGCCAAGGATCTAGGAAATTAGCAAAGGTCAGGAAGAATGTGTTGAATACGTGAGGCTGAAATAGAACAAGAAGGCCGATTATACTCATCCTTTTCCACCACATTCAAGGTCCAAAAGTGTAACACCAGGCAAATGGACTATAAAACGGAAGTCTTGGGAGTAAAGCCTAAGAGGGAGGAACACCATCTAGCTCAGTGGTTCCCAACCTTCCTAATGCCGCGACCCTTTAATACAGTTCCTCATGTTGTGGTGACCCCCCTTCCCCTGCTTGGAAGAGGCCGCAAGCCCCCTTTGGCAGGCCACAGCCACAGGTGCCATACAGAACTCTTGGCACGCACCCTTAGCCAATCGCAGCCTCCAGTACCATTGACTGACATCCCCTCCAACCTATCAAGCTGTAACTCACTCTTCCTCCCCCTTCCTCTCCCTCCTCCTCCAGACCCAAGCTGTTTGTGCCTCCCCACCCCCACTGGCTCATGTGAAATGGCCATTCAGCTCCCAAAGGGGTCCCGACGCTCAGGTTGGCAACCACTGATTTAACTTAAGAGGGCAAGGAGGGCATGTGTTGACGTCAAAGAGGGTTATCTAGCATTCTGAAGTTGGGGAAATCGTCAGGGTGATGCTGCCCCTCTTGCATGTTAAGATCCTCTTCCCCAATTATAAATCCTTTCTTGCCAGACCAACGGTGAAGGGAAAAGGAAAAGACAAAGTAGCCATAAGACTCATAAGTAAACACAAGATGTGAAAGAGAGCCGTTTTGCAGAACACAAACCGATGGCTCTAACCAATGAAGCCATGAACAACTTGGACCCAAGTGATCTCAATGACTGCATCTCTCTTTGTGAACCTGTCTAGGTTTTAAGGTCATCCAGGGGTGCCTTTCTCTTGGTCCTACCACCTTGACAGAGACACAGGAGAGGGCCTTCCCTGTTGCTGCTGCCAGACTTTGAAACTCCTTTCCACAAGAGACCAGGTTGCCTCAGCCATTGCGGTCCTTCTGCAGCCAAAGCCGTATTTGCAGATGGCCATGTGGCTGTCATGACAAAACAAAACAGGTGAGCTCATGGAACACCATCACCTTCCCACCAAAAGTGGCCCTTATTTATCTACTCACGTTTTTATGTGATATCAAGCTGCTCAACTGTCAAAAGCTGGGACAAGCAATGCAGATTCAAATTGTCAACCTTTTCACTGAGGGACGCTCTTCTCCCTCCCACAAAATACCAGAACCAGGGGACATACACTCAAATTGAGGATGGGGAGAGTAAGAACAGACAAAAGAAAATATTTTTTCACCCAGTGCGTAGTTAGTCTGTGGAACTCCCTGCCACAGGATGTGGTGATGGCATCTGGCCTGGATGCCTTCAAAAGGGGATTGGTCAGATGTCTGGAGGAAAAGTCCATCACAGGTTACAAAGCATGAGGGAGATGTATCATCTCCACGTTTAAAACCGGGGTACCTCAAGGACCAGATGCTGGGGAGTGGGTATCAGGAGACAGATATCTAGTCTTGTGCGCTCTCAGACGCATCTGGTGGGGCCACTGTGAGATACAGGAAGCTGGACTAGATGCACCTTTGGCCTGATCCAGCATAGCTCTTCTTATGTTCTTATGTTCTTAAGCCTGACGGTTCAACATTTTAACCTGCATCACCAGCAGTGTCCCATACGATGTTGAATATTTTCTTTTAATTGTTTTAACGCATATTGAGTCCTTTTAAAAGAGAAGGGCTGGTTAAATTAATTCATTCTGGGGACCGGTCCACTGTCGCTACAGTGGCACAAGCAGAGCATGGCCTTTCACCAGGCGCAGTGGGACAGAAATTAGGGAATGGTTGGAGGCACACATGTTCACAAAACCAGACTGCGTTGTCAGCGGCTTTCTGCATGCATCCATTGCGACAATGTAAGTTTGCTCTTTGAGATCTCTCACTGTATTCTGAGCCAGAGATAAATTGGTAGGTTGATGTAGAACTCCACGGGTGTCCAAACTTTTGCCCTCCAGATGTTTTGGACCACAACTCCCAGAATTCCAAGATTGCATTGCCAATGACAAAAGACTATGGGAGTTGTGGTCCAAAATATGGCTTAGGATCTAGACACCGGAAGGACCGCCTCCTTCCATATGAACTTCCCCGGCAATTAAGATTGAGCCAGGGGGGCCTCTTGAAAGAGCCATCCCTCAAGGAGGTGAGAGGGATGGCTTGTAGACATAAGGCCTTATCGGCAGCTACCCCCAAGCTATGGAATGCCCTCCCAAGTGAGATCCGCCTGGCGCCAACACTGATGACATTTCGACACCGGGTAAAAACCTTCCTGTTCCAGAAGTTTTTTAATCGACACAACATAGACTGTGGGTCCTTTGATGGCAATTTTAGCGTAAAGATTTTAGTGTAAGTTTTTTTTATCATTGTTTTCATTATTTAGTGATATGTGATATTTTACTGTTTTAAATCTTTGATTGTAAGCCGCCCAGAGACCTTTGGGTAGTGGGCGGCATATAAGCTGTAAAAATAAATAAATAAATAAATAAATAAATAAATAAATAAATAAATAAATAAATAAATAAATAAAATATCTGGAAGGCCGAAGTTTGGGCACCACCGCCTTAAGGAGTCACAATCCTGCTTCCATGACCTGAGGTCCGGTCCATTGACTATTTGTCTCTTGCTCATCCAGTTGAAGGTTGGCAGAATTCTCAGCTGGTTCCGGGCTGGGCGGGAACGTTTGCGCCAGATGGATCGCCCATGCTGTGTTCCCTTCTTCCTGAAGAGCGCCTGTGTGGATGGGTTGAGCGAGCTCTCTCCACGCCCCCTGGTGTGCTTGGCTGACAAAGAAAGGCAGGCAACAGAGTGTGGTGCTTATGATAGGGAATGAAAGACAAGGACAGCAAAGGAGTCGGCAGGGGGGACACTTCATAACAGCTTTGAAAAACTGAAAAAAAATACAATACAATAAAATAACAAACATGGAATGTTTGAAACAGAGAAACATGCCCATTCTGGCATCCAGAAAAAGGAGGGGTTTATTGTCTTGATAACGGACCAATTCTCCATCCCCTGAGATATCAGGATTGATCCCACCAGCTGTATCCCAAGGAAAGTTTAAGATTTCTTAAGGGATCCTCTTTAAAGAGTATAACTTTTTAAAAGCAAGAGTGTTTCTCAAATAAAGTAAAGACAGAAGGCTGTGATTCTTTGTGTGGAATGTGTTCAAACAAGGTGAGAACATCACATTTTAGTGCAACTGTGTGCTTATGAAGGCACTAGACATTTTCTAGCCATGTGTGACGAAACTTCTGTGGTAGATATTTCAAGATAAATAAATAGATAAAAATAAATACATGTGGGCCTGTCTGTGTGTCTCTCTCAAACATATGAAGAAGACCAGATGCACTTTAAATTTGGAAATCTTTACATTTCCCAATTTAGACAAATAAAACCTGCCTACTTGTGAAAGGGTGCATAGAAAATATGTACATTTTAGAAGTGCATGTGAGGCGTTTAGTGGGTGAATACTCAAGATGGATGCAGTTTGGAAAAATGAACATAAGTACGCTTGCATGCCTTGAAAAAGTAAATATAGAACACTTGCTGACAACTTTCAGATTGATCTTCAGTGCAAAACTCACAATAACAAATGTACGGGTTGGATGGACCACAAAGAGACCTCTGGAATAAGGGTGCCATTCAGATTGGATGGTGTTCTCATCTGGAAGTTCTGCTGGTTTCTCTTCCTTGGTGTCTCCTTCTGGTCACCGCATTCTCCACTGCTTCCTGTTAACCTTGAACATCGGAAAGAAGTAGAGATGGGTGTTTCATTTTGGATGGGGACTCGTTCTGAAATGAAACACACCAGCACAGCTGGCTTTGGGAATGCAGTCCCACCCTCCGGAACAAAATCAACTACTGTCTTACCTTGCTTTACCTTGCACAGGGTGAAATTCCAACTGGGAAGCAGCCTCCAGCGTGTCACCTCTCCCTGGTGCTGGCCAATCAGGAGCTGTGCAAGGTCATGCATCATCCCGCTTCCCTGTCTGATTGGCCAGTGCCAGGAAGACAGGAGGATGGCACATCAGAGGCTGCTTCCTGGTTGTAGTTTCACCCAGCACAAAGTAAGACAGTGGTTTATTTTTGTTCTGGAGGGTGGGAATGCATCCTGAATGCCAGCTGTGCTGCCCTGTTTTGTTTCGGAACCAGTCCTTTCCAAAATGAAACACCCATCTCTAGAAAGAAGGAAACATGCTCATTTGAGCAGCTCCAGAAAGATGATGGAGCGAGCTACCTCCACAATCAGCTCCTGTGACAGTTTCCATCACCTCTCCCAGGGAAGGTGGGTTCTTCCCCCAAGTTATTCTCTCAAGTGGGGAGGACGACACACAAAACGTTTCTCGCTGCTTTGTGTAATAACAATGGAACTGAAAATATGTTGCAGAATATATGACAAGTGCAGGGTATTCACACAGAATATACGGTTTTAATCAGGACCGCTGTCGGCATTTCCCTCTTGAACAAAATCCAGCTCTTCATACTCCAACTCCTCAGTCATTTGTCATTTCGTTGGGAGATACTCATAGTATATCTTTCTTGAGGTATCAAGAGAGATAGTCCACCCCGCCCAAGGACGAGAGAAGCTGATAATATCTCACACCCACAGCCCTTTTTTTCCGCTGTGCTTGCAAAGACTGGTGGGCAATTTGCCAGCCCCAAACCCCCAGAAGAGTCCATATTTCCCAACTTACCATAGAAAGCAATCCTGGCATCTTTCCATGTACAATAGTACCTCTTTAAATTAACTTAATTTATTCTATGGATCAATTTGTTTTGTCTTATGAAACTCGGTTTACCATAGGAATGCATTGAAAATGGATCGATCTGTAGCGGAGGCGATGGGTCGCTTCGTTCTACAAAAATTTTGTCTTACAAACTGTGGTTTCCCATAGGCATGCATTAGGAATGGATCAATCTGTTTCAGAGGCTAGAATAAAGACAAAAGTAACTGGGTTTGTTCCCCCGGGTACATGTGGGATGATTTTTTTGTCTTGCAAAGGATCCCATAGGGAATTTTTTTTTGTCATGCGAAGTATGCCTTTCCCAGATTTTTTTTCTTCCTATGATTTTTTTTTGGGTCTTCCGAGGCATTGGTCTTAAGAACTACTGCTGTATATGACTATCTTTTTTCTAAAATTGTTAGACTAAACATTGAGGGGTGTTGTATGCACAGAAATAAGCCCATAAGAGAACCATGTGGTTGTGAAACTGTAATTTTGGGTTGGAAAAGTGGGAGTTGTCTTAAACATGGGGGAGCTCTTATGCATGGGGGCATCTTATAGGCAGGGATAAACAAACCTTCCTTCCTTCCTTCCTTCCTTCCTTCCTTCCTTCCTTACTTACTTACTTACTTACTTACTTACTTACTTACTTACTTACAAAGGGCCTTTGTACACGACCCCTAAACTCCACCGCAAATGGCTGCCAGCTCCGGAGCTTACAATTGTTTCTCCACCAGCTCCGGAGTTTGCAGAAAATTAAGTGCGACCACGCCCACCTAAGCGCGTCCCAGTGCACTTTTCAGGTACCTGCTCTCAGAGGGTGAAAATCCCCAGATCCGGATGTAATCTGGTGAGTGCCGGGCTCTCCTCGCTTCTGTTTGTTGTTGTTTTTGCCCCCCCCCCTTTAAGAGAAGGAATCAGGACAACGACAGGACTCCGGCGGCTTCGGAGGTGAGCCTGCATTCTTTTCTCCCTTTTTTCTCCCTCCCCTCACGCAGACAGGAGCAAGGAAGTGCGGAGGGGTGGGGACGTAGGAAGAGCAACAAACCCCCAAGATCTCTGGTCCGAATTTAAGTGGCCAGGGGATCTTACGGGTTGTGTGAAAAGGCCCTTACTTACTTACTCTGGTTAATATAATTGCATGTAGGCCTTTAGCAGTGGGTCTTCTCCAAATTCCAAACTGGATCTCTCGTCCAACTGGACAGATCATGCTTTTGCTTTCTCTGACCCCACAAGAAAGAGATTGGGGTGAAAAGCTTGTGCCGTGGCTTCCCACTGACTGATACCTTCTCAGTGAGGCAAAGTTAATTGTCGTGACAACACCCCATCCCTAAACCCCTCCTGTTTGCCCATTTTAAAAATATATATTCTTTTCCTGCCTCTGCCGAATGTGTTGTTCTAATCTAATTTGTTCAGCTCGGCAACTAAACAAATAAGCGCAGAGGAGGCTGGTTGATTTTATTCAGACATGTGGCAAAGGAGAGCATATCACTGAAATGATATTTCCTTTAGATATCTGATGAGGCAGAAAGGAAGGGCCAGGGAGGGGAAAAGGGGAAGCAATGGAAAGAGAGCTTAAATAGAGAAGGCCTTTATAAGTAGTGGCAGGTTATTATTGCAACAGTGACTCGAATCATCTTGGTTCCATCTGGTACCTGTGAAATCCTAATATGGGAATTTTAGCAGGATGCTGTCCTGCTAGGGCCTTTGTTTTAAGGCTGTAGCACAAGGACCAAATGAAGAATCAGACGTTTTGTCTTTTTTTTGGGGGGGGGATATGTTTGCTTCGAACGAGTCGTATTGAATAGAATTATGCTGCTGGAAGGAACCAGAGCCCACTTTAATTTCTCTTTTATTTATGTATTTATGTATTTATGTATTTATGTATTTATATATTGCCCATCTGGCTACCAAGGCCAATCTGGACAGTTTACAACAGGATAAAACAGTAATCAACGACGTCAAATTGTCCAGCGTACACCAGATCAATGAAAACAATATAACTTCCATTGAAAAGTGCCGCATAGAGAAAGCACTGGCATTTGATGAAAACAGTCAAGATGGTGGTGGAGCTGGTTTAGATGCCAATAACAACTACATTCCCTTGACAGAAAGGCATTTCTGAACAATCTTGTTTTTAATTATGTTTTAGCAGTGCCAAGTGAGCGACGGTTCAGGGTCTTACAGTGTATAATTAGCTTCAAACGTCCCCAGAATAAAGCACCCCTTATTATTTAATTTTTCTCAACTAGCACTTACAGTTTCAGTAATTTGTTCTGCGATACGGGTAATAGAAAGGGTTTTTTTAAAAAAATTAATTTACTCCTAATTCTAAATAGATCAAAGCCAACATCCTTCTGTGGAAGAATAAGGATTGCTTGCACAAACAGAGTGTAATAGATTCCTGACTGCATACTGACTATATCGGTGGTTCTCATCCTGTGGGTCCCCAGATGTTCCTGGACTGCAACTCCCAGAAACCCCTTCCAGCACAGTGAGTAGTGGAGGATTCCAGGAGTTGCAGTCCAAGAACATCTGGGGACCCAGGGGTTGAGAACCACTGGACTATATGGTTGACCAATATACTTACTCTAATGAAAATGACATGGCTAGCAGCAGAATAACCGGGGGATGGGGGAGCGGGAAAAGTATTCCTAAGTAGAGAGGCATGGGTCCTTTCAAAATATGAGGGAAACAACTGGTTACTGCCGGATGGACTGACAGTCATCCAAGTCCAGACAGGTCCCTCCCAGCCAAAACCTCTTAAAGGTAGCATTATGAAGGTTGCAATAATTTCAACAGAGACCTCCTTCCGGGCCTTGATTTCCCACTGCGATGCTTCCCAGACACTGGTGGTTCTTCAGGAGAAACCCTCTATAGATCATGGGACTGCCACCCCCAAGAAGCATGGCAGCAGGCAAGGAAGGGACAGAAGAAGGTCAAGAAAGAGGTGCAGGTGAGTGAACTGAAGGTGTGCTTTTCTGGAAGGAGAGCTTCCGGAATTCTGCCTGCCTGGGAAAATTCTCAAGAGGATTCCAGCAGTCCCAAAGCCAACTGATGGCACAGTCCTTGCTCTTGGTGTTACACAACCAACATTCATGGGGTTAAAGCCTAGGAACTTTCTGAGTTGCAAAAACTAAGGGCTTCTCTGCCACCCCCCTCCTTTGATGTCTATTCCCACATGGAGCAGGTGTTGGGACTTGGTGGCCTATTAGGCTCCTTCTAACTTCACTATTGTTTCTATTTATTTATTTATTTATTTATTTTGAGTACATATATATTTTACCCCATCTTTCTCCTTGGAAAAGGACCGAAGGCGGCTTATAGTAATGAGAGACAATATGCAGCCCAGTACAATTAAGACATAAGAACATACGTACATAAGAACATAAGAAGAGCCATGCTGGATCAGGCCAAAGGCCCATCTAGTCCAGCTTCCTGTATCTCACAGTGGCCCCACCAGATCCGTTAGGGAACGCATGAGACTAGATATCTGTCTCCTGATACTACTCTCCTGCATCTGGCCCTTGAGGTACCCCGGTTTTAAGCCTGGAGATTACACATCTCCATCATGGCTTGTACCCTGTGATGGACTTTTCCTCCAGGAATCTGTCCAATCCCCTTTTGAAGGCATCCAGGTCAGATGCCATTGCCACATCCTGTGGCAGGGAGTTCCACAGACTAACAATGCACTGGGTGAAAAAATATTTTCTTTGTTCTTACTTTCCCAGCCCTCCATTTGAGTGTATGTCCCCTAGTTCTGGTATTTTGGGAGAGGGAGAAGAGCTTCCCTCTATCCACTTTACTCATGCCCTGCATTATTTTGTACATCTCAATTAGACATGGGCACGACTAGGCGAAATTGTTGTTTCCGTTTTCGGTTCTCGTTATCGTTATGTAACGGGTGATGGTAACGAGAATTACTCCGCTCCAACTCGAACTCGAACCGAAAAAGAAAAATTGGCTCTGATTTTTCGTTGTCGTTCATAGCATCGCGGCGATCGCGCGATGCCAAGCAGCACAGAATAAAAGTTTTTAAAAAAAACCCCGATTCCCGGCCATAAAAGCAGGCGAAAATATGCCTGCCTTAGTGAGGGCACCTACCGAGGGGTGGTTTCTGGGGGGGTCCCCGGCCTTCCCCCCCTCTCCTGTCCTGGGCTGCTGGTACCATGCTGGGGGGGCCATCCTCGTCGTTTCCATTTGCCATGCGGTGGGGGGGATCCAAAATGGCAACCGCAATATTTATTTTTAAATCATGGTCCAAAAACCCACCAAAGCACCACAGAAACATTTGAAAATTAGGCATTTTAAATGCCTGATTTTTTATAGTAGCAGCAGTGGGTTTTTCTTGCAATAAAACGTCTCCATTGATTTTATTTTTTTATTTTTATTTTTATTTTTTTTACACCTGCGCATGCACAATGATGGGCTGGCCATGGGATGGGACCATGCAAATTTTTGGACCCATTCCACCAATCGCATGGCCAGGTTTTGACTGAGACTTCTGCCAGAGAGGGCATTAAAAGCCCACAAACCCTAACCCTAACCCTAACTCTAACCCAACCCTAACCCATACGCCAGTACGCTGTCCTTCTTAGTGGGTCAAAGGCACCCAGAGGTGCAGCCCACTAACCCACCCTAACCTTAACCGTAACCCTAAGCCTAGCCCTTACCCTAACCCCAACCCTAACCCAGATCCGTACACAAGTACACTTTCCTTCTTAGTGGGTCCCAGGCACCCAGAGAGGTTCCTCCCACAGCCCACTATCCCCTATCCCATTCCCTAACCTGTACGTCAGTACGCTAGTACGCTCCCTTTCTTAGTGAGTCAAAGTGGGGCCCCCAGAGAGGTGCCTCCCACAGCCCACTATCCCCTACCCCTAACCCATTCCCTAACCTGTACGTCAGTACACTAGTACGCTCCCCTTCTTAGTGAGTCAAAGTGGGGCCCTCAGAGAGGTGCCTCACAGAGCCCACTATCCCCTATCTCATTCCCTAACCTGTACGGCAGTACGCTACTATGCTTCCCTTCTTACTAAGTCAGAGGCACCCAGAGAGGTGCCTCTGCCACCCCACCCTAACATAATGTAATGTAAATGTATGGTACGCGGCGGCTCTGCAAAACGCTTCCCTTGCTTCCCTTCTTAGTGGGTCAGACGTCAGAGAAGCACCCAGAGAGGTGCCTCCCAGAGCCCACTTACCCCAACCCCAACCCCAACCCAAATGACAAACGACAAACGGAAACGACAAATTTTTGAAAATTTCCTCGACAAATGGAAGCGAGCCGAAACGGACCCGTCCCAACAATCGAAAACTCGAAACATCATTTTTCCTGGTCGTGCCCATCTCTAGTCTCAATCATATCGCCCCATATTCAAGACTGAGAACAGGGAATTGAGGGACCTCTTACAGCATTAAAAGACAACATTAAAGCGACAAGAGAATGCGAGCAGTTAACGAGAAAGTAAAAATTCCACGTAGTCATGCCCAGTAGACCATCCAAAAATTATGAGGGATGGAAGCTAACATGGAAAACAGTGTCAATGCAATCACACAAGGGGAGATACAAACACAAAGTTATAAATGGTTATGAACACAAAGTCTATGCAATCATGTATGGCAGATTCATATAAAAGACACATAATAGGCAGACTGTCATTTGGGACTGTTCCAGCTAGGCATCGTTCAGGTTTACTAGTGTATCATTGGTATCCGCTCCTGCAGATGAGTATTAGCAGTGCATCCATGTGATTGCTAAGTGCTACCTTATTATTCCCATTTTTCTTTCTATTCTCATGTTTGTAGGCATGTTTTCATGCTTCCTCTCCTTTCCCCAGTAAATCCATGGTAGCGTTTACACATTTGGGCTTTACTGCCTCTTCCCATCAGGGTAAGAAGCCCTTGCTTTCCTGCTTTCCACAAGGTTCCAGAATTCTGCCCGAGACGTTTTACACAGAGAAATGAAACCCAATTCCCCTCCTGTTCTTCTCCACTTTCCCTCTTTCTTAACTAATTATATTTATATGAAATTGAATTTTAAAGGTTCCGTCCCTAAAGGGGCTGAGATGTAATTTGTTGTGGATATTAAGATTACATAAAACTGGTGAGTCTGTGTAGAATGGCCTGTGAATAACAGCTGGCATTGGGAGACACTCTTGCCAGCTATGCACTGGAGAGAAGATAAAAAATATTTCTCACTCTCTCTCTCTCTCTCTCTCTCTCTCTCTCTGTTTGTGTGTGTGTGTGTGTGTGTGTGTGTGTGAGCAAGAGAGAGAGAGAAAGAGAGAGAGAGATTTACAGTCCTGCCTGGTTTGAATCAGAAATTAAGCACTAAGGCGGTTACTTCACGTCCATTTTGTCTCTGTAATTGTTGTGCTTCAGACCGGTACAAAAAAATCTTACTTCATGTCTGTCTTGCAACAGCTGAAATTTGTCTCAACCATGCCCCCGGAGTGGGATTTGATTGTGACAATACTGTACTTGGCACTGGGTTGGGGTATTCTCTTGTCACGGTTTGTTCCCAGTTCCTGTTCCGAGACAAGGGACTCTGTGGTAACAACTGTCCCACAACAATCAGTGTCCACCTAGTGGTCAGCGGCTGATGCAGCATACGGCATTAGTTTCCCCATGCAGCACAAATGTTTATTAAAGAAAGTACTGAAAATGTTGTAGCATTGACGTGTAAACCCCGGAAGACCATTAAATTGAAATATGAAAAAAGTTTTATTTACGATATTTTAAAAAGGAGTTAAGAAAGCAAGACAAATTCAGAATTTGTCACGGAACAAGACCATGAAGTAACAGTTGTCACGAGACAGGTTATCACGACTGTGAGAAAACAGAAACAGGGACTAAACAGGGACAAAACCATGTGATTGTGACCAACACTGTCATGGTACAAAAACTAGTCACGGAACAGAGGAGGACGTGAAGTAACTACCTAAGAAGAATAGTTCCTTTTAATGCCCTGGGGAAATGGGCCCTATTCTCTGGCCAGTCTATTCCTCCTTGATCTAATATTCCTTAGTGAGAACATAGATCAGGGACAAAAAAATTTGCTCACCGCCAGGTGTTGATTAATTGCCACCCCCATCATCCCCCATCGGCCCCTTCATCAGCCAGAGATAAGGCAATTTCGGATACAAAACCATCTGAAGGACTTTGCCTGTTTCTCTGCAAGTGAGGATGTGGATGAGTTGGCCAACTCTTTCAGTGGAGTTCTCACTCCCCTTTGATGAGTGTAGTGGTGTTTTTTGTTGTTGTTACAAAATGCTCCCTTTGTGCAAAAGAGCCAATGCTGGGCGAATTCCTGCAAATGTGCAAGCACAAAAAACAACCCAACCCAGGCTCCCTGCTGCTTTAAATCCGAGTCGCCCAACAGATCATTTTGCATCTTTCTCAACCAACAGACAACACTTCTGCATGTGTACAATCCTTTCTGGAGACTTCAAACACAAGCAAACCTAGAAGCTAAGCATTTTATGGCATTGCCACTTCAGAAGCTGTAAATGTTGATGCCATGTTACAGCCACTCAACCATTTGCTCGGTACACTTTTTTTTTTTTTTTTTTTTTTTTGCTGTGCAGGGCTTTTTTTTTAACAAAGGAAGGAAGGAAATAAAAATCCCTCTATCTATTCCATTTTCCCTTTGGGGTTGGTTTTGTCCCAGAGAGTGAAAAGTGTTAAGTCAAAAAATAAAATAAAATAACCTATGTCCTGTGTTGGCAAACCATGATGCCAGGAAGCAGTGGGGGGAGGCATTGTGTGCCTGACAGAAGATTGGGCCTGTTCAAGAGGGGACATTGATATTCTCAGTGGGTTCCAAAAATACAAGAACCCGGTGAGAAGCCTGATTTTTCTCCTAGCCTTCACCCTACAGGAAGTCCCAGAGAGTGTCTCTCACACAAAAATCCCCCAAAGTCATTCAATGCAAATTTAGTTCCATTCCATGTTTTTTTTTAATCTGACCAGCTGAGAGTATTAAAACCGAACTGCAATGAATGCTTTCAAACTGTGCGAGTTAGAGGCGGGAGGAAATAGTAAATAATAAACCTTTATTATAATATCTCCACATGACACCAAAACATAAAGAATACAGACTGTAAAAGAGGATGGCCACTGAACAACCTGCACTGTAAAACTTGTTAATAAATTCATTCGTCTTTTACTTCGTTCCTCTAATATGCATACAGTTAAAGTCACAGCCTTTCAGAAAACAAGGCTAATAAAAATTCTCTTGGTTGCTGTTGTAAATCTCCAAAATTTTATCTGTTGGGATGGTGGATCATAGATGGTTGACCTCATACTTTTAAAAAGGTATTTAAAACAATGTCTTTCTGAAGGGGAGCTTTTCAGACCATAATCCTTCCCAGAGTGATCCAGTGGTCCTTTTGTAGTACTTCACCTGTCTTCAGGAGGCCCGGAATCTGCTGAGGAACTTTCAGAGACATAGTCTGAACTGGTGTTGGCCTGGCACTGCCATGCCATGTAGAGGATGACCCTAACCCTAACCCGACCAGCTCTTCACACACACACACACACACACACACACACACACACACACACACACACACACACACACACACACACACACACACACACACACACACACACACACACAAATTTAAACATGGACCAAAAGGTCTCCCGGTGACATCTAGGGCACATCAGAGTATTTTTGCCAATCTGAAGGGCCCTTATGACCTTTGTTGGAGCACCTTTCCGTAAGGACATCAGCCTAGTATCATACAGTATTTTCTTCTATGGGTGGCCATGCCAAGAAAACCAAAGAAGAAGGCCACCAGAAACCAGGTCTTCTCGCTGATGACCCTTTTCCCTTTGGAAGACACCAAAGAGGGCACCAAAGATGGTTCTCTTTCAAGAGGCATTCAAGGATATTCTCCCTGATACCCTGAGCCTACAGCTCTTTTTTATCCCAAAATTCTTTGGGATATTTCGTTATAGTGAGTGTCTCCTTAAGAGGGATTGGACTCAATGATCCTTCTCGCTCTGCACATCAAAGCTTTTGATATTTCTTGATGTGTGAGCAGGTGGACCTTGTTCTTACTGTTTTCTAATATTTGTTAACCACTTAGAATCGGCCCAGCACCAAGTCAGAAGTAGAGACATTTATTAAATAAATAAGTTCCTAAAATGCTCCCAAACAACTCCCCAATTAAAAAATAAAATAAAATAAGTCACTGGAGGATACAAGGGGCCTTTCTCAACAAGAAGGAAAGAAACAAGGAAAGATAGCCTAGGTATGTGAAAGTGTTGAAGGGTTTGCAGAACAGGTGTGTGTGTTCGAACCTTCCAACCTATGGTGGTTCTCTTCCTGATCTAGATGGGCATGTAAATATGTCCGCAAATGCCTCTTGGTCTGGAAAAATATCTCTGAAATACCCACTTGGGGCCCCTTTTGTGAGGGCAGGCAACCAACGGACCTCTTTGTTGTTTGGGCATAGCTTCCATGAGTCTACTGGTCAGATAAAAAAAAACTAGCAATGAGAAATGATAGAATTTGCCCTTGAACTCCAGGGTAGCACCTGGCATGTGGATTCCCTGTGTGGCAGGTTGCCTCCTTGTAGAAAATGATAGGAAGGCTGCACCTGGAATATTGTGTACAATTCTGGTCACCGCATCTCAAGAAAGACAGGGTGGAACTGGAGAAGGCGCAGAAGGCAACAACTAAAATTATTACTGAGGTGGGGACCTCCCTTATGAGGAAAGGCTAAAACATTTGGAGCTCTTTAGTCTGGAAAAAAGGCACCTGAGGGGGGATATGATTGAGACGTAAAAAGAATGCAGGGTATGAGGAAAGTGGATAGAGGGACACTCTTATCCGTCTCACAAAATACTAGAACTAGGGGACATCCACTCAAACTGAGGGTTGGGAGAATGAGAACAGACAAAAGAAAACAACTTTTTACCAAGCATGTTAGCAGTCTGTGGAACTCACTACCACAGGAGGTGGTGACGGCACCTGGCCTGGATGCATTCAAAAGGGGCTTGGACAGATTCCTGGAGGAAAAGTCCATCCCAGGTTACAAACCATGATGGAGATGTGTAATCTCCAGGCTTAAAACCAGGGTAATTCAAAGGCCAGATGCAGGGGAGTGGGATCGGGAGACAGATATCTAGTCTCGTGCACTCCCAGATGCATTTGGTGGGGCCACTGTGAGATACAGGAAGTTGGACTAGATGGGCCTTTGGCCTGATCCAGCATGGCTGTTCTTATGTTCTTATGTTCTTATGTCCTTTGCTTTCTGACATTTGCCTTGGCACTGAAGGGGGTCTTCCTGCACCAGAAAACCAGCCAACAGCAGAATTGCTAAAAGCAAGAGATATAAAGCAGGCAATCCTTTGTCTATGTGTCTAACTTCCATCTGTCTATACAGAATAAGTTAAACTGGAAAACGTATTTTTTAATCTTGTTTAAAATGTGCATTCCCGCACTAGATAGTGATACAGATTTTTTTAAAAAAAAAACACTGCACACATATTGCTCCTACTGAACAGGCAGGGGTGAAATACCATTAATTTATCTCCTTCTTTCCTTCTCCGAAATCTTGTTTATCTCCAAATTTCTTGGTAGTCTCATGCCCTCCCTCTGGTGGTTGATGAAGTGCATGGCAGAAGGAAGGAAAAAATAACACGCGGACAGGAAGGATTTGTAAGGATGGGTGTCACACTGCTGAGACGTTATGTTGCCGTGTGGGACCCTTGTACGTTTACAGAAAAGAAACAGAGGCAGTGTTGCACAATTCTCATAGGAAACATACACAAGCCCCATTAGGGTTGACGGCTGAAATCAATTCATTGGTTAAGTTGATTCAGCATCTTGGAACATAGAAAGTTGCCATCTTACAAGACCAAATTATTCCAGGTTCTCACTTCTTTACCAGAAGTGGAACAGGTATTGATTCTCAACCTGTGGGTCCCCAGATGTTCCTGGACTGTAACTCCCAGAAGCCTCCACCATTCGCTATCCTGGAAGGGATTTCTGGGGTGTTGCAGTCCAGGAACATCTGGGGACCCACAGGTTTAGAAGCACTGGTGAGGTGACATACAGGGCTTGTTGTTGCTGTTGTTTGCTATTTGCTCATTCTAGCCCAGCTTCTGTTGATTGTGATGGTCCCCAGAGCCAGCTACACTCACACTGAAAGAAATTGAACCTCCCGTGCCTTTTATTGTTTGATATGTACAATATCTGTATATTGTATGACATTATTCTTTATTGTTTGTATGCTTATGCTGGGAACTTCCAGGAGAGTGCCCAGAGCTGAAACAATAAATAAGGAAAGGGGTGAGATCATCATCATCATCATCATCATCATCATCATCATCATCATCATCATCTTATAACTGCAGGACTGGAAGGGATCCTCTTGATCATCTAGTCTAGCCCCACGCAAGGAGGAACAGTGCGAGGGGTGAACCAAACTTCCAACCTCGGGCTACGCACCCGAACCCTAAATCACTGATGCATAAAATGTCACAATACTTTAAAGAATACCAGATTTGTTTTTTGTGTGAGCTTTTGTGAGTCAAAATCCACTTAGTCACATTTTGACCTTAGGGATGGGCACCAAATAAAAACGAAATGCTGTTTCATCATTTTGTTAGCTAACGAAACAAAACAGGGAAGCAGCATTTTGTTAGAAATGAAACAAAACGGTGATTTTTTCTGTTTAAAATGAACCAATTATTTTTGTTGTAAAATGGCTCCTTTGGGTCCTAGAGGCATCATATATGATGCCTCTAGGACCCAGGGCCCCCATTTTAAGAGTAACAAATTGATTTGTTACTCTTTCATTTCATACAATTTTAAACAATCATTTCCAACTAAACAAAATGAATCACGGGAGAATGAAATGAAACAAAATGAAACACAATTTTTCCATTCCATGCCCATCCCTACTTGACTTCATCAAAGAAACCCAACATTTTGCCCTTCGCTTTCTCTCTCTTTCTCTCAATTTCTCTCTCACACATTTTTCTTTAGTATTTGTTGTTTTCCCTTTAATTTAGTCATCTGCTGAGAAAGATGAAAATGGGAATTATGTTTTGTCAGGAAGAGCTGTCCACATTGGCACAGAAGGATACAGATGTTTCCAAGCTACAGCAACTGTTACATTGTTTTGAGAAGCTAAAGCACTGAATGGGTTGTTTGTGTCTTCCTTAGCAGTGTTCCATTGCTGCACATGAATCTGAAGCACTGAATGGGTTGTCTGTGTCTTCCTTAGCAGTGTTCCATTGGTGCACATGAATCTGAAGCACTGAATGGGTTGTCTGTGTCTTCCTTAGCAGTGTTCCATTGCTGTGCATGTATCTCCTTTGCAGAAGAAGAGAATGATGGAGACAGTTAGCACAAATTATGGAGAGCCTGAATGGGGCAAGAAGGTTCGGGTTCAGGTGAAGACTCTTTTGGGGCTTGAAGTATCCTAACTGAGAAACATCCTCGAACTAAAACAGCTCAAACACATGAAAACGAGTCCCTGATTGAGTATTCCTCCCATTCTTATTTATAAATGACCTTTGATGGGGCCACACCGGGTTGTGACTGCTGAGAACAGACAGACCCATGACAATTTGAGGTTGTGAAGGCCATGCACGCAGAAGTGCACCATCAGCGCTTCTTTCAGATGAGCAATACGAGAAGCGCCCCTCCCCGCGCACGATGCTCATGTTCAGGCTGAGCTCAATGTGCTTCAGCAGAATCTCCAAACCTCCCTCCCGCCTCCCTCTCTACACATAAATGAGCAACATCTTTCAGATCGCAGAAGTAAAAAGAGCAGGGGGGGGGGGGATGAAAGGGGATGTAAAGGGAAAAGAAGTTTTTTAGTTTGCAGTTTTCACTCAGAGAAGCACTTTCCCCCCTGATGAATACAGAGGGAAGCCATTAAAGGCCTTCACGTCAGCTGGAAAATGCTACCCAATGGGCACCTTGATCCAGAGGATTCTTCCGGTGGCTAGCATGAATCATCTTAGGCACCAGGGAAAGGTCCCCCCTTGCCAGCTGTCGAGGGACATCTCATGGCATACTTGAAAAAGACCACTGGGTGCAAAACACACTCAGGGCAAAAAGAGGGGGTGGATCCATGCTTTGGAGGGTCCACCCTGGATCTGTTCTTCTCTGTGTGACTGGATGCACAGCTTGTCATACATCACAGTTAGTGCAGCATTGGACACACAAAGGAGAGGCCGCTGGCAAGGGGGAAATGATATAGCTGTTCCTTTTACATGATTCGGTCCATCGGTGAGACTTTTCACTCCATCTTGGTTGTGTTGTCTTGACTTCATTGACTGGTCAACTCTTTCCATTTCTTCTTGCATTCCTTCCCCTGATAGGTGTGTTCTCCCCTCCTCTGTGTGTCCAAAAAACTGCATTCTGCACAGGGGCCTCTCCTGCTGGCTAGTGTGTTTATCTAACCCCACCCCACTCACCCCCTTCCCACACAGGTTTTAGGTAGTCATGTGTTCAAAATGCATACACAAGTGTGTTTATTTCTACAAATGGCAAAAAAACACCCTTGCTGATATGGATATTCCTCGGTATATATGCTAGGTCTCGCAATGAGGGTTGTGGAGGCTCACATTTGGACACAAGGCACAGGATATTTTTTTGAATTGGGCGAGGGGACGATCCGTTCATCTTCCATTCTGACAGATCCATATCTCCAGATTCTTAAATGTGGCTCACCAGGAAAACAGCCCTAGCCAGGAAGCCTTTGTGTTAGGTGGATCTCCAACAATGGACTATTATGGGATTTCTTATCCTCCACCACCACCCCCAATTCCTTTAAAAGGACCCAAGGAAGATAATATTTAAAGCATTTAACTGTGGTTTATATCATTAAAAGACAATATTATAGCTGAAACAATAAGAGGTATCAAACACAATGCAGTGCAATGCATAACAGTCTGTTGAAATGTGACTCATGTAGCCAGCCATGCGGCTACTAGTCACTCATGTAGGTAGTCATTCAGGGGAAGCTTGCCCAAAGAGAAAAGTCTTGGCCTGTTTGAGAAAGGACAGCAAAGATAGGGCCAGGCTGGGGGAGGGAGTTCCAGAGTTCCAGAGTCTGGGAGCAGCCCCAGAGAAGGCCTTCTCCCGTGTCCCCACCAAGCACACTTGTGAAGGCCTGAGACCTTCCAGGTCCTAACGTCTATTTCCAAACATCAGCTGTCCTAGGGAACACTTGCTTTATACATCCCTCTGCTAAAGAGAAAGTTGTGTTGTCCTATGCCCGTGTCATCAGTTTCCCTGAACTGGGAAAATTTCCTTCTCTAGGATGAGAATCCCCAACATGGCTGCGCTAGTTGCCACTTAGGCTCTACAAAGGTATTATACCCTTCTCCTCTGCCATTGTCCTCCCCAGGGCCCTTCTCTGCTGCCTGTGGGTCTCTCTCTCTCTCTCTCTCTCTCTCTCTCTCTCATTCCTCATGCACGCACACACATACGGGCCATGAAAGAGAAAGCTTCAAACCTGGCAATGTCAGTGTGGGTTGAAGGGATGGATCACAGCCAACTTCTATCCCAGCGGACGGCAGGCGGGGGAGAGAAGACTGCATTTTCAGTCCATTTACATAGGAGAGAAGAGAGAGAAAGAAGCAGATGACAGGATTCCTTTGGGGAGCTTGCCTGCCACGGCGCTTCATAGCTTTGACTCACGCAGGGATGACTGGAAACTACCTGGTTTGCAGCTCTTCCGCTTCGGCTCTGGAATTCAACTTCAGAATTGAATCCCGTCCCATGTGATTCGGTTCGGTTGCACTTTGAAAACTGCCAGGAGGAGAGCTCAGGAGACCAAACGGGTGCTCCATCTCACTTAAAGAGCCTGGCCATCAAGAAAGTCCGCAGCTGTATACATCCTTCAATCCTTACTACCACCATTGACTGAAATGGTTCTTTTTAAAATCTGCTGTATACAGCCAGAGTTGTATTTTCATTTTATTTGTTTTTTGGTTTGTTCACTTCTCATTGCCCTATTGTGTGGTTGTTTGCCTTGTTGTGAACCGCCCAGTGAGGCCTTTGCTACCAGTTGGGTGGTACATAAATCCAATAAATAGGTAAGTAAGTAAGTAAGTAAGTAAGTAAGTAAGGAGAGAGAGAGAGAAAGAAAGAGAGAGAGAATCATAGTATCATAGAATCATAGAGTTGGAAGAGACCTCAATGGCCCTCTAGTCCAACCCCTTGCCATGCAGGAACCCCCCATCACAGCATTTCTGACAGATGACCATCCAGCCTCTGCTTAAAGACCTCAAAAGAAGGAGAGTCCACCACCTTCCTTTGTGGCAGCCTATTCCACTGCTGAACCGCTCTAACTGTCGTGAAGTTCTTCCTAACGTTTAAATTGAATTGAATCTAGTTTGAGACCATTGCCCCGCGTCCTAGCTATCATATCCCCTTCTCAGCCTTCTTTTTGTAAGACTAAACATTCCCAGCTCCCTAAGGATGAATAGATAGATAGATAGATAGATAGATAGATAGATAGATAGATAGATAGATAGATAGATAGATAGATAGATAGATAGATAGATAGATAGATAGATAGATAGATAGAATCGATCTATCTATCTATAAAACTATTATATCTATCTTGATGCACTGTATGGCACAGAGAGCTGGACTGCGACAAGGGGTATAGGGTGCTGCCTCCATGCCATGAAAATCTGTATGCTCTGCTAGCTATTGGGTACCTACCTACTCAACCACTTCCCAATACTGCCCAACAGCATCTAGGTGTGATATTACTTACAGAGAAAGATGAGAGAAAGCCAGAAGATGAGAGAAAGCCTCTGAGGGCATGTCCTCAAAGCAGCACCTTCCACCATTGCCAAAAATGCATCTGAAAGTTGATGGCCAGTGGCCACGTGGGCAACCAAAAAGAGAGGGAAGGACACTGTCCATAAGGACATGCAAATTAACAGGCTGCAACCTGAAGATGTGGTCAATGGGGCAAGGTGGCGTTTCAGGGTTTGAGCTTGTGGGAAAACGCTAAGGAGACACATGTATATATTTAACAGGAAAGTTAAGGAACAAGATCTTGGCTCAACTATTTCAGATACACTCTCACTAGAGTCTGAGCTGAATAAACGTATAGGTAAAGCAGCTACTATGTTTTCTAGACTAACAAAGAGAGTATGGCTCAATAAGAAGCTGACAGAACATACAAAGATACAGGTCTATAAAGCTTGGGTACTGAGCACACGTTTGTATTGCAGCGAGTCTTGGACCATCCATGCCCGACAGGAAAGAAAGCTTAATACCTTCCATATGCGCTGTCTTAGGCAAATATTCAACATTACCTGGCATGACAAAGTTCCAAAGAGCATAGTCCCGAATCGAGCTGGAATCTCTAGCATGTACACTTTATTGAAACAGCGACGCCTACGCTGGCTTGGACACGTTGTGAGAATGGATGATGACCGGATCCCAAAAGATCTTCTGTACGGAGAACTAGTGCAGGGAAAGTGCCCCAGAGGGAGACCACAGCTGCAGTGTAAGGATATCTGTAAGAGGGACTTGAAGGCCTTGGGAATGGACCTCAACAGATGGGAAACCCTGACCTCCGATCGCACTGTCTGGAGGCAAGATATACAGCATGGTCTACATAAATTTGAAGAGGCATTTGTCCAACAGGCAGAGGAAAAGAGGCAGGCATGGAAAGAATGAAACTCGAGGACCGGGCAAGAAACAAAATACATCTGTCCCCAGTGTGGTAGAGACTGCCATTCCCGAATTGGTCTATTTAGTCACACTATGTGTTGTTTTTAGGATCTCTACTCCAGGCATGATACCATAGTCTTTCGAGACGGAAGGATGCCAATGGTAAGGAACAAAAGACAGTTAAACAAAGAGCACAATATTGTGGAGCAAGGAATAACAGATGAAGTAAGGATCCATCAGAGTTTGGAGGAAAGGAAAGAGACCACTACCAAAGGGATAATGTGTAAATCAATAAGAGTTAGATTCTTAGCCCTAACCAAAGTAAGCCGGTTCAATCAATGGCTCTTACAAAAGTGTTGACTTCAGATCTGTTCATTCAAAGGGTCTAGCTGACTATCAACAACTGGATTTAGCCTCAGGAAATCAGATGGGGAAAAAACCCAGCTGGAACAAACAGATTTTTACAGCCTGTCTAAAAAGTGTGGTTGGCCAATCCCCGTGTGTTGAGGGAAGTTGACAACTGTGGTGCCGCAATCTAGAATGTTCTGTCCCCAGGGCCAGATGAGTCCTTATATTCTTCCCCAGTATTATTTTCCCCAGTGTTGTTTTCCCCAGTGTTCCTTGACTACAGTTCCCATCCCTTGAGCCTTGCCATGCCACAGATGATGGCACTGGTACCATGACAGAAATGGAGGGAGCCATGTTGAGAAAAATCTCTTTCTTGAGCTGTCTGTAGTCTCCCATTACCTCAAGGCCTTCAGTGCTAATAAATAGATGATGGTGGAGTGATATAGATTTCAAACACATATTGTCACCATCCTCAGGTCTGTGGTGGAGCAACAGAAGGAAACCTGTGTTTGATTAGTTGATCAGCTTTGTGGAAGGGGATTTTGTAATTTATTTTGTTTCTTGTGTGTGACGTGAGGCAGCCTTTGTGACTTCTTCTTCAAGAACCCCCCAAAGGCACCTCTGTTGAGATTTTGATGATGTTGCTAATGAATTGACAGATTGTGTAAAACACAGATAATTGACTACTAGCATTCTTTAACTGACTGGCAGAAACTCTTGGCGATCGTCAGCATTCTCTACTATCATTACCATATAATAGTAAAACAAGGGCAGTGACAGATAATTTAAAATTACTCCTGGTGATAGACAAGGGCAGATGCTGGTGGTTACATAGGTGCTTCTCCTGGTAGCGAAATCAAAATGTGCAGCCAAGCTCTTTCTCAATAACTGGCACTTTCAATCTCAATAACTCAAACTGAGAGATTATTAGTAATTAATAACGGAAATAATTTTAAAAAGGTTTAATTTCCTTACAACTCAACAGATCAAACAGCAAACTGACGAGCATGGCTGCTTTCAGCAGCAGACTTCAACAAACACTAGAAAGAGAGGTGCGGCTGTTTATGAAATCAGAGGCAGGGAAGGAATTATTGGTTAGCACTGGATAAATTAACAGTCACTCCAGCATACAAGGACAAAACGAGACAATGTCCCATCAATATTCCCCCATAGGACAGCCCCCCTTTGTCCCCCCCCCCCCGATATTTTCAGAAAGAGTACAGAATCACTCATGCGAATCAGAGTAGCCATGGATGAGACCATGTGTCTATCTCCTACTCCTGCTTTGGTACTTAAATCCACATCCTAATGAAAGTTATGCAACATTGAGAGCATGGGGGAGATTGCCGACCCCTGAGGCACCCCACAAGAGAGTGTCAAGGGAGATGAAAAAACACCCTCTAAGCTCACTCGCTGAACCCGGCCCTCGAGGAAGGAGCGGAGCCAGCCAAAGGCTGGACCCATGATCCTCACCTCAGAGAGCCGGCCCAGGAGGAAACCATGGTCAACGATATCAAAGGTCACTGACAAATCGAGAAGGACCAGCAGAGTAGAGCAACCCCTGTTGGCCCTCCTCAACAGGTCATCCTGCAGTGTGACCAGGGCAGTCTCAGTCCCATGACGTGGCCTGAACCCGGACTAGAAAGGATCCAAGACGAGGTTGTCCTCCAGGAACGACTGGAGTCACATGTTGGCAACTCACTCCACCACCTTGCCCAAGAAGGGAACATTGGCTATAGGACGATAATTGGACATATCGTCCACAGCCAAGCCAGGTATTTTAAGAATGGGCTTCACCACCGTCTCCTTCAGCCGAAAGGGAAAAATCCCATCCCTGAAGGAGGTGGTGGTGATGGTAGCAGCCCACTCTGGCATGCTCCCTCCGGTGATTTTAATCAGCCAAGAAGGGCAGGGGTCGAACGGAGAAGCCACCAGCCTGCGGTGAGCCAGCGCCCTGGAGGCCTCACCTGGAGTAACAGGCCCAAACTCAACAAACCAAGGAGACAGAGGGGCTGCAGCACTGACCATGCACGGGGGTAGGTCAGTACAACTGGAGTCCAGATCAGAACGGATGGCCTCTATTTGAATTTAAAATAGGCTGCGAAAGACTCATTAGTGAAATCACTAGGAGGAGGCCCTGGCAGACCAGGAATGGTGAGGTCTCGAACCATCTGGAACAGTTCTGCCTGGCGATTCGAAGCCCCACCAATTCTCAGGGAGGCAAAAGATCTTTTGGCATCCCTGATTGCTCTGACATAATGTCTGGTCAGTGCATGAACCGCAGCCTGATTTGATTCCATCTGATCCTTCCTCCATCTGCTGTCAAGCCTTCTCCGCTCTTGCTTCATCACCCGCAACTCTGCAGTAAACCACAGACAGGAGTGGGCTCTGCATCGGATGACGCGCTTGGGGGCGATCCAGTCAGAGCTTGGTATACTAAATTAAGTTGCAGTTGGAGTCAGCCCATGAGGGTCAATGGACGTGACTCGCTCCATCCCCATTGATTCCATGGGCCTAGTCTAGTGCGATTTACTAGGATAAGCAACAGGATTTGGGCCACTGTGGTTTTACTCTCCTCTCTTTTTTTTCAGTCCTATCATGAGCTGTCTTGAGGGGACAAGGAAGCCGTAAGCATTCAAGTGGTCAATTCAGAAACGGGCTTCTTTTAACAATCCCTGACAGGAGAACATTCATTTAATGCAGAAGGGAGGATCCCACCAGGCTGCGGTGTTAACAATGAAACATTGTAATCTATTATGAAGACTAGGTGGCTGTTGATCAATATGGCCAAGTCAATAATAGCTTTTGATTCTGGAATATTAGGCGGACTGTCAGATTTGTGTTTATTGGAGCTTTTTACAAACGAGTGGAGGCGGTGACCTGAACGAATAGGGAACATGGGTGCTGGTGTCCATGCGAGACCTGGCATTTGAAGAGATAAGTGGCTGTCCCACATATTTACTGAAGGGTGATTTTTGAAAGTTTCTCTGCGCTTATATTTATTTATTCAGATTTCACAGTGTCCTTGAAACCCCAGATAGATTGTATTTTCCTCTTTCTCTTTCTCGCCAGATTCTTTTAAAAAAAATAATAATAATTACTTCTGCTTTTATTTATATGCTGAAATGGTTGTTATTACATGATTCCTGAAGCAGTTTCTTGAGATCGGGAGCCGATCAAAAATTAGAGGGAAGGTTGCTGTTGGCAGGATCTGCAGCATTCTTCACCTCTGTCCTCTGCATCTCCCCCTCCTCCCATCACAAAAAAGGGGGGGGAGGTTCCCCATAATATCATTAAACTGACTTAATAACCCTGGAGTGGAAAACTCACCGGTAGACAGTCAAGGTCCCAGTATGGCTGCCATTGTGTTTCATTGGCATCTCAAGTGTGTTATATACAGAGGGATGTGTCTAGTTCAATGGTTTAGGTATCTGGCTGTAGAGCCAGAAGTTGGATGTTCACTTGGGTGAAGAGCCAGCCTGGGTGGCCTTGGGCAAGCTGTACAGTGGTCCCAGGAATAACGCCCAGAAGAAAGCCATGATAAACCACTTTTTATTTATTTATTTATTTATTTATTTATTTATTTATTTAAGAGTATTCTTTACCCCACCTTTCTCTTTGGAAAAAGGACCCAAGGCAGCTTACAGTAATGAGGGTCAATATACAGTCCAGTACAATTAAGACATGTTCAAGCACTGAGAACAAGGAATTGAGGGACATCTTACAGCATTGATAGACAACATCACTTTAAAGCTACAAGGGAACGCAAGCAGTTAAAAGGAGAGCAATGTTCCATCATGTAAAGTTATGAGTGATGGAAACTAACATTAAAAACATAGTGTCACTGTAAACAAATAATGTTATAAGTAGTCATAAACACAAAATCTATGTGATCCTGTAGATTCATATAAAAGACAGATAACAGTAGACCATCATTCAAGGAAAGTTTGCTTGAAGAGAAAGGCCTTTGTGTGTTTCCGGAAGGACAGCAGAGACGAGGCAGTCCTGGCCTCTAGTGGGAGGGAGTTCCAGAGTCTGGGTGCAGCAGTTGAGAAGGCCCTTTCATGGGTTCCCATGAGACGTACCTGTGAGGTTGGCAGGATGGAGAGAAGGGCCTCTCCTGATGACCTTAACATTTCTGTTTATTCTCTCCCTGGAGAACGCTGAAAAGGGTCTCCATAACTCAGAATTGACTCGACACCACATGATTGCTATTATAGCACAGGCCTGGGTTGTTAGGAGATAAAATTGTGCAACTCAGCTTGCGTATATGTCTATGTGTGTATCTGACAGCGATTGGGAGGTGTTACTTACATAATAGAACATTTTAACTGTCAATTGGATTCTGTCTGCTTTTAGCCAATGGGGGCTTGAAGGGGTTAGAAGGACAGATTAGAGGAAGAACCCGTTATGATGAGGCTGATGCGGCTTCTTCTGCTTGCCTGTTAACATTATTATTTTTTTCTGTTGAGAGAGAGTCTTTCTCAAATATGCTCCTCTGCTATTAGTATGTTATAAAGGAAGCTGTTATGAAACTATTCTAAGTCTGTCAAGCGCAAATCTATACCAAGTAAAATGTCCAAGTACTGTTCGTTGTTCTGCATTCTATACAGTGAACATCCTTAAAGTTTGGCTATGATTCAATGAAAATTGTTGCAACTGCTGACCCACACAAGTCCAGTTATGTAAACCAAGGGAGAATCCATTCGGGACATGGGATTCTTTTGACTTACAACATTGTTATTGGAGATGGGCACGACTCAAAAAAATGGTGTTTTGTTTGTTGTTTGTCGTTTAGGGATCCGTTTCGGTTTGTTTTTGTTTTTCATGAATTTTTTGCAAAAAAAAATCGTTTTTGTTTCGTTACGTAACGAAACAAAAAAACGAAAACGAAAATGAAAAATTGCTGTTTCGTTAGCATTCATTACAGTTCAATGTATTTGCCGCAACAAAAACGAAACGCACGACAAAATTTCTGTTGTTTCGGTTCGTTTCATTTCATTTTTGAGACAAAATTCGTTTTTCGTTTTGTTACGTAATGAAACAAAAAAAAACAACGAAAATGAAAAGCAATGTGTAGCCTGCGCACTGTAATCAAAATTGTAAACCGCCCAGAGACTACTTGTAGTGGTATGGGGCGGTATATAAGCAGAACACTTTGCTTTGCTTTGCTTTGCTTTCGTGCCCATCTCTAATTGTTATATTAACACAGGAATGAGTAAAGCATGGCCCACATGCTGCACCTGCGTGGGCTCCACAGAAGCTTCCTTGGCGAATCAAATTAGCCCAAAAAAATATTGTTCCCCCCCCCCTAGCTAAATGACTATGTAAAACTTTTGCAGTCTCATGCTCCTAGCTCGCCACTCCCTAAAAATGGAAGTAGGACTGAACACTTTCTTCCTTTCTCTTTTTTCCCTCACCCATGGTGGGTTTGGGGGCCAAAAATGCCCACCGTGTGCCTAATAACGTTTCCGTGATATATTTTATAAAATGTCCTACCCAGAATTCTCATATTACCTTTGTAAGCCATGCCTCTTTCTTGATAAAGTCACTGCACCTTTACAAGGATATTCCATCTAACAGAAAGCATTTCTATGCAGAGATACTGTGGTCATTTTCTCGGGGACACGAGGAAAACCTGAGATGGAGTTCCATTTAATAGTATCTATTTTTTTTAAAAAAACCTTTGTTCTTTTTAAATTCTTTCTAATGTTGTTCAATGGTATACTGTAAAATTAGATTTTTAAAAAGCAAGGGAGGGAAGGAGGGAGGAAGGGAATGAAGGAAGGAAGGAAGGAAGGAAGGAAGGAAGGAAGAGAAAGGAAGGAAGGAAGGAAGGAAGAAAGAAAGAAAGAAAGAAAGGAAGGAAGAAAGAAGGAAGGAAGGAAGGAAGGAAGGAAGGAAGAAAGAAAGAAAGAAAGAAAGAAAGAAAGAAAGAAAGAAAGAAAGAAAGAAAGAAAGAAAGAAAGAAAGAAAGAAAGAAAGAAGGAAGGAAGGAAGGAAGGAAGGAAGAAAGAAAGAAAGCTCTTCCATATTTCTGTTGAATATAGAGTGGCTCTTCTATATTACCTGTAATCTTAAAAAATTAGCTGGAGTTTCCTCTAATTTCATATATACACATACCCAATCCTTGCAAAAACCATGGATTATTTATCTGAGTATTTATTTATCTGAGGATGGTGACCTGTACCAACTAAAACTGTGTGATTCGTAGGGGATTGGTGACTGTCATCTCAAGATTTCCCAAAAAGGTTTGTGGCCATTTTGGCATCTGAGGGACATGGAATCCTATGCCGTGCTATTGTCTGTGAAGATTCCCAGTCATCCAGGTGAGGTTATCTGGAAGTTGAGTCATGGCACTGGACTTGTTTTTCTTGAGAGATTGAAAGGTTTCGCTGCTCATCCAAACAGCTTCATCAGTCTGAAGCCATTTCAGACTGATGAAACTGCTTGGATGAGGAGCAAAACATTTCAATCTCTCAAGAAAAAGAAGCCCAGTTGCCATGACTCTACTTCCAGATATGCAGTGCTACTACACTTCCTGCACAGGAAGGAATCTGTCCTGCACAGGATTCATCAGCAAAGGACAGAAAGTGGCGCAGTAAGTGGAAGGGTCCTATACAGAAACAATAGCCCTTTCCCCCCAAAAGAAAAACAAAAAAAAGAAGGAGCAACAAGTGCTCATTTTCATAGGAAGCTGGGAGTTGTCACAGCTGCGGGACAAGCCTCAACAGGAACGTGGGGCAATGGTCTCAAACTACAGGAAAAGAGATTCAATTTAAACATTAGGAAGAATTTCAAGACAGTTAGAGATTTTCGGCAATGGAATATGCTGCCACAAAGGAGGGTGGTGGAGTCTCCTTTTTTTGGAGGTTTTTAAGCAAAAGCTGGATGGCCATCTGCTGGGGGTCCTCTGATAGGGGTTCCTGCATGGCAGGGGGTTGGACTAGATGGCCCTTGAGGTCTCTTCCCATGATTCTATGATTCCATGATTCTATGGTTCTATTGCCAGTAAAAAGACATTTTGCAAGGACTTGTCACTTCCATACGTGCAAACATCACCACACCCACATCCTCTTTGCTCCAAAACTGGTCATCAGAAACACCAAGATGTAGCGGGACTAAGTCGATGTAGATCAGGCATGTCCAAACTACAGCCCTCCAGATGTTTTGGACCACAACTCCCACAGTCCTTTGCCATTGGCAATCTAAGCTAAGAATTCTGGGAGTTGTGGTCCAAAACATCAGGAGGGCCAAAGTTTGGACATGCCTGATGTAGATGCATCATCCCCAAAGTGGTTGTGAATCTGCATAAAGATGCAGATGTTAATTGACACATCTACAGGTGATATTAAAAATGTTTCCCCATAAATTTCCAATGGGATGGTCACCGCCTTACCAGGGTCAATAACTGCCAGGTGACTGGCATGCATGCTAAGTCCGATGTTGAGATTTTGTGGACACTGTCAAGGTCTGGTTTAGTTTCTGTATGATGCCTTGTCTTTAAGACAATGTTAGGCTGGATGGTCTTTCAAACAGAGGACAGCTTCAGAAAGAAGCAGATAGCCACTGAAATGGCGAATTGTCCGCTATAAAAGAGGACACAAGGCCACCATTGAACTAGTCCATCAGAATTTAGTGCAGGTAGCTCCAGATGAAGCAGAACCAGAGAAATCAATGAGATTAGATCCGGACTAGTCTCTTTAATTGCAGTGGATCTATTTTAAGCTTGATTCACTCAGAATCCAAAAGTGAGTTCTGAAAGACGCGTGCCTCTGCATGAGGGCCAGAAGCTTATTTAGCCATTGATCTATGTCAGGTTTCCTATCCAATTTATCCAAAAGACTTATTCCCGGAAGCTTCTCTGTGCACAGATTCTAAAGAGCTTCTCCTGGACAGCTAGAATTGCGATAAAATTAACTTGGTTGTTTCTTCAATTAGAAATCT
Organism: Phrynocephalus guinanensis; assembly: GCA_037367245.1. Classification (NCBI taxonomy): domain Eukaryota; kingdom Metazoa; phylum Chordata; class Lepidosauria; order Squamata; family Agamidae; genus Phrynocephalus; species Phrynocephalus guinanensis. The sequence continues at coordinate 120,410,317 of CM074738.1, forward strand.
CCATAGAGGCTTGCATTTGTTTGCCTTCACACACACACACACACACACACACACACACACACACACACACACACACACACACACCACCACCACCACCACCACCACCACCACCACCACCACCACAAACATGGAGACTTAGTCATTAGGCAAAACATTAGTTCCACTCACCAACAACCAAATAAATCAAAATGCGTTTCAGTCCACTTTAGTGCTTTTCAATTAACTCTAATTCTTTTTCAATGAAGCTACAGGTGATGGTTTCACGGCATTCCCATGGTATCCAGGACATAACTAAAGGGTTCTTGGTGGCCATTGTATAGGCATTTGTTGAGTGTGGGCTGAAGTGGTGACAGCTGTCAGCCTTGACAGCTTTAAGAAAGGATTGGACAAATTCATGGAGAACAAGGGTATCAATGGCTGTTTTATGGATGCCATGGCCTGTTCTGTATGAGTTCTCTCTCTCTTTCTAAATTTCCTCTTTTTTCTTGGAACTGGATTGATTGTACCAGCCTTATCTTGCTTGCAATGCCATTTGGGGGGGATCTTAAGCAGGTGAAGACATCTGCAAATGGTGAGCCATCTGCAAATGGTGAAGCAAATGGTGAGCCACTGTGTGAGACAGAAGGCTGGACTGGATGGGCTGTGGCCTGTTCCAGCAAGGCTGTTCTTATGTTCTTATGTTCGTAAACTGTTTTTTTTAAAAACTTGTAGCATGGGGGCCAAACCAAACTCAGGGGGCATCTGGTTCCACAGACGAGGTGCGACCACCGAGAAAGCTCGGTTCCTGGTAGTGCTTTTCCGAGCTTCCTTTGGGGTCGGCACCTTCAAGTGTCCCCCCTGAGAGGACTGAACGTTACAGGTAATACTCTGTGGTAGGAGCCGTTTTGACAGACTTAGATGTCAAAGATGTATCTGGCCCTTTGTACACGACCCCTAAAGTCCGCTGCAAATGGCTCCCAGCTCCAGAGCTTAAAATTGTTTCCCCACCAGCTCCGGAGTTTACAGATAATTAAGTGTGACCACGCCCACCTAAGCGCATCCCAGCGCACTTTTCAGGTACCTGCTCTCTGGAGGTGAAAATTCCTGATGCGGATATAACGTAGTGACTGCCTGGCTCTCCTTGCTTCTGTTTGTTCTTTATTTGCCCCCCGCCTCTTTAAGAGATCTGAATGCAGTGCCGGAAGCAAAGCGAGATGGCAGAATGGAGGTGAGCGGCATTCTTTTCTTCCTTTTTTTCTCCCTCCCCTTATGCAGCCAGCAGCCAGGGGTGCGGAGGGGGTGGGAACGCAGGAACAGCGACAAACCCCTAAGATCTCTGGTCCGAATTTAAGTGGCCAGCGGATTTTAGGGGTCGTGTGAAAAAGCCATTTTTGGGGAGGATGTTTTTAAAAAGCAACCCCAAAGAGAGAAAGAGAGAGAGAGAGAGAGAGAGAAAGGTCCTAAAACAAGAAAAATGTGCTGCAGCTCCTGTTTCGCTTTCCCTGCTGCAGTATTGATGTCAAACTTGGGAAAGGAAACTGGCAACGTAAACAGGCAACTAATAGAAATATTAAAAGGGTTTGATCTCTGCAGCAGTGTTTGGCTGCCTCCCTGTTTTGGGCCATGTTTTGGCCGCAGACAGTCTCCTGCAAACTGAATTTCGAGGGGGTTGTTGGCAGCCGGCCACCTGATGCCTGGATGATGCAACCTCAGTGCAAGGAGAGTTTTCCATGCCCCTACCCATTTTTTATTTACAAAAATAAAAAATGCCCATTGTCAGGACAGGCAGATGGTGGAAAAGGAAGCCTTGGTATATTAGAAGGTCCTGTGTCTGTCTGCATAATTGTGTTCATGTGTTAGTAAGGCTTATATATTCACAACTTCATACAAGTGCTCCGTCACATGTCCTTTAGAATGCTGATTAAATTTCAAGATAAAGCATTTCCAAATGTCTTGTCCCCAAGGCCACCGGGCTTTAAAAAAAAATCTGGTTATGCCCCCTTTAGCGAGTTTTCCAAGACCTACCAGAGATGTTGGGATTTTTTTGCTCCAGTAAAAAATCGAGCCAGAAGTCCATGGGAACTCGCATATGATCTGGTTTTCTGCCCCCCCCCCCAGCCCCAACCAGCTCATCCTGGGGCTCTTCGGCACTTAAAAAAAATAATCCCCCCCACCAGTGCTGATCAGCTGGCCTTCGGACGGTCAACGCTGTTTGTTTGTTTGTTTGTTTGTTTGTTTGTTTGTTTGTTTGTTTCTAATGCCACCTGCTGGCCCTGGGGCTTGTCTGGACTTTTAAAAAAAATCTTTGTCCATGGGAACGGAGATCCCACATCTTCAGTCATGTGACCAAGAAAGAAGAAAAGCTGGACATTCACAATATCCAGATCTTCCCCCTGGTGAGATAGCAGCCTAAGGCTGCCTTCATGGCCCTCTTCCTTTCCCACGTCTTCTGTCACAACAACCTTATGAGGTAGGGCATGACTGACAATGGAAAATAAGTGCCTGAAGCCTGCTTGACAAGCTTCCTGATTTAGAGAAGGCTAGGCTTGGGTCTAGCACCTAGGGGCCCTAAGCACATCCTATCTCCAGTATTCCTGCTAAGAAAACTCCATGGACCCAGAGTCACGAAGAGTCGGTCACAAGTATAATGACACAACACAACACAACACACACACACACACACACACACACACACACACACACACACACACAAAAGCTTGGGTCTTTCCAAAATAAAAGTTGGGTAATTGGTCTACCATATTCACTTGTGTGTGTGTGTGTGTGTGTGTGTGTGTGTGTGTGTGTGTGTGTGTGTGTGTGTGTGTGTGCGTGCGTGCACGTAAACACAAACACACACGTGCACACACACACACAAATACAAGTAATGTTGTGAGCCAGAAGCCCATTCATTCGTTCATTCATTCATTCGTTGGTTTAAAAATGATTATGCAAATGCAAAAGGAGTTTTAAAACTACCACACTAAATACATAAGCAAGCCCAAAACACATTGAGTGTGGTAGGGCACAAGGATCCATTAAAAAAACCCACTCAAGCACCCAGTCACTGTGGGGAAGCTTGCCTGAAGTGAAAGCTCTTTGCCTTCATGCAGAAGGACAGCAAAGATGGGGCCAGGCTGGCCTCTTGTGGGAGGGAGTTCCAGAGCCCTGGGAGCAGAGGAAGCCATGACCCCACCAGAGAAGTAAAATGAATTGTTAGTCTCAATCTCTGTAGAACGGTTCTGTTAGGACTTCTCTTGGAGCCCTTTCCAGGATCCTAACTACTGAGCTGCTTCTCCTCTTTTGATCTTTTTTTCCACACATGGGATCCAGTGCCTGAGGTAAAAGCAGGTCCAGGTTTTTGTTTTAAGAGAAGGCACTTGGGTCAGGTCAGTGTGCAGGCCCTCACCCGTTTATATCATTTGTGATCTCCAGGGCATCTGTTGTGGCTCACTTTCTCACTGCTGACTTGGCTGGTTCCATTCTTAACACTGTTCAGTGGCTTTGCCCCCAATCTTATAAACATAGAGTTGCCGAATGGTCATCCAGCCCTGTTTGAAACTCTGTATCTGGCAAGCCACTCCCAGTATTCCTGCCAAGAAAAACTCCATGGACATGGGGTCATGAAGAGTTGGTCACGACTGTAACAACACAACAACAATAAAAGAGAACCGGCCACGTTGTGAGATAATCCATTCCTCTCCTATCTTGGGAAAAGTTTCAGTTTGGATCTCTCAATTCTACCATCTGTGATCAGAAAAATAACCTTGCTAAGTTTGAGGTGGCTGGCCATACTGGGAGTTGGAGCCCAGAAAGTAACTTTGCAGGATCCGGCCCATGGCCTGGAAGGCCCTGGATGCTGCAGGTTACAGTCCAGCTCAAAAAAAAAAAAAGTTGCACTAATCCCGAAGCCCTGAGTGCTGTTTTGTTATTCCTGAGCCATCTCATCCTTTCCTCTTTCCGCAATGCCACCTGGGAACCAGCAACTCCAGCTATGAATACCTTTGAAACATTAAAACCACGTGAGGGTCACATTCCAATCCATTCTGGCTGATCTCAACTGAACAAGGCTTTCTTCTCCCCCACCATGGGAGCGGAGAAGAAAGCCGTTTACCTTGTTGTCTCCTCTGCAATTATTGCCTTTGAACACAATGGCAAATTTGTTGTTGTTGTTGATTGCCTTTGTTATGCAAATTGGACAGCCCGTTTTCCGTGGGCTGCCCCCTCCCTCCATCTGTGGGTTTTTTTCCCCTCCCCTCAGCATAAAGGGGAATATTATGCATTTAGTTCCAACTGATCATTGGTTTTTCCCTCTGAGATTTCCTCTAGCGATTCTCTTTGCCGGTCGCTGGGGGAGGCTTTGGAGACAACATTTCAAATTCCAACTTTGTTGCTGCTATTTACTTCTCTCTTTTCTCTTCCTTTTCTTTTTTTTTCCGTCGTAAAAGGGCATTGTCAATAGGTCTTATGCAGCTCTTGTAAAACCCATTTAGGAATTTAAATCTCCACTAAAACACAGAATTTATGTCTGCTTTTATGATTTACGAGTCTGTATGCCTAAACCCCACTTTTAATAGCTGGTACATTGATATGCCCAGCCATCGGCTCGGTGTTTTCTCCAAACCTTAAAGTCGCTAGAGCAAAAAATAACATTTTAAGGATTTGATCCATATCGAAACTTCAGGGTCTAGGGAAGAGCTGTTTGGTGTAGAGTCTGGGAAGGCATTGAAGAAAAGATGTGTCCCTTACGGTTGTCAGTTGGGTCATAGGAGAGGCATGCTGAGTTCTTTCTGGTTTCTTCAGGGGTGGGAATTCGTGCCATTCCCCCTCACAAATATGATAGCAATTACTGGTTCCATTGGGAATGAGGAAGCTCCTTCACCTTGAGTATTAAGTTAAGTTCCAGTGGCTGGTAGATCCAGAGCCAATGGGATGACCACCTCAAAACCCTGCTGTAAATTTTCCCTGTTGTTTGATTGTCGTCGTCACCCCACCCCACCCGCCACGGTGGAATGAAGAGGCCAGACTCAGATGTGGGATTAACTCAGGCCACACTTTATTTGAAATAAACCAGAACTACAACTTGCCATGCAAACTCAGGAGGGGGCTGCTGTAGTGTGGGTTATTGATCAGAACCACGAGGTCTCCCGGGACCCCTCCAACCATCAAGCTTTTGGGTGAATCAGAACCCCCTGGGAGTGCGGTCCACCAGACAGGACCCCCATGACTGGTAACCTCCATACCCAAACCCCTGCTGAAACCTCAAGCTTCAGTCTCAGTAACTCTTGGCCCGACAGGGCATCCCATCACATCCTTCCCCTGACGCTGTAATCTCCTGATCCACAGCATCCTGAGGTTGGACGATCTAGGATTGGACTCACCAGCTGTATTACTCCCTGCACTACCACCCAGTGTGACCAGTATAACCCTAAGCAAACCCACCTGGTGTCCGTGTGGGATAGGCGAAAAATCCCACTCCCTGTAAGCCAATCTAGGAATGGGTAAAAAATTCCTATCCGGCCTAAGAAAGCAAAGTGTTCTGCTTATATACCGCCCCATACCACTGCAAGTAGTCTTTGGGTCGTTTACAGTTTAATTACAGTATGCAGGCTACACATTGCCCCCCCCCCCCAGCAAGACGGGTACTCATTTTACTGACCTCGGAAGGATGGAAGGCTGAGTCAACCATGAGCCAACTACTACCTGGGATTGAACCCCAGGTCGTGAGCACAGTTTTACCTGCAGTACAGGCATTTAATCACTAGCAATCAGTTAGACTCACTCTGACACCATCAAAGCGGTGGGTGGGTGGGGAACACTCACCGAAGAAAGAGGCTGGTGATGGGAAGGAGTCCTGTTGTATACAGGACCTCCTCCCCCCTCCCTGCTGAGGTAGCGAGATCTCACTCCTCAGTCTCACTGTCTTCTCCGCCAGGGAGCCAAAACAACCCACCTGTTCAGATGAGCCTTTGGGTGAGTCGCCCTTTATTGTTGATTTATTTGTTTTAAATAATTTTACCCCGCCTTTCTCCTTGGAAAGGAGCCAATGTGGCTTACAATACTGAAGGACAATAGACAAAGCTGGAGACAGAGTAAAACAGTTACCAAGAAACATTAAGGGCCATTTTCAAGGCTTAGAACAATGACTGTGAAGAGGCATCGTGCATCATTCAAAAGCTAAGAATGATAAGCAAAGAAATAAAGAACAAAATTGCACTCGGAGAGATGGAGAACTAAAAATAGAAGAGCACAAGTAGTATTACAAATTCAGTTCAAGCAGTAATAATGCATAACAGAGATGGGGACAAACTAAAAAAACAAATCTCCTTTTTATGATGAATTTGGCCAATTTGTCAAAATTTGTCAATCCGTATTCATCATAAATGAAGTCTCCTGATGAATATAGATTGATGAAATTTAGTAAATTTTGATTCATTAATTCATTGGGCGATAAAATGACCCCCAAGGCACCTAGACTCGATCTATTTCGAGGGAAACATCCCTCAACGATCCTCAACAATCCATCCATGTTTTGTGGTGATTGAAGTTTTGATGATTCAGTTATTTACCTGTAAGTAGGGTCTCTCTCTCTCACACACACACACACACACACACACACACACACACAGAGAGAGAGAGAGAGAGAGAGAGAGAGAGAGAGAGAGAGAGAGAGAGAGAGAGAGAAGAAACTTCCCCCAAGGAACTTAGAGACCCCAAACATGCTGAGAATCTTCCTCTGACTGTTCTGTACGATCCCTCCAAATTCCATTGCTGTTGTGAGTTTTTCAGGCTGTTTGGCCATGTTCTGGAAGTTTTTCTTCACTGAGTTAGTGAGGCACAGAAGGGAAACAAACTCCCCGCCTTTGGCTCTGTGGGCAGAGACCTAAACCTCGTGGCACAGTGGTTAAATGCCTGTACTGTAGGTAAAACTGTGCTCACAACCTGGGTTCAATCCCCGGTAGCAGGCTCAAGGTTCACTCAGCCTTCCATCCTTCCGAGGTCGGTAAAATGAGTACCCAACTTGCTGGGGGGGGATGTGTAGCCTGCACACTGCAATTAAAAATTGTAAACTGCCCAGAGACTACTTGTAGTGGTATGGGGCGGTATATATGCAGAACACTTTGATCGTTCCATGGTTGTGCTGTTATCCTATATAAACTGTCCAATTAAAATAAATAAATAAATAAATAAATAAATAAATAAATAATATCAAAATAAAATACATAACATCAAAATAAAATGCCCATATTTGAAAGTACTATTCGCTCAGCCCAGGAAGTTGCACTAAAGTAAGCCCATTGAACCACTGTAAGGTTCATTGATTCCTATTTGAATCAATAGAAGGTATGGAGTAGTTGCCTGGTTTGACGAGCCTACTCTAGAGTAACTACTGGGCTCAGCAACAGGATTTCATCTACAAATTGCTAAAATTTGCCCAACAGGGAGAGGGGGCGGAGAAACGTACATTGGTACTTTAACCAGTAAGGAAAAGTTACAAAATCCATGTAAAATTCACATAGTAGAGATAGTGCATGGAAGAAATGTCAATATAGGTAGGAAAAAAGCTGTGTAATCTCCAGGCTTAAAACCGGGGTACTTCACGGACCAGATGCCGGGGAGTGGTATCAGGAGACAGAGATCTAAACTCGTGCGCTCCCAGAGGCATCAGGTGGGGCCACTTGTGAGATCCAGGAAGCTGGACTAGATGGCCCTTTGGCCTGATCCAGCAGGGCCTCTTCTTATGTTCTTATGTTCTTATATTACAAAGCAAGCATGGGAAGAAAATTGGGTGGGGGGTTGTTTGTGTGAAAATTTAATGAAATGAAAAATAGAGAAACTTTAACACCCTCATTTGTAACTTTTTAAAAAACCTCTTGTTATCCTTCATCCGTATTTAAACCCTGAAAAATGAGTTTTTGAAAGGGGTCCATGAATTCGTAACTGGGACGTCTTCCAGGCATCCGGATGTAGCACTCCAGAATGAAGCTGTTATTTGGATGCAACAGCTGGGAGAGTGATTTCTAAAACAGAGCTTCGTTTGTTTGCTTGCTTGTTTGCTTGTTTGCGAAAATTTCTAACCAGCATTTCCACTTGCATAAAAAACATCCAAGGTAGCAAACAATCCAATTAAGTTTCGAAAAAAAATAACAAAGCAAATTAAACAGCAGATTGGAATGACAGATTTTTAAAATAGCAAAACAGGATTTAACCCGATAAATGAAATGCCTACTGTGTTTTTTTTAAAATAGTCTTGAAGAGGGTACAGAAGGAGAGCGATAATTATTTCTAATTGTTGTTTTGAATAAAATTAAGGGACTTGTACTTGTAGATTTCAGGCAGATCGAAAACAATACATTTTTTAAAAATCTGCTAATTAAACTGTGCATAATATATTTCATCATCTTCAAGTAATGAAGCGATTTGGGTTTGATAAGGAACGGAGTAATGCATATATTTCACTTTTTAAACCAGATTTCCTTTGGAAGAGGAATAAAAAAGGCCCTTAAATGTAAGCAAAATCCATTTCCTCATCGCTTCAAATACGTCTACCCTAAGATTGACTTTATAACAACAACAAATAGTTGTATAGTATTTAATCATCATGACAAGCTGAATGTAAACACCCAGAAACATGTGAACAGAGGAAGGTTGATCAGGCCTGAAATACACTGTTTGGAGCTTTTTCTAAGAGGTGGTTTTGTGTTTATACATATCAGGTGCCCTTGAGCTGTTTACTGCTCATTGTGTATCCCCCCTCCCCGAAAAAAGGGGACATGTATGATCCATAGGGAAATGCAGTTCCTTTCTTTTGTTTCCTGTTTAGATCCTTTAATCCTTTTATTTTACTTTAGTATGTCCTTTTTTTCACTGCTTTTTTCAATAGCTGCCCTATGGGATTAGTCAACATAATTTAAAGGTTTATGAATGTTGGCATCTTTTCGGCTCCAAAATGTGAACGGAGAGGAATATTTGGGACCCTGATCCCTGACAGAACACCTTGTTATAGGAGACATTTCTCATCCTGGACACTCTCTGTTTGTACCGTTGCCATCAGGCAGAAGGTATAGATCTATTAGAACAAGGACAGAAAGATTCAGAAAGAGTTTTTACCCATAGCAGTAACCACGCTAAATTCTGTGAAAAACTAAGTTGACGGGTAAATATCAGTGTCGAATGTGTAACATATATATTTTGTGGGGGTTGTGTATGACTGTTGTTGTTTTTTAAATTGTAGTTTTTATGTATTGGGTATGGTTGCTGTCAGGTGAGAGAGTGTAGGGCTGTGTGTGTGTGTATGTTTGGTTTTTATGTCAGTTTTAAATGAATGCATGTGATATTCTTTGTGTGAATGTAGGAGTATGTGTATGGATGTTGGTTCTTTAATGGTAGAGTTTATGTCTTGGATTTTTATACTGGGGTGTGTGAATGAGCTGACTGGATGGTGCTTTTTAATCCTGTTGTATTTTTATACAATGACAACAAATTCTATTCTATTCTATTCTATTCTATTCTATTCTATTCCCAACTGGGACTGGCAATCCAACCCACATATCCCAGGCAGGGAAACTGAAGATGCTGACACAAAAGAGGCCTAAAGAGAGAAAACAAGGAATCAGACCTTAACATAACATAAGATAACATAAGAAGAGCCATGCTGAATCAGGCCAAAGGCCCATCTAGTCCAGCTTCCTGTATCTCACAGTGGCCCCACCAGATGCCTCTGGGAGCACACAAGACAATAGATATCTGTCTCCTGATCCCACTCCCCTGCCTCTGGCCCCTGAAGTACCCTGGTTTTAAGCCTGGAGATGACACATCTCCATCCTGGTTTGTAACCTGGGATGGACTTTTCCTCCAGGAATCTGTCCAATCCCCTTTTGAAGGCATCTAGGCCAGATGCCATCACCACCACCTGTGGCAGGGAGTTCCATAGACTAACAACACGCTGGGTGAAAAAATATTTCCTTTTGTCTGTTCTTACTCTCCCAGCCCTCAATTTGAGTGCATGTCCCCTAGTTCTGGTATTTTGTGAGAGGGAGAAGAGCTTCCCTCTTGGTTGTTGATCTTTGGTTGTGGCATCAGCTGCCTGCCCTTTGCCTGCCCTCCCCCCTTTGCCGGGGACTTGAAAGAAACAACTCAAAGCTCTTGCGAAGACAAACAAGTAAAAACTTGGTGATTCCTGAAGACCTTCCAAACTGTGTCATCCGCACACCGCCTGAAACCAAAGCCAATGATGTTGTTAATTCCCACTGCTTTAAATGCATAGGTATTTCAGACTGTGCTTTGTGTTTAGGTATTGCAGGTTGCTTTGTATATCATTTCATGTTCTTTTATTTTATTTTAGAATTACCGTAAATTGCACTATGTGATTTTCTTTGTGTTATTTTTGTATTGTGAACCACCCAGACTGGCATTCATTTATACATACGTTTGTTTGTTTGTTTGTTTGTTTGTTTGTTTTCTTGGTTTTGTCTGTAAGAGTCAAGATTATATACTCAAAGGCTTTCACAGCCGAGATCTGATAGTTGTGGTGAGTTTTCTGGGCTGTTTGGCCGTGTTCTTCCTGACGTTTCGCCAGACTATGGCTAGCACCTTCCAGCCACAGAATCTGGCAAAACATCTGGGGGAAAAAAACCTTCCAGAACACAGCTAAACAGCCCAAAAAACTCACAACACCTATTGCTTATATCATTAAATGACAATATTGAAAGATTAAAAACTGTAAATATACGCATAACTAAAGACATTAATGGTCATAAACAGGAAGATTTGGATAGAGAATCATAGAATCATAGAATTGGAAGAGACCTCAAGGGCCATCCAGTCCAACCCCGTGCCATGGAGGAACCCCCATCACAGTATTTCCGACAGATGGCCATCCAGCCTTTGCTTTAAAAAAATGGAATTTAAAATGCCATCAGAGAGGATTTCAGCAATGTTCCAAAAGTGATGCAGAAAAGGGTTGGAAAGAAAATGCAGCTTAGAGAAAGCAGGGGTTTTCTGAAGTTTGCCTGCCCCCACCTACAGATCCACGGTATGCCCTTCAGATGGGCTCACCCGTTTCATCCGTTGAATGATAGTGTTAGAGACTGGAAATTTACCCCCTGCATGTCCAGAACTGTTTCAGTTTGCTGCCATTTTAACTAGCATGGTCCAACCTTTCTAAAATCTTTGGCTCTCTAGTTTGATGAGGCCTTTAGATAAGGCACTCTCTCCAAAGTGCCTGATAGCAGTCCTCCTGAACTGCTGCTGTAGAGTCCTTAAGCAGAGATAGCTCAAGAGCAAATCACAAATTCATACTGAGGAGGGAGGGTTGTGCTTAGTATCAGTGAATGACCCATTGCCCCTCTTGGAGGCATCTGGAAAGAGGAAAAAAAAATACTTAGATTTCTTTTTTATGACCTTTGACTGGTTTTTATTTTCCTGTGTGTGTGTTGTGTCGTTACAGTCATGACCGACTCTTCGTGACTCCATGTCCATGGAGTTTTCTTGGCAGGAATAGTGGAGTGGCTTGCCAGTTCCTACTCCAGGCGCCTACAGCACCTGGTATTCCCTGGTGGTTGCCCAACCAAGTAGTAACCAGGGCTGACCCTGCTTAGCTTCCCAAATCAGGCGAGATCAGATGTGCTGATTGCACACGGGACTAAACTTTGATTATTCTATTTGGGACATATTTGAGACTCACTGGGGAATACAATCCCATGAAGTACTAGTTTCTCTCTATTTAGGGAAAGTGAAGTCTCATCTAGAGAACTGTGTGCACCACACTTTAAGAAGGAAGACAACAAACTGGAGCAAGTTCAGAAGAGGGCAACAAGGATGAGCAGGGGACTGGAAAACCAAGCACTTGGAGGACAGGCTAAAGAACTGCCCATTAGAGATGGGCACGAATAAAAAAATTTGCATTTCGTTTGTCGTTTGTCGTTTGGAGGGTCCGTTTCAGTTCGTTTCCGTTTTTCGCGATTTTTTTGCAAAAAATTCATTTTCATTTTCGTTCGTTTCGTTACCATTTCGTTACCATTTATTTCATTTTTTGTGATTTTTTTAAAAGGATTTTAAGCAATTCACTCATATTGCAGTAACGGAAACGAAACGCACGACAAAATTCCCGGTGTTTCTGTTCGTTTCGTTTCATTTTAGAGACAAAATTCGTTTGTCGTTTTGTTACGTAATGAAACAAATAACGGAAACGGAAACGAAAAATTGTTCGTTTCGTGCCCATCTCTACTGTCCATGTTTAGCCTTGAGAAAAGAAGACCGATGGGAGACAAGAGAACACTTTTCAAATACTTGAAAGGCTGTCCTACAGAGGAGGGGCAGGATCCAGGGTGCAAGACAGGTAATTAGGGGCTTGAGGAGGTCAGATTTCAGTTGGCTATCAGAAAAAAAAACATCTCAACTGTTAGAGCAATATGACAATGGAACCAGTCACCTCAGGAGGTCCTGAGTTCTCCGGCACTGGAGACATTCAAAAGAAAAATGGACACCCTCTCTACTAAATCTGCTTTGATTTGGATTCCTTCACTAAGCAGGTGGTCATTGTTCATACACGCCCTTCCAGCCTCATGAGTCTATGATTCTGTATTGTTAGGGGTTGGGTGGGGGAAATGGAAGTCAAAATATGAATGTCTGTGAAGATTCTCAGTCATCCAGGTGAGTTTATCTGGAGGTTGAGTCATGGCTACTGGACGTCTTTTTCTTGAGAGATAGAAATGTTTCACTGATCATCCAAACAGCTGTTGGATGAGCAGCAAAACATTTCTATCTCTCAAGAAAAGGTAGTCGAGTAACCATGACTCAACTTCCAAATAAATGGGAGACAGAGTCTCGGGATATATCAAAGTAGAAAAGACCTTTCTTCTCTCTTAATTCATCCTTTAAAAGCTCTGGCTCAATGTGTGGGGCCTTTTTCAGAAGCGAGCTTTTTTCTTCTTTGGTCTCTACAGATCCAGAGTTGATTTTGATTGAATACCCTGGTGAATCGAGGTCTTTTCTACTTTTTATACATCTTGAGACTCCGTCTACCATTCATAAGTTGACTTCTGTGGATGTACCAGTTCCTTTGCTTGGTTTCATATTGATACTGACCAACATGGCTTGGGAGGAAATGGAAGGCAAGAGGAAAAGGGAAAGACTAAATGTGTGGTGGATTGACTCATTAAAGAAGGCAAGGGCTTTTGAAGTGGAAGGTTTGAGGAGGACTGTTCATGACGGGGCCTTCTGGAGTTCAGTAGTGTGTAATGGGCTGGTTTTGAAAATGACGGATGGCACACAAAAATTATGGGCTGCAACCTGACATTTGGGGAAGACTGAGGCTTATGAGAACAGAGCAGGGCTGTATGATTTCCAACACCAACACTCCCGGTAGATGAACCAGTAGACTGATTCTATATAAGGCATCTTCCTGTGTTTCTAATAGAAATAATGGAATTGAGAAGAGGTCTAACAAGACACTGTCCTGTCAGGGTCAACAAGACATCATTTTTACATCTGATGGGAGCCACCTTGAGTCAATTCCTCTCCTGCCTAACCCTCCTCCAGGCTGTTCTCTCTGGTGTCTCACTTTCTAAGAGAAGACATTCGACCTTGTCTCCTTGTGAGCTTCAAGCACTTGTCAGGACTGGGGCAAGCGAGCCAGACTCGAGGGCCAATCTTGACAACAGTGGACATGCGGGTGGAGGAGCCATTAATCTTAATGGTGTGTCTCTGACGCACAGCCCATCGGTCCAAAAATAGTGTCTCAAGGTGAGATGAGGAGACCAAGCAGCCATTGTCAGTCACTGCAGTGGCCTGGTCGGTTGATGGGAGGAGACCTTTTGGGAGGTTTGCAGCTCCTTCCGTATCTCATCTTTTTATTTATTTATTTAATTTTTGGCAAGGAGAGGCCTTTTTGCTTTCACATTTGAAAAGAGAAGAGAATGAGAATGAGCAAGAACTGTGGCCGTACCAATTAGGTAACATTGTGCAACTTTAACACCAAAGAAACTGTGCAGGAAGGCACTGCAAGTTGGAACTTTAGGTATCTGAAGCACCAGAGGAGTTATTTGCACATGTTAAAAACAGCTATCTAGCCATTCTGCATTTGCACTCTCGCTCTCGCTCTCTTTTTATGCTTGTGCACACCTTCAGTCACTATGCAGAGGCCACACGTGTGAAGGGTGTGTAGACCTTGGAAGAAGGAAAGCAGGTGCTCATTGGCCCGCTCATACTTGGAGGTGAGGAAGCACAAGAGTGCTTGAAAACGCCTCATCTATGTGCCTAGATATCCCATGCTGTTGATACAGCTAGAGTCACTGAAAAGGAAGAACATACAGTGGACCCTTGTATAACAAACAGCCTGTATAACATAAAATCTGTACAACATAAAAAATTCCAGAGAGAGGGGAAATTTGCTTAACAGAATTTCCTATGGGGAAAATCCGTACAACATAAAAATGGGATTACTCCATTTTCAATGCATTCCTATGGGAATTTGTATAAAGGAAAATTTGCTTAAATGCATAATTTCATTTGGAACGAATTAATTCCTTTATACAAGGTACCACTGTAGTGTTCTTTCTCTCCCTGCTTCGCAGCTCCCAAGGCTTTTCTTGGAACCTTCTCCCTTATTCTTAGCTCCTAAGGCTTTTTTTTAGAAAACTACTCCCTAGTTCGCAGCTCCTAAGGCTTTTTTTGGAAACGTCTGCCTAGTTCGCAGCTCCCAAGGCTTTTCTTGGAAATGTCTGCCTAGTTCGCAGCTCCCAAGGCTTTTCTTGGAAACGTCTCCCTAGTTCGCAGCTCCTAAGGCTTTTCTTGGAAACTTCTCCCTAGTTTGCAGTGTCCAAGGTTTGCTTGTTTGTTTGTTTGTTTGTTTGAATCTTCAGCGATGCTGGCCTGATGAGCTTGGGACTCTGCTGGACCACCTCTGGTTGCAAGCCAAGGTTTGATAGGAAGAAGGGAGAAGGGAGCGCAGGGAAAAGGGTTCTATCTAGTCTATGTTCTACAAGAGTTTCCACATTGCGTAATTTGGTCCTCCATCGGGGAAATGGTCCAGCAAGCAGAAATACCAGTTTTGGCACCTGAGGCATCCAGTGTCCTTCAGGGTGAGCTTGTATCCTAGGAGAGTGGCCTGTGCCAGGAGAAGACAGAGGAATGAAGAGAGATGCCACAAACTTTGTCTTTCCTGGTTCACTGCCAAGGGTGCTCCACCTTAATTATGGCTCTGACAGCATATGAGAGCCTTTTGGCAAAATCTGAAGAGATTTTGTCCAATTAATCTTAGGACTATATGTTTTTTCTCCAGATTTCATCTTCCCACTTGATGCCAAGGAAGCACCAGCATCTCTCTTTGCTTGTGTTCAGCCAATATCTTCTCAAGGTGCCAAGCTGAAATATCACGACTAGAGATGGGCACGAACCAGAAAACCCATGGTTCAGGTTTGTCTGGTTCGGGCCCACCCTTGGTTCAGTTTGGGTTCGAATGAATTTTAGAAAAAAAATTGTTTGAACCCGAACCGGTTTGGCGGCGGTGGCGGCGGTGGCGGCGGTGGCGGCGGTGAGAGCTGCGATCCTGCCTCCTCGCACTGAGGTGAGACCGCGGCACTCTCCCGACTGCCCTCCGCCGCGAGTGGATGACAGCCGGGCCGGCTGTCACACACCCGCAGTGGAGATAGCTTCAATGCATTCTATGGGGAAACAACAACAAAAAATGGAACAAAGCGGAAATTTCCGTTTCGTTTTGTTTCGTTTCATGGTTCTTTGATGGGTCAGTGCGAAAAATTCATTTCGTGCCCATCTCTAATCATGACCAAGAGCCGCTAGGCGGCAGCGAAAAGTGGGAGTGGATACATGGTCCAAGAAAGAGATTTAGTTTTTTAAAAACAAAAAAAGGATACCTTATGACCCTTCACAATTTGTCAAGCAGTGGCAGTGGTTCCAGCATGAGATCACTCTCTCTCCTCACAGTTGCCAGCAATGACTCACACTGGCATCGAAAGATCCATGAATCAACAAGCATGACAGGGGCGGGAGGAGGAGAAGAGGAACTTTCTGGCTTTCTCTCTTTATATTGATTTTTTTTTTTTACCCACTGTTGACAGAACAAGATTTGGCTCCCAAAAGGATATTTTAAAAAATTGTAGCAAAAAATAAATAAATACATACAAGAAGGCTTGTGGCACTTGAAAGACAAATAGTTTTGATTTGGCATAAGCTGCCAGGCGTTATGTAGCCAGTTTCTTCTTCTTCTTCTTCTTCTTCTTCTTCTTCTTCTTCTTCTTCTTCTTCTTCTTCTTCTTCTTCTTCTTCTTCTTCTTGTCTTCTTCTTCTTCTTCTTCTTCTTCTTCTTCTTCTTCTTCTTCTTCTTCTTCTTCTTCTTCTTCTTCTTCTTCTTCTTCTTCTTCTTCTTCTTTGTTTTCTCCTTCTTTTCTGTGTGTGTCTTCCCTTGGATTGAAAAATCTCAGGAGTTTGGACGGGAAGTCATTTATTTATTTATTTATTTATTTTTTAGTATTTTACCCCACCTTTCTCCTTAGAAATAGACCCAAGGTGGCTTACAGTAATGAGGGACAAAATACAGTCCAGTACAATTAAGACATATTCAAGTTTAAGAACAGGGAACTGAGAGGTATCTTGCAGCATTAGAAGGCAACATTAAAGCTAAAAGAGACTCATGTACCCCCTTCAACCTTCCTCCCCTCTGCCTGAAAGAATATTTGAAAGGATGTCATATTGCAGAGGGAACAGGTTTGTTTTCCATGGATGCAGAGACTGGGACTCGGGGCAATGGTTTCAAACTACAGGAAAAGAGATTCCATTTGAACATCAGGAAGAACTTCATGACAGAAGGGCTGTTTGGCTGTGGAATATGCTGCCACAAAGGGTGGTGGAGTCTCCTTCTTTGGAGGTTTTTAAGCAGAGACTGGATGGCCATCTGTTGGGAGTCCTGTGACAGGGGTTCCTGCATGGCAGGGGGTTGGACTGGATGGCACTTGAGGTTTCTTCCAATTCTATGATGCCTCCCTGAAAAGCAACCCAACTTGCACAGAGGGGAGAGGAGGCACGAATGGTCCTATTATTTCTGCACCTCCCATCTCATCATCAATTTCAGAGCCTTGCCTTCCACAGAAAAAAGGGAAAAATCTCCATGTTACCAACTTACTGTGTTTCTCTGAACCATCTTTGTACTTTCTTCCCATCCTTGCTTTGTATCAAAACCATGAAAATTTGCACGGTGTTGGTGTTGCAGTTTATGTGTATTTTAAGCACATCCCCCCTCCCAAATGTGTACATTTCTTTGCATGCCTATTCTACAATTTTTCATCACTGATGCAAGCAGGTTTCGGCATATTTGGTTTTTCAACAGCACTGGTTGTTTTAGACAAAGCGCTTTGTTTGTGTGCATGAAATTCCTCCAATATGTCCTGTGAGATCTGCAAATCTGTGGGTTGTTAAAGGGTAGCTCATTTCTTCTTGAATCAGTGTTCAAACCATCCCATTGCAGGGATGCTTCTTGGTGCAAACGGTGGGAATGGGTTTGCACCCAACTTCCCACTCATAGAGTGGCTGTGACATACACATGGTGGAGAAACTAACTTGCAGAGTACAATAACCCGCCTGCACCTCTCACTGGACAGCATAGCCTGACTTCAAAGTTTAACCTGTTTCTCTTCTTGACATTAGTCCTTTGGAATTTTAAAGGTTTATGTGTCACTTTAAGCCAGGTAAGGCATCAGGACAGAATGGCCTAGGGCTGACCTGGGGAAAGACGGGACACACTCCTGGACGCAGGGCTTTAAAAAAATCACACACACACTTGCACACACATGCGCGCGTGCACACACACACACACACACACACACACACACACACACACACACACACACACACACACACACACACACACTAACATCATCAACAACAACAACACAAAGCACCCGCCAGTATGAACAATGGGAGGGGGGTGGAAACTCCATTCCCGGTGTCCTTGTTTTCAGCTAGATATAACTCAGTAAACGGGGTAATACTTCTCTGCTACCTCTGGAATAACCTTGCGCCCTAGTTAATTCTGACTTATGGTGACCGTTCTGAAGGATTTCCAGGTAGAGAATAGTGCAAAGTGGTTTGCCTTCCCTTCTTCTGGGGGCTTCCTGGGTCCGTGCAGCCTGTCAATGGCTACGCAAGCTGGTTCTTCACTCAGAAGGCACAGCTAGGAATCGGCCGCCCGACATCTGGGCTCCACAGCCAGATACTGAAAGCAGTCAGCTATACCTCTGTAGACGAGACATAGCACTGCGCCGCCCGCAATACTTTCTTTTTCCTTAGGCACAGGCATGCTCACGCACTCTGGCGCACACAGACGCAAAAACGTCCTGTGGGCTGTGGCAGTTACAAACGGCGTCTCTCTGCTTTCCCTGGGCTCGATAAGGCATCTTCCAGCCTTTCTGACAGCTGACAAACTACAGAGGACTTTGGGAAGGAAGAACGGACGCCCTCTCTTTTTTTGGCTGGTGGCCCTTGCTGTATTCAATTAAGATTGATCAAGCGGGGTCAAAGTTGCCCCTGTGTTTCAGTGGTCACCAGAAGCCTTCCCAATGACTAATGAGGTGGGTGCTGCAACCCAGAAGCCGTGTCATTATAGACGGGTTTTGTGCTTCATTCCCCTCTCTGCCCTTCTCTATTCCCAGTAGGTGCCACAATTTTCTAACTAACCTGACCCGCTGAAATGCATCCATCAGCATAACTCAGTAACCTTTCAAATGCTCTGTCTTCAATGCAGCCCGCCTTTTAACATGCACAGAAGTCCGGGGGTGGCAGGGGAAGGAACGGATGCCGGTAGGAATAGATACCATTCCTTCTTTGCCTAGCTCCTGTTATCACTCGTCTACAAAGTGACACGGAACCAGGTAGTAAATGGTGTGTGTGTGTGTGTGTGTGTGTGTGTGTGTGTGTGTGTGTGTGTGTGTGTGTGTGTGTGTGTGTGTTGTGCCTCTGTAGACTGTGCAGTATGGGGATGTTCTGCCTTTGAATGACTTCGCTGTCGTAAACTTGTGCTGAGCATACAGAACTGCTCTATCAAGGAGAAGCGTTCTGCTTCCTCAAGAGCCTGACAAAATTCCTATAAAAGAAAAAGAAAAAGAAAAAAAGAAAACGGAGTGCACTTTCCCCATCCTGTACCAAAGGAGACCCCCATGCCGGCTTCCAAACTGAAGGACACCGCTCTGCCTTGAGAGCCATTAGGTGTAACTGGTTAGAATCTTGACCTAGGACTGGAGGAACACCCAGGCTCAGTTGCCCACTTGGCTATGTGTATGATCGGGTAGGCTTAAGAACATAAGAAGAGCCATGCTGGATCAGGCCAAAGGCCCATCGATTCTAGCTTCCTGTATCTCACAGTGGCCCCAACAGATGTGTCTGGGAGCGCACGAGACTAGATCTCTGTCTCCTGATCCCACTCCCTTGCATCTGGCCCTTGAAGTACCCCGGTTTTAAGCCTGGAGATGACACATCTCCCTCATGGTTTGTCACCTGTGATGGACTTTTCCTCCAGGGATCTGTCCAATCCCCTTTGAAGGCATCCAGGCCAGATGTCATCACCACATCCTGTGGCAGGGGGTTCCACAGACTAACAACGTGCTGGGTGAAAAAATGTTTTCTTCTGTCTGTTCTTACTGTCCCAGCCCTCAATTTGAGTGTATGTCCCCTAGTTCTGGTATTTTGTGAGGGGGAGAAGAGCGTCCCTCTATCCACTTGACTCATTCCCTGCATTATTTTGTATGTCTCAATCGTATCCCTCCTCAGGTGCCTTTCAGACTGAAGAGCCCCAAATGTTTTAGCCTTTCCTCATAAGGGAGGTGCCCCCAGCCCGGTAATCATTTTAATCAGTCTCTTCTGCACCTTTTCCAGTTCTACCATGTCCTACTTGAGATGCGGTGATCAGAATTGTACACAATACTCCAGGGGCAGCCTTACTATTGTTTTTTTTTAATAATGGCATTATAATGTTGGCTGTTTTATTTTCAATCCCCTTTTTGATATAGCACAGCTCCTTGAGGATTCTTTAGGTCTCACAATCCCGAATAACTTCCAGATTGTCTCTAACTTGTCAGAGCACCTTCTCCCACCAAGAACTGCCTGAGTCATTTGGTCTTCTTTTAGGTCAGTGATGACAAACCTTTTAGAGGCCAAGTGCCCAAACTGCAATTCAAAACCCACTAAGTGCCAATACAGCCATTTAACCTGAATACAGGTGGCCGCGAAGGGGCCATGTCGGGTGCCCACAGAAAGGGCTCCGAGGGCCACCTTTGGAACCCATGCCTAGGTTTGCAAACACTGTCCTAGGCCATGCAACTGAAGGTCCCAACCCCAAGGAATGTCCAGAACCACCTTCTATCTATCTATCTATCTATCTATCTATCTATCTATCTATCTATTTATTTATTTATTTATTTATTTATTTATTTATTTATTATATTTATACCCCGCCCATCTTCCCATAGGAACTCTGGGCAGCTTACAATGGTTAACAAACAACTAAAGTGCAGTGAAAAACAGGAACAACAGTGAAAAACATACAACAATAACACAGCAATATTGACAAATTCTATACCGTTGCCCCTCGTTTGTGGAACCAACTGCCCGGTGACATCCCCACAACCTCTTCTTTGGGGATTGGGAATATTCAAACAAATAGTGAAAACATGTTTCTATCATGCAGGCCTTTCCTGAGTCTTGATTGCAATTTCATGGAAACATCACATCAAGATTTAATCTGCCTCTGCCTTTCCAATTATTGTCTGATTCCCCTGCTGGTTCTTTTTGATCGCTTATTTTGATTGTGACATTTGTTGCTGCTTATTTTCTTTTATATTTATTTTACTGTGTTGCAGCATGTTATGTTGCTTTATTTAATTCCTATGTCACCTCTGTTGTATTTTCATTGTCGTACACTGCGCAGAGTAACCTAGTAGCTAGAAGAGTGGAATAGAAATCTAATAGAAAGTTCTCAACTCATTATGTGAGGCAGAGATAACAAATTAGATCCTCTCTGGTTGCTTGTGCAGTTTTTCCCAAATATACTGTCAACAAAAGCCCTGTTTCTAGGCAGGCCCAGTATATTTTTCTCCATAGGATGCTAAGTACGTGCCCAGCCAGGTCAACAATTATGAGCTGATTGCTGGCAATGACACATCCAGCCCCTTTGATGCCATGGCCTTTACAACCTGGTGATATATTTTTCAGTTCATTGAAGAGTTCCTATCTACCCACTGATTATAACATGACCTAAGTGGAGTGTCTGTGTTGAGGAGTCGTGTGTGCTCCTGAAGGTCTACTTCTGGAAAGAGTCTTGTCTCAATTCCTGCTGGAGAGCTTCTGGACGTCATTTGGCTAGGCACCGTGGTGGCTACAGCATCGGGCACCATAGGGAGATGGTTGTGTTGCCTGTGGAGTTCACGGAGGCATGCGGTTGGGCCTAGTGGCAAGTGTGTGTGTGTGTGTGTGTGTGTGTGTGTGTGTGTGCGCGCGCGTGTGCGCGTGTGCGTGCGTGCGTGCATGATATTTCTGCCAGTCTCTCTGCATGCTTTTCCATCCATGCAAATTGATTACACAAAATAACCAGCATCCTCATGCCACCTGGGAACAGTTAACGAAAATCTTTTTCTTGGCCTCCACATCCTTGATGAAACATCAGGTGAAAATGAAAATAGGCCTTTGGTCTTTCTTTTCTTTTCTTTTCTTTTCTTTTCTTTTCTTTTCTTTTCTTTTCTTTTCTTTTCTTTTCTTCTTCCTTCCTTCCTTCCTTCCTTTCTTTCTTTCTTTCCACACTAATGCCACCATGCAAACTTCCGTTTTTGACATTTCTTGCCAGGGAAAACATACTCCTTCATGTTGGCGTTAATGACATTTTTCCTTGTGAAACTTTTCAGGTTTTGATATATTTATGTTGAATATACTTTCAGAGAGCCTCGCTATTCTCATTAGCGAGGGTAACCTTCCTCTCCTTACATGGATGGAAAAAATGTGGGGTAATTAGAGAGTTTAGTACTAAGACGTTGCTGTGAAATTATCATATTTGAGTATATTAGTACATGTTTTTTGGGGGGGGAGTCTATTGGCTGTTGATATCGTTCCCATCTGCTAAGTAGTCTCTTATTTTGGAGTCCACTAATTTATTAGGTTTTATAAAGTTTTCCCTCAGTCTTTTCTTTATTCCCACCCATGCCCTTCTCCTTTGCCATGCTCGTTGAACACAAATAGACAGTCCACGTTTCTGCAGAAATGAACTGGGACTAGAGATGGGCACGACCAGGAAAAATGACGTTTCGAGCTGTCGTGTGTTGGAGCCGGCCCGTTTCGTCTCGTTTCCGTTTGTCGCGAAATTTCTCAAAAAATCGTCTTTTCGTTTGTCGTTTTTTCATCTGTCGTTAGTATTGGTTTTTTTTGGGGGGGGGGTAGCGGGCTCCTGGAGGCACCTCTCTGGGGTGGGTGCCTCCTCTGGCCCGCTATGAAGGGAAAGCGGGTTCCTGGAGGCACCTCTCTGGGGTGGGTGCCTCCTCTGGCCCGCTACAAAATGGCATGCATAGCCAATTGGATATGCATACCAAGTTGCAGTGGCAGGCAGAGGCACCTCTCTTTCGGGTGCCTCTGTTACTCACTGCCTGCCCCTGGCATACGGTGCACTTGGGCTGGGGAACAAAGTGAGAGAGGACCCCTATGGGCGCCCTCTGGCTCACTAAGAAGGGAAGTGTACTTGCTGTAGTGCAATGCGAGTACACAGATCTGGCTTACTGGTTAGGGGTTAGCGCAAGAGCTAGGCTTAGGCTTACGGGTAAGGTTAGGGTGAGTTACTGGGGTGCACCTCTGGGTGCCTCTCTGACCCACTAAGAAGGACAGTGTACTGGTGTATGGGTTAGGGTTAGGGTTCGGGTTCGGGCTAGGGTTAGTGGGCTTTTTATGCCCGACTGGCACATCCCAGAAGTCTCGGTCAAAACCTGGCCAAGTGGCCATGCAATTGGTGGAATGGCTCCAAAAATTTGCATGATCCACTCCCATGGCCAGCCCATCATTGCGCAGGTGTAAAACAATAAAAATAAAAATAAAATAAAATAAAATCAATGGAGACATTTTGTTGCAAGAAAAACCCACTGCTGCTACTGTAAAAATTCAGGCAGTTTTAAAATAGCTATTTTCGCATGTTTCTGTGGTGCTTTGGTGTGTTTTTGGACCACGATTTCAAAATAAATATTGCGGTCGCCCCATTTTGGATCCCCCGCCCGCACCGCATGGCATGGCGAGTTGGCGAGACGACGAGGATGCCCCCCACCAGAGCAGCCCAGAGCAGAAGATGGTGGGAGGCCGCCCCCCCCCCAGAAACCACCCCTCTGGTAGGTGCCCTCACTCAGGCAGGCATATTTTCGCCTGCTTTTTTGGCCAGGAATTGGTTTTTATTTTATTTTTAAAACTTTTTGTCTGTGGCGCTTGGCATCGCGCGATCGCTGTGATGCCAGGAACGACAACGACAAATCAGATCCAATTTTTCTTTTTTCGGTTCGAGTTCGAGTTCTGGCGGAGTAATTTTCGTTACCGTTTCCGTTGCGTAACGGAAACGAGGAATGGAAACGGAAACGAGAATTTCGCCAAGTCGTGCCCATGTCTAACTGGGATCTCTCCGCTCAGTTTTCTTGTTGAAGTCTCATTGGAATGTACCTGCAAGTAAAGATAATTGGGCTTCAGAGTTTGCAAGTAACTCCCGTGATTAGGGAGGCTGAGTTGTGTGTTGTCCTGTACATCATTATCTGAAATATTTTTCTTAAAAAAAATCTCAATAAGTGCCGCACTGTTCCTTAGCTGGTTCACTTGCTACGTTAAAACACATTGGAACATTAATTTAAAAAAATACAAGATGAGGCAAATATTGAAATCTCTATTTCCCTCATTCTTGCAGAGAAGAACAAACATTTCAATTTTTTTTTCCTGCTTGGTTGAAAAAACGATTAGAGAGTTTTGTTTGGGGTTTTTATTATTATTATTATTATTATTATTATTATTATTATTATTATTATTATTATTATTATTATTATTATTATTATTATTATTATTACACTTTTTTCTTCTCCACAATCACAATATCTGGGGTATTATCCTCCAAAACCCTGTCTGTATTTGGAAGTCCCAAACTAATTTTGCATGCTCATTTTCAGTCACTTTTTCAGGCTTATGATCCCACCAGTTCTTTGCTACAGGCATTATTATTATTATTATTATTATTATTATTATTATTATTATTATTATTATTATTATTATTATTATTATTATTATTATTATTATTATTTAACCACACAGCTATCTACACTGGATTTTATATTACCAATCACTAGTCGAACGCTTCCCAAGCATTTAGGACTCAGTGATGTATCGGCGAATTATGCAAGCAGATCCCTGTTGTTGTTGTTGTTGTTGTTGTTGTTGTTGTTGTTGTTGTTGTTGTTGTTGTTGTTGTGGTGGTGGTGGTGGTGGTGGTGGTGGTGGTGGTGGTGGTGATGATGATGATGATGATGATGATGATGATGATGATGATGATGACGATGATGATGATGATGATGTGTTTTTTACATTGAGTTTTTTTCTCTTTTTGTATTTTTGTATTTCAGGACCTATTGTTTTACCCCCCCCCCCCCACACACCCCCCCCCCCCCCCCCCCCCCCCCCCCCCCCCCCCCCCCCCCCCCCCCATACAAAAAAAACCCACAAAAACACAGGGTCAGCCTGCAGTGGCAACCGGGCCATTTTTAAAGGGGTCCAGCTGAGCTGTCATCAGCTGGATCCCTCTAAAAATGGCTCCCTGGCACCAAATCTGGTGCCTCTAGGACCCAGCGGAGACACCCCCTGCCCACCTTCCAGTTGAGAGGAGGGCCCAGAAGCTGGGGCTGTGAGGAGGAGGCAGGGAGCACTAGAATACGGACCCACCTATTCCTGTTGGTTTAAACCAGGGCTGTTCAATGTTGAACAGGCCAAGGTCTACTTTTTCCGGCTCAAAGTGCCTGAGGGCTACTACACTAAAACCTCTACTTACGAATTTTATCTGTTCCGAGTACATGCTCATAAATAAACACTTTTGTAAGTAGAGCAGCGGTTTCCCATAGGAATGCATTGAAAACCAATAAATCCGTTCTGGAGGGAACAGATTTCAATGCGCCATGGCCTTTGAACTGCCCCGCTTGGCTGAGACAGTGGGTTGGCAGACCCAGAACTTTGCTAGGGCAGTGGTGGTCCTTGGGATGGGGGAGGGAGGGGTAGAGAACTTATCCCCTCACTTTTTACATTGATGGCTAGCGGGCTACATTTGAACCCTCCGTGAGCTACCGGTAACCTGCGGTCTACCTGTTGCGCAGGCCTGGTTTAAACAACAACAAAAGAAAAAACCCCACCACCATTTCATTTTGTCTGTAAGAAAATGCTGCTTCCTCGTTGGGTTTCATTTTATCTCATTTCGTTAGCCAACGAAACGACGAAACAGCATTTCGTTTTCCATTTTGTGCCCATCCCTGGTCTTGACCCTTGAGGAATCCAGATTGTGAAGGAGGAAGTATGGCAGGGTGCCCTCTCTGTCTCTGTGGCACTAAAGAGCTGACCCCAGTGGCTGCCCGGAAGGCAATGTCCACTGCTCAGCTGCACAAGGGGAAGTAGTGAACTAGGCACCCACACCTTGTCTGCTCTTACTCTGTCCCACTACCTCCCCTGTCATTTCACATTGCCCAGAGAGACACTGCCAGGAACGAGTACTCCTTGTTCTTCTTATTAGGCTTTATTATCATAACTGCTTATTATATTGGCCATTATGTTAATGAATTAGAACAACAGAGCTAAAATGTTTGTTGTGGTATAACGCTCATTAATCTGCGAGCGGCGCTCCCTACACTCTGAAGGTTGAGGAACGGGGTTGCAGGGATATTACCAATTAAGTCCTATATGAACACGCAATTAGGCTAGGAGGGCATGCTCAATTTGCATTGCTTTATGGCCAAGGACGAGAGCGCACTTGGAGAGTGGCAGCCGCACACCGTGGCATCCTTAACCCCCAACCCCCACCCAAAGCTCTGTCAGTTCCACAGGAAGTCACAGTGGCATCACATACAAAGGGAAAGTGAACCAGCCCGGGCCAACTTAAGGCCAACCCCTAAGATCTGCTGGCAACTTAAATTTGGACCAGAGATCTTTGGGGTTTGCTCCTATTGCTGTGTTCCCACCCCTCCGCACTCCCTTGCTCCTGTCTGCATGAGGGGAGGGAGAAAAAAAAGGGAGAAAAGAATGCAGGCTCACCTCTGCTCTGCCATCGAAGCTGCTCCGGGAAGCATTCCAGTCTCTTAAAGGGGCGGGGGGCAAAAAACAAACAAACACAAGGCAAGGAGAGCCCGGCACTCACTACTTTGCAATCCGCATCAGGAATTTTTCACCTTCGGAGACCACGTACTTGGAAAATGCACTGGGACGCGCTTAGGTGGGCGTGGTAGTAATTAATATTTTTTAAAGTCTGGAGCTCGTGGGAAAACAATTTTAAGCTCCGCATCTGGGAGCCTTTTGCCTCGGATTACCTAGAAGTGAAACTGCCCTCCCATTGTCCGTCAGTTGCCAGAGAAGTTCAGCAGGGTCATTTCCCTGAAAGATCTTGAGAGGGTTCTGTGAGGTTTTCTTCAAATGTTTTCTGCCATTTCCTGGTGACAGAGACAATTTCCCTCCTCCTCCTCCAACATCTTAATATGAAAATACTGTATTTAACCTTCCAGTCTTAAATCCAGATGCCCTTGAGGTCTCTTCCAACTCTATGGTTCTACGATTCTATGATTCTACGTCAAAAGTATAGCAGGGGTGTCCAGAATTTGGCCCTCCAGATGTTTTGGACCACAACTTCCAGGATTCTGAGTCTATGTTGCCAGTGACAGAGGACTGTGGGAGTTGTGGTCCAGAACATCTGGAGAGCTGAAGTTTGGACACCACTGAGGGAATCATAGAACAATGGAATTGGAAGGAGCTTATAAGGCTATCAAATCCAACTCCTTGCCCAGTATAGGAATCCAAATCTCAGCAGTAGAGATGGGCACGACTTAGCGGTATTCCCGTTTCCGTTTCCGTTACTCGTTTCCGTTACTCTACGGAAACGGTAACGGGAATTACTCCGCCAGACTTCGAGCTCGAACCGACGAACGAACAATTTTGGTCTGATTTGTCGTGCTCGTTCCTTGCATCGCGCGATCGCGCGATGCCACGTGGCACAGAAAAAAAGTTTTTAAAAGTTAAAAAAACCCGGTTCCCGGCCGAAAAGCAGGCGGAAAAATGCCTGCCGTGCCTCAGGGCACCTACCAGAGGGGTTGTTTCTGGAGGTCCCCGGCCTCCCCCGCATCCCCCGTCCTAGTGGGCTGCTCTGTGGGACTCGCTGCAGGCTCGCAGCCAGCCAGCAAAAAGCCCAGTCTCGCCGGCCGCCGGCCACCGCAATTAAAGCGCAAGCAAGCGGCACGGACGGCACAGGAAAAAACTTTTAAACTCTCCCCCCACCCATTCCCGGGCCAAAAAAGCAGGCGGAAAAATGCCTGCTTGACTAAGGGCGCAGGGCACCTACCAGAGGGGTGGTTTCTGGAGGGGGTGTCCCGCCTCCCCCCCATCCTGGGCAGCCGGACTCGAGTCGCCATTTCGCCATGCCATGCGGTGCGGGCGGAGGATCCAAAATGGGGCGGCGAACGCAATATTGAACTCCCAATTTCTAAACAACTAAGCCATCTAGCCGTAGCATGAGCTTACAGCATACACTTTTAATTGTTACTACTTCATATCACCAACCCTTAAAACCCTGGAACAACTAAGAGGGTCCCCCCCCCCTTATTTAAACAGTCAGCTAGATGCCCTAAGCACATCCGATCTCACCTGATTTCGGAAGCTAAGCAGGGTCGGCCCTGGTTAGTACTTGGATGGGAGACCACCAGGGAATACCAGGTGCTGTAGGCGCCTGGAGTATGAACTGGCAAGCCACTCCAGTATTCCTGCGAAGAATACTCCATGGACATGGGGTCACGAAGAGTCAGTCATGACTGTAATGACATAACACACACACACAGAGTCCTCTATCTGGTCTGTCTCTCTCTCTGTCTGTCTCTGTGTGTAAACACTGAACATTGCTTCTTAAAGGGAAAGAACAAAAGTTTGTCCTGATTGCCCCAGAACCATTTTGCATAACCATCTCCTTCTCATGCCGAAAGGGAGGCATTTTTATATGGACTCAAAATTCTCTGCTTAGGCAACTCATCCCACAAAGGCAGCCTGAACAAATAGGGAACTAAGTCAGTATTTCCTCCCCATCATTACTGGGGACCACAATGGTCAGTATCTTTTTTAAAAAGTATTTTATTACAAAATACAAATACAAAACATATATAAAAAGATTGAAATAACACTAAACAACAGTGCTCCCCTCCACCTGCGGGACCTCTTAAACAGTATTGTCCCTTATTATCCTCCCTTCCAGAACTGAACTGATTGTTGCAGTGGACCTTTACCCTTATTTCTTACAAGTACACATTCAATAAATCTACCCCGTGTATCATAAACAATATCTCTTTTAAACTCACACAGTGGTCAGTATCATGTTTGTGATGCCGTGATACGAAGTCACACCAGTGTCCTGTGCTAAGCGTTAGAGATGGGCACGACTTAGCGGTATTCCCGTTTCCGTTTCCGTTACTCGTTTCCGTTACTCTACGGAAACGGTAACGGGAATTACTCCACCAGACTTTGAGCTCGAACCGTCGAACGAACAATTTTGGTCTGATTTGTCGTGCTCGTTCCTTGCATCGCGCAATCGCGCGATGCCACGCGGCACAGAAAAAAAAGTTTTTAAAAGTTAAAAAAACCCGGTTCCCGGCCAAAAAGCAGGTGGAAAAATGCCTGCCGTGCCTCAGGGCACCCACCAGAGGGGTTGTTTCTGGAGGTCCCTGGCCTCCCCCCCCATCCCCCGTCCTGGGCTGCTCTGGTGGTGGGACTCGCCGCAGGCTCGCAGCCAGCAAAAAGCCCAGTCTCGCCGGCCGCCGGCCGCCGCAATTAAAGCGCAAGCAAGTGGCACGGACGGCACAGGAAAAAACTTTTAAACTCTCCCCCCACCCATTCCCGGGCCAAAAAAGCAGGTGGAAAAATGCCTGCTTGACTAAGGGTGCAGGGCACCTACCGGAGGGGTGGTTTCTGGAGGGGGGGTCCCGCCTCCCCCCCCTTCCTGGGCAGCCGGACTCGAGTCGCCATGCCATGCGGTGCGGGTGGGGGATCCAAAATGGGGCGGTGAACGCAATATTGTTTTTGAAATCGTGGTCCAAAAACACACAAGCACAACAGAAACACGCGAAAATTTATAAACTGCCAGATTTTTCACAGTAGCAGTGGGTTTTTTCTTGCAACAAAATGTCTCTCCTCTCCTCCTCTGTCCTCCATTGATTTTATTTTATTTTATTTTATTTACACCTGCGCAATGATGGGCTGGCCGAGTGGCCAGCCATGTGGGAGTGGACGACCATGCAAATTTTTGGAGCCATCCCACCAGTCGCATGGCCACTTGGCCATGGAGACTTCTGGGATGTGCCAAAAATCCACCTAAAACCTGCCCTAGCCCCCCTAACCCTAACCCTAACCCTTGACTCCGTACCCATACATCACAGACTGTCTTCTTAGTGAGTCAGAGAGGCACCCAGAGGTGCAACCCACTAGCCCACCGTAACCTTACCCGTCACTAGCCTAACCCTAGCCCTTGCACTAACCCACCTTAACCCTAAGCCAGATCTACTTCCTTGCATTGCACTACACGCAGCAAGTACAATTCCCTTCTGTGTGAGACATGGTGGTGCGAGAGCCTTAGTTAGGCATCACCGTATGGCTCTGGGTTCATTGCCATCCACTAGTCTTCACAGTCACTGTCTGTACATTCTGTTATGCAATATCCATATGGCTATTGCATAGCATTTTGCAGCAGCAGCAGGTGAGGAGGGGAGACCCCCATGTTGAGGGGTCTCTTGGAGCCTGCTTCCCCTTTCCTAGTGGGTGAGGATAGGAGGCACCCACGGGTGCCTCCAGGAGCCCACTTTCCCTTATAGCAGGCCAGAGGAGGCACCCACCCCACAGAGGTGCCTCCAGGAGCCCGCTCCCCCCCAAAAAAACCAGTACTAACGAAAATGAAAAAACAAAAAAACGAACCGACTAATTTTTGCGAATTTTCGTGAAAAACGGAGACGACCCGAAACGGAACCGGCCCGACTAACGACAACTCGAAAAAAAATTTTTTCAAGTCGTGCCCATCTCTACTCAGCAGCTCTGACAGATGGTCAGAGCTGATCTAGGAGACATCAATTCAAACTGAGGGTTGGGAGAGTGAGAACAGACAAAAGAAAACATTTTTTAACCCAGCATGTTGTTAATCTGTGGAACTCCCTGCCACAGGATGTGGTGATGGCATCTGGCCAGAACTAGGGGACATCCACTCAAACTGAGGGTTGGGAGAGTGAGAACAGACAAAAGAAAACATTTTTTTTAACCAGCATGTTGTTAGTCTGTGGAACTCCCTGCCACGGGAGGTGGTGGTGGCATCTGGCCTGGATGCCTTCAAAAGGGGATTGGACAGATTCCTGGAGGAAAAGTCCATCACAGGTTACAAACCATGATGGAGATGTGTCATCTCCAGGCTTAAAACCGAGGTACTTCAAGGGCCAGATGCAGGGGAGTGCTATCAGGAGACAGCTATCTAGTCTTGTGCACTCCCAGATGCATCTGGTGGGGCCACTGTGAGATACAGGAAGCTGGACTCAATGGGCCTTTGGCCTGATCCAGCATGGCTCTTCTTATGTTCTTATGTCCAATTCCATCTTGAATGCCTCCAGCCTTGCAGCACTCCTGAGGTCATAGTTTCCTTTGTTGCGCTGCTCTAGCAGTTAAGAAGTATTTTCCTGATCCTCAGCCTAAATCTAGCTTCCTGTAGCTTGAGCCCATGAGTACATGTTCTGCACTCTGGGATGACTGATAACAGATCCTGCCCCTCCTCTAAACATGCCCAGTGGTTTCAGTCTTGGTTTCCAGTCCCCTTGATCATCCTTGTCACCCTCCTCTGAAAGGGAAAGGCCTCAGACTAAAAGATGCCAATTGTCAAAAGAGAGAGCCATTTCCTAGATATAAGAGCTCACCAGGCTCATTGTATGAGAATCAGGAATGGGTGGATCTGTTCATTTGAGGTGCCGTAATGTTAGCAGTTCATCAGCCACTGGCATATTTTGTCCTGTTTCCGCGTCAGTTCACTCTGTTCTTTTACGGCAGCATAAATATGTGCACACTGTTTTATGGTCAATTTTGCTGAATATACAGGCTTCTAGAAAGCAGTGTCCCTCCATATGTGTCCCTAAGTACGGCAGTTTTTTAAAGCATGCCGTTTGTATGCAAATTTTCCTAATATACATATATCTGTATACATTTTGTAGGGATAGAAATACTCACTTGCCTCATTTTCATGCACTAGAAAGAGAATTTGCAAGATTATTCTCCTTTCAGGACAGCAACATTTTGGCCTGTTACACAAATCTTTGAGAGCTGCTGCCATGTAGCGTGAATGTCCAAAAATCTGAAGCCTATAATAGGTTGTTCATACCTCTCTGAGCAATCAGCCACTTTTTCTTGGTTTGCTGTGTGTCCTTTTTTTGATGATGATGATGATGATGATGATGATGATGATGATGATGATGATGATGACGACGACAACGGCGGCGGCGGCGGTGGCAACAACATTAGAATTCTTCACACTGTTAGTGCTATTGGAAGATGACAGAAACCCTCACTTGGAACAGTGAGAAACATAGTTCCATCCCATTTCATGCTTTGATTTCAGAAATACAAATGTGGTCAGTTTGTATTAAAATAGGAATTAAATTAATTTCTGCCCCCAAACCTACTAAGAATTCACACACAATGTGAAACAGAAAACATGGTGACACTGAAGAGAGCGAGAATATATTTGGTGAGGGTAGATCACAAGGATGTAACGCAAGGACTTTCTACTCATTCATACACACCCATACACACCTTGGGTTCCCAGATGTTTATTGACCACAAATCCCAGAAGCCTTCCCCACTCGCTGTGCTGACCAGGATTCCTGGGAGTTGCGATCCAAGAACGTCTGGGGACCCAAGTATGAAGCAGCTGGTGGGCGTTCATATACTTCTGAAGGACTTTCTGTTTAATGACATCTTCATATATGAACATTGAGCTTTGTGCAGCAAATCTGTCCCAATTCCTCTGGATTAAATTGTATCTCCATGAATGTGATGCCATCCCTTCTAGGAGGAGATTTCTGGTCTTTTCACAGATTCCTGCTTTGAGCCAAATTGCTCACCTGCATCCCGTCAACAACCAGACTCACTGCAGATGAGCCTGGGAACCCCAGGAATAAAGCAGGAACTGTTTCATCACCAGAAATCTCTCCCCTTTTTTCACATCATCATATTTTATGCAGGCTTAATTTACTCAAGGTTTTGGCCACTGCCACACAAGGTGGAAAGAAGCAGAAAGACATAAGAACATAAGAACATAAGAAGAGCCATGCTGGATCAGGCCAAAGGCCCATCTAGTCCAGCTTCCTGTATCTCACAAGTGGCCCCACCATATGCGTCTGAGAGCACATAAGACTATATCTCTGGCTCCTGATCCCACTCCCCTGCATCTGGCCCTTGAAGTATATTGGTTTTAATCCTGGAGATGACACATCTCCATCATGGTTTGTAACCTGTGATGGACTTTTCCTCCAGGAATCTGTCCAGTCCCCTTTGGAAGGCACCCAGGCCAGATGCCATCACCACCTCCTGTGGCAGGGAGTTCCACAGACTAACAACACACTGGGTGAATAAAAAAATGTTTTCCCTGTTCTCACTCTCCCAGCCCTCAATTTTAGTGTATGTCCCCTAGTTCTGGTATTTTGGGAGAGGGAGAATAGTGTCCCTCTATCCACTTGACTCATGCCCTGCATTATTTTGTACATCTCAATCATATCCCCCTCAGGCACTTTTTTCCAGACCAAAGAGCCCCAAATGTTTTAGCCTTTCCTCATAAGGGAGGTGCCCCAGCCCAGTAATCATTTTAGTCACTCTCTGTTCTTTTGTTGCTTTTGCAAAGCACTGGAAGAGGAGGGCTGGAACCAGGTATGCCCTTCACATCCTCTGTATCATACCTTCTTCCACTACCCTAATTTTTGAAGCAACCATCAGATGCTCTGGTCCAGAATGTGAGTCACTGAGATGCTCTTTTGCCCTGCATTGTTGAGGGTCTGTTGTTTCATCAGGGTAGGTGGAGAGTCATTGAAGCATCCCGTTCTTTGACCTGCCGTTTGGAGTAGCACACAACAGAGGTTTACCCATATGGAAGACTGTCAGTCCCCACCTGGAGCCAGTTGCCAGAAGTTTGGCATGCTGTAAACTTCTGCAACTTTGTCCTCAAGATTGCACCCTTAGTCACCTTCAGTCCAGCGGGGAGGGGGGGTGGGCTGTCTCCTAAAGGACAAAAAGGGTCAGCCCATCATCACTCCATCACTTTGGTACATCTGCAGCACTGGGGGAGGGAGGGAGGGAGGGAGCTAATTATGACTGATAAATAGAGGGCTCCTGTTGTTAGCAATGTCATTGCACTCACCTTTTTCACAGTCCCCCTCTTTCCAGCTGTGTAATTAATTAGTGCATTGCAAGTGCTTCGTTTTCCGTGATCTACAGGTTGACCTTGCACCTTCGTGTGCTTGTCCCGGATTGTTATCACAGGAGTCTTTGTCCCTTCTGCGCATCGACGGGGTGGCACCGTAGACTGTTCCATTGTCTGCCTTTGGACGAGCCTTTAAACCATTGTCAAACTGTGCAATGCAACTTCGAACTGTGCAATTCAACGCCAGTCTTGGCAGAGCAAAGCTTTCTTTCCCCTTGGTCCTATGGCTTCACTAGAACTGCCTAAGTTTCCTATGGACACCCCGATGCAACCTTGCAGGTTTTCCCATGCCACCCCTCTCTCTGTGCAGTTTTCCATTTCCCTTCCCATGCTATGAAATCATAGAAGTTTCCCCCTTGGTTTCTAAGGCTGTATGTCAGAGAAAGGGAGGAACTTGGCCTGTCTTGATTGGTGTTGTGTCCTTACTGTAACTCTTGAACTGCCTTGAAGTTTGGAGTATATGAATAAATAGAAAGGAAGGCTCCAAACTTACCTTAGCTCCAGCTGGACAGAGACTGATCAAGCTCCCAAGCCCAGGCAATGGGAGACAGGTGTGGGATGTGGGAGCTTGAGGCTGGAGAACAACCAAAGGGCAGGATTCTGGCTTGTCCAATTGGGGCCAGCAGGCTGTTTAAACCATCCAATGGCCAGCCACGGGGATATCCTGGGAGTGTATATAAACAGGCCTTTGGGCCATTTTAGCAGTTGCTAATATCCCAATGCAACCTGTGTTTGTGTCATGGAATAAAGAGCTGAATTTTCACTTTGGGCGTCACCTGGTTTCATCAGACCTGCTATATAACAATTGGAAAGATTATGGCTTCAGTTCTCATTTTAATTTCACAACAATCTCCTGGGAGGGACACTGGGACAGCATTTAGAACAGTGACTCCTAACTGTGAGTGAGTCCCCAGATGTTCTTGGACTGTGCTGGCCAGGATTTCTGGGAGTTGTAGTCCAAGAACATCAAGAGACCTGAGGTTGGGAACCACCGGTTTATAGTGATTCCGTTGAAGGTTTTGGCAGTGGGGAATTGAGAAATGTATTGGCACAACAGAGCTTGTGGCCCTGGTAGGGTAGGTGAGCTGTCAGTCAGTTTTTAAGGCCACCTTGCATGCCCTACTGGAAGAATCTGGATATCAATCCTTGTTTTATTTTCACAAGCCTGGAGGTGGAGGAGATTTTTGCAAAATTATTGTCCTTACCCCTAGTGAGAACAACACATTTTGTTGCGCTGCCAACAAAGTGAACTGAGAAGATTTTAAATTTTGCGCAATTCAAACAAAACATAATTGTCTTTTAGAGTCAACAATGAATCCTAGCACGAAATAAGTGTGGTTGCTGCCTTGTTGTGTGGTATTGGAAGCCCTAGAAGGGAGGTTGGCATCCCTTGTAGCAATCAGCCATTACTCCGTCCTTGCTGTTGCCATGCAGGTGTGCACTTTGCTTCTTGAAGGGAAGGATGTTAGTTTCAAGTAGATGGTGCATCTTATGAAGGCCTATATTGCCTAAATGCCTACATGAGAAACCATATCAACAGCCTTGGTCTCACTGGCACCTGGAGGGAAGGTGTCTTTATGTTCATTGTACATTACAAACATACCTACAAGTGGTACCTTGTATAAAGGAATTAATTCGTTCCAAATGAAATTATGTTAAGTAAATTTCCTTTATACAAATTTCCCATAGGAATGCATTGAAAACAGAGTAATCCCTAATTGGGACCATTTTTATGTTGTATGGATTCACCCCATAGGCGATTCTGTTAAGCAAATTTCCCCTATCTCTGGAATTATTTATGTTGTACAGATTTTATGTTATACAAACTGTTTATTATAAGAGGGTCCAATATCTATCTATCTATCTATCTATCTATCTATCTATCTATCTATCTATCTATCTATCTACACACACATACAGTGGTACTTGTATAAAGGAATTAATTCATTCCAAATGAAATTCTGTTAGGCAAATTTTCCTTTAAACAAATTTCCCATAGGAATGCATTGAAAATGGAGTAATCCCTAATCTTGACCATTTTTATGTTGTACGGATTTGCCCCATAGGCGACTCTGTTAAGCAAATTTCCCCTATCTCTGGAATGTTTTATGTTGTACAGATTTTATACTATACAAACCATTTGTTATACAAGGGTCCACTGTGTATGTATATATAACAAAATATGAAATGTTTATTAGTTTAAAAATATATATTCAGTATCAGGATAGCTTTAGCTGATGATAACTTGTTTTAATACAATCATGGATTCTTATAATAATGCATTTATGTTATAAACCAGACCCTTTTCAGTGGCAGGATCTCACACCTGACCAACTGACAAACTACCCTGACTCTCTGATAACTGAACTTCAACTCCACTGCTCTCAACTGAACTCAACTCAACGGAACTGAACTCAAACTCAAACTGAACTGTCCAGCACCTAATAGGGTTCCATATCTAACATTCTAGGCCCCTCCCACCAGCTTGGTGATTGGCTATTCAAAACAGACACATGAATATTCAAGCCAGGTTTCCCTTTTCATCACATACCTCCCCCCCTTAATTAATTAATTTTAAGAGGGTAAAGTTTCCAATCAGTTTGCCCACTGAAAATTAAATTCCAGCAGGGAAGTTATCTTATTGGGATTGAGCATTGCATGTTGAGACGAACAAAGACAATGAGGGCAATGGATTTTGTGAGTCTTCTTTGTTCAACAACCCTATTAGTTTTTTTTTACCTCCATTATTGGCAGGGGGTGCTTGTCTTATTTGGAAAAAAAAATCCTTCAGCTCCAGTCTTTTGAGTTGATTCTGTGCTGCAAATTTAAAATTTAAAAAGGATCTTGACAACCCCTAGCGGGTCCAGAGGAG
Source organism: Phrynocephalus guinanensis (assembly GCA_037367245.1). NCBI lineage: Eukaryota > Metazoa > Chordata > Lepidosauria > Squamata > Agamidae > Phrynocephalus > Phrynocephalus guinanensis. Next base: position 120,446,898 of record CM074738.1, read on the forward strand.
GACAACCAGGATGGTTGAAGGTCTGGAGGAAATGTCTTATGAGGAACGGCTTAGGGAACTGGGAATGTTTAGCCTTTCAAAAAGAAGACTGAGGGAGGATATGACAGCTAGCTATGTTTAAATATCTGAAAGGATGTCATATTGAAGAGGGGACTGGTATGTTTCCCATGGCTTCAGAGACTAGGACTCAGGGCAATGATTTCAAACTACAGGAAAAGAGATTGCATTTGAACATTAGGAAGAACTTGCTGTTCGGCAGTGGAATATGCTGCCACCAAGGAGGGTGGTGGAGTCTCCTTCTTTGGAGGTTTTTAAGTAGAGGCTGGATGGCTATCTGTCGAGAGTCCTGTGATGCGGGTTCCTGCATGGCAGGGGTGGGGGGGTGGACTGGATGGCTCTTGAGGTCTCTTCCAACTCTTCTGTGATTCTATGATTCTATGAAATGAGAGATGGAGCCACTTCAGGAGCTGGCATTTTGGGCATGGATCAATAGGCAGATGAAAAAGACACACTCAGAGTTCGGATCAGGCTCCCTCTCAGTGCTCTTGAAACCAAGTTTGCCATACTTCTGTGCCCTGTGTCTTGTGGAGGGCTTTCCGTCTGCCTAAAGCAGGCACTGGCAGGAGCAAATTAAAACTCCTGGCTGTCCCCATAACGGCTCCCATGCCAAGGCAGAAATCCCATATGAGTTCTCCGTCTCTCCTCCCCCTTCTCCAGCCCTTCCCTCCTTCCAGAGAGCAAACAGCAAAGTCCTGGAAGGATATTAATGTGCAAATTAGTGCAACCTGACTCGTTCCAGATTGCTACTTAGGATTTGCATATTAATAAATGGGATTTTCCCCCCCACTGACAGCATTTAGTGGATCAAGAAGGGCAGAGATCAGAAGGGAGGGATCAACATTTTTAAGTGTTTCCCTCTTCATTCCTTTTAACTTCTCCGCTGCCCTCTGTGATAGATCTTCATCTGCTCATATGGTATTCATAGTCGTATGCCAATTCCCTGGTGCAGCTGCCCATAGCTCGTAGCCTGGCATCTGAAATTTCAGATGACTGCTGATGGGGAGGGAGGCATCCAGATTCCAGGACCCCATCTTTAGTATATCTCCTATGGTTGTACTGCTGTACAGTTTTCTCTCCTTTGTTTTTAGCTGCCTTGCATCTATATTGTTAAAAAAGCAAAGAAAAACAAAGTGGGGGTGGGGAAATAATATGTATAAAATACAGTAGGACCCCCGTATCCACTAATTCATTATCCACTGATTCAGTAATCCACGGTTGGCAGAGGAAAAATTAAATAAATAATTCTGCAGCCACAAAACAAGTTACTGTCTCAAAACTGCAGCCGTAAAGCAAGCTACTGTCACAAAACAACAGTTTTGGGGGTTTTTTGGTGTTCTGTCATATCCACGATTTTCATTATCCACGGAAAGGTTTGGAACCAATCCCCAGCAGATACCGGGGTCCTACTGCAATAATAACTGCTGGATAGCTCAGTAACTGAGGCATCTCAGAGGATGGGAGTTCAATTCTCCACAAGGCTTCCTTGACACGGGCTGGCCTCAGTGATTGGTATGGTCTCTTCCAGCTCTGCAGTTATATAATATTTTTATTGTATTATAATTTAAATATCCCTGGCTAATTTATGGGAGTAACCTAGATGCCCAACACATCCAATCTCGCTTGCTTTTGGAAGCTAAGCAGAGTCGGCCGTGGTTAGTACTTGGATGGGTGACCACCAGGGAAAACCAGGTGCTTGTAGGCGCCTGGAGTAGGAACTGGCAAGCCACTCCATTACTCCTGCCAAGAAAACTCCATGGACATGGAGTCACTTAGAGTCGGTCACGACTGTAACGACACAACACACACACACACAATGTATGGGAAGAGGTATGATAGGAAGTATTATTGCATCTCCTTGGGAACGAAACATGTTTTATCTGTGGCGATCGATCCGTTTTTAAATCAAGAGCTTTTTCATTGGTTGTAATAGCTGATGTCCTGGAGGAAAATTCCATCACAGGTCACAAACCATGGTGGAGATTTGCAATCACCAGGCTTAAAACCGGGGTACTTCAAGGGCCAGATGCAGGGGAGTGGTATCAGGAGACAGATATCTAGTCTCTTGTACTCCCTGAGGCATTTGGTGGGAAGCTGGACTTGATTGGCCTTTGGCCTGATCCAGCAGGGCTCTTCTTAGGTTCATATATTGTCATGTCCCATAGAACTTCCCTTGGCTGGTCACACCAAACTGTGTCTAAATGTCGTTGACATAGTAGTTATACAAGAAGTACGAGCAACCAGGTGGCGGCTGCCGAGAAGAAATTGCAGCTGATCAACAACAACGTGGCAGGATGTTGGGTAGCAAAGCTTTCTCCGTCTCCAATGGGAGCTTTTCTGTGGAACAGTCCCTGTCTTGGAATTCTTGAAAAAAAGTCCCTGGGGTTCATTCACAGCCCTGTTTTAGGATAACTTGGACAAGTGTCTAGAAGACTCACGGACTCCCCATGTTCCAGCAAGGACACAGAGGTCCTGTCTAGGCATAAGGTCTCTGCATTGAGATACGAAGGAAATCTCAGCTACATAAGCGGAAGCCAATCATACATAACAGCAGCATTAAAGATATATTCCCTGTCTGAGTTAATTACTTGTCACATCCATCTTGAAAAGAGGGGACTGGCAGACAGCCAGGGTGTTTCATGTTGGGAATCTCCCTGGGTTGTGTTCATCTAGTCATACCAGTAGGTGAATTGAGGGGTGTGGGGTGTGGGGGATGGGGGTGTCTTTTGGCCCCCATTAAATTTGTCATTGTGATTTGCCATTATTTTGCTTTTCCTTTACAAAAGGGGTCAGAGAGAAGCACACCTCCATCCGCACTCGGCTATGTCATAGAATCATAGAATCATAGAATCATAGAGTTGGAAGAGACCTCAAGGGCCATCTAGTCCAACCCCCTGCCATGCAGGAACCCCCATCACAATATTTCCGACAGATAGCCATCCAGCCTCTGCTTAAAAACCTCCAAGGAAGGAGACTCCATCACCCTTTGTGGCACCATGGGAGCCACTTCTGCCCCCCCAACCACGCAGTTTGTGAGCATTAACATTGTCACCATGCATGTAAACAGAGAGTGACCAATTGAACCTGAGCAGAGGCTTATATACCGCCCCATACCACTTCATGTAGTCTCTGGGCAGTTTACAGTTCTTAATTACAGTATGCAGGCTACACATTGCACCCTCCTCCACCAGCAAACTGGGTACTGATTTTTACCAACTTCGGAAGGATGGAAGGCTGAGTCAACCTTGAGCCTGCTACCTGGGATTGAACCCCAGGTTGTGAGCACAGTTTTACTTGCAGGACAGGCATTTAACCACTGTACCACGGGGTTCGGCTGTTCTGACCAACAGACAAAAGAATTTTTTTTTTTTACTCAGCGTGTTGTAAGTCTGTGGAACTCCCTGCTACAGAATGTGGTGATGGTATCTGGCCTGGATGCCTTCAAAAGGGGATTGGATAGATTCCTGGAAGAAAAGGCCATCACAGGTTACAAACGATGATGGAGATATGTCATCTCTGGGCTTAAAACCGGGGTGTTTCAAGGGCGAGGTGCAGGGGAGTGGTAGCAGGAGACAGATATCTAGTCTCGTGCCCTCCCGGACACATTTGATGGGGGTCACTGTGAGTTACAGGAAGCTGGACTAGATGGGCCTTTGGCCTGATCCAGCACAGCTCTTCTTATGATCTTATGTTAACTCCAGAGTTCGTTCTCTGCACAGCCTTCGAGTCAGTGAAATAACTAAACGACAGCGTCTTCCCAGTGTTTCTCCTCATGAAGAAACAGAGCGAAATCCCCAAGGTTTTCTGGCGGGACCTCAGCAGCCTCTGTGCACGGTGCTCTATCTATGCGGTTATGTACATAGCACATTTATGTACACATCCTGTTTAGGAAGGATTATCTTCTTTCCCTGGGCAAGCTCCAAACAAATGCCAAGGATTCCATCAATACCCATGTTTTTGCAAGCCATCCCAGGTTCGAGCAGGAGAATGTTTGAGAGCTCCACCAAGGAGGCAGGTATGTGTGTGTGGGGGGGGGGGAGAGACACTGTCTTGGATTCAAAGGTGAAATTGGGGTGGATGGCAAAAAAAAAACCCTGCTAGTTTTACAGCCCTACAGTGGAGTGTGTGGCTGGGGGATAAGTATGGAAGTGCAGGTTCTGGAGAAAAAAGTATGGAGAGAACACATATCTTTGTGAAAATACAGTGGTACCCCGACTTAAAAGCAATTCGACTTAAGCAAAGCAAAAAGCAAAGTGTTCTGCTTCTATACCGGCCCATAGCGCTTCAAGCACTCTCTGGGAGGTTTACAATTTAATTATGCAGGCTACACATTGCCCCCCCCCCAGCAAGCTGGGTACTCATTTTACCGACCTTGGAAGGATGGAAGGCTGAGTGAACCTCGAGCCTGCTACCTGGGATTGAACCCCAGGTCATGAGCACAGTTTTACCTGCAGTACAGGCATTTAACCACTGCACCATGAGGCTCATGTAAAGAGCAGAAAATGGTTGGCATTTTAACTGCTGCCTTACAAATTTTAGATATGTTCTGCTCGACTTATATTTTTTCTTTTTTTCCATTTTTAACTCCCCCCCCCCAGTTTTTTAGATAGGTACCCCGACTTAAAGAGTAGTTCGACTTAAGAGCATGCATTCGGAATGGATTAAATTCATAAGTTGAGGTACCACTGTATATGGGAAAGTATATCCCATTAGGAAAAATGATTGCACATTTTGAAAACGGTCAGTAAAATTAAGCACAGAAGTGCATATGCCATCGTATGTGCTGACTAGGAGGAACCAACGTAAAATAGCTTTCCAAGTAAGTGAGAGCGTTCGGGTGTGTTTTTACCAGCTCTGTTCCCTCAGTGAGATTGCATGGCTGAGCAGGGATTTGAACTCAGGTCTCTTGAGCCCTAGTTCAGTCACTCTATCTACTCCACCACACTGTGTATCTGTGTAGTGGGGTGCGGGAAGAGACTCACACATAAAAAATGTAAATGCTTTCATTCAGCAGGTGTTTTTTTAAATGAACCCAATATGGTTGGATAGGGATATAGTTATGTGAGATCACCACAAATGGTCACCAATGTGATGTCATGACCTCCTCTTCCAAGAAGGAAGAAGCTTCCGACATCATCATTCCTTCTCCCTGGCACTGGCCAATCAGGAGCTGTGCAGGGAAATGCATCACCCCGCCTCCCAATGTAGTGGGGTGGTAATGGAGTGGTTGATTGCGTTTTGGAGGCTTCCGAACACCAGCTGGGCTCCCGCAGGTTGTTTCAGAACCGGTAGCTTCCTAAACTAATAACCCATGCTTAATCCAGATTTATAGCTGACATGCTCCTGGGATGTCCATTTCTCTTCAGCGATCTTTGATCATTCAGAAAAAAGGACAATATGGAAGAAGGAAGTGTGCTCTAACCATGGGAGTGCTCTGTATATGTGAAGAGACTAAAGAATGGAATTATGTCCAGAGGCTTGACCCACAGTGCATTATTTTTTGGGAGCATTGCTTTCTTTCTAGCTTTCTGGCTTTGTTGGGTGGGAGGAAAATTCATCTACTTTGCTGTTCATGTATTGAAACCATATGAGGACTTGGGTCACATGACTTACTGTCAAGTCAGGCTTAAGTCACAGCAGTAACTCATTTCAGAGTTGACGTGGGGGTGTCTTTCAATGTCTAAGACTCAACTCATGACTTGGAATATGCCCACACCTTCCCTTTTTACGGGGGGGGGGGGATTGTGGGGAGAGGGAAAGTTTGCTTTTATAGGGACCCAAGCTTAGGACTTGGGACTCTGGACTTGGCACCAAAGACTCACACTTGGGATTTGGACTCAAAGAATTCCCAACATTCCTGATTATTATTTTTAGTGCACTTTACCTGGTCCCTATTCTCTCCCTCCATAGAAGATCCCCAAAAGCATTTCGGAAGATGGTCTAGGGAAGGCTTTGGTCAAGGTGATCTTATGCTCCATGATGACCTTTTTGATGCCCAGATATACCAACACCCCATGTCCATCTAGGGTGGGTGGGTGGAATAATCAAGGATGATTTTTTTTGGCATCCTGTGGACATCCTTAAAGCTGGACCCATTCACCTGGCTTTTCCTCCCCCTAATGGGAAATTTTAAAAAGAAGATGCACTGTCTTTCCTCATGGCCTCCTTTCTCCTTTCCCACACTTGTCTTTGCTACCAGCCCATTCATCACTTCAGGGGTATAAATAATTGAAAGGAAGAGTACATAAAATTAATAGCAGAAAACACCAGCTTTTAAATTCTCATCTGCATTTTCTTTAAAGAAAAAAAAATACAGCCAAAGAAAAAGCAAACAAGGAACCCTTGGCAATCAATTAGTTTATTTTATTTTTATTTTTATTTTTATTTTGGTACAGTATGTCTGTGAAGATTCTCAGTCATCCAGGTGAGTTTATCTGGACGTTGAGTCATGGCTACTGGACTTCTTTTTTGAGAGATAGAAACGTTTCGCTGTTCATCTTTTTTGAGAGATAGAAACGTTTCGCTGTTTGGTACAGTATTTTCCAGCCAGACTTTGCACATTGGCCAAGGAATTAGCTGTGCGACCAGTTCTTGGCCCGATTCATCCTGCAAAGGAGTGCTTATCCAAAGCCAGTAGATCTTTATCCCATGAAAACATTAATTGAATAGTTATTGATGGACACTTGAGAGAGAAAGAGAGAGGGAGAAACTGTCGGCATGCATGTCAGGCAAGGGAAGGCAGGAGGGGCAGGGAAACTAGAAGCCATCCGCTTGGTTCCTGCATATGGAGCCCCTTGGAAATGCTGGCTGTGTTTCATGTTTTCAGCTCCCATTCATTCAGTGGTGGATCCAAGGTACTTCTTGGTGGCTTGTGCCCTTGGAAATCATGTTCTCCATCTAGATCTACTCTCCTTGCTGATGTCTGCTCATTTACTCCTTGTATTCTAGGGATGCATAGGTCAAAAGAAATTGAAACAATAAAGAGAGTTTTCTCCCCTTCAGTTCTCATCACAAAACAAGCAAAAAGGAACACACACACACACACACACACACACACACACACACACACACACACACACACACACACACACACACATTGTGGCTCCCTTTCCTGGTGGCATGAGGAGGAACATGGAGTATAGCAGCAGAAAGAAGATTCACAATTCCAGGAAACGTGGAAGCAAGAAGAGTTTATAATGTGTTGTAGTTCTCTGCTTATCATAGGCCCATCCTCCAGCACTGTATCCTCCAGCACTGCACATCAGTTCACATGCATGTCTGCTTTGGGAAAAAATGGGTTTTTTCGTTTAAACAAAAAAATGGAAAAGTCAAAGGTTCTGTGGGTTGGAAGTGGGGGAATAAATGGCAGATACTGTAATCACAGGAGGACTAAAGTATAAATTCTGTGAAAAGGTATAGTGCAGTAAGACCTTCCTATCTGCAGGATCAGTATGTACTAAAGATGGGCACAAAATGAAAAATGGCATGCTGTTTCATTGTGTTGTAAAGTTACAAAACATTTTGAAATGAAACACCATTTTTTATTGTGGAAACAAAATGATTCGTGAATTTCTCTACTCCACTGTCTTGTTCTGGCCACTGCCACCCAGCTGGTTTTGACAGCTTGCGATTGAGCTGTCAAAACCAGCTGGGTGGCAGTGACTAGAATGGGAGAGAGAAGCCGTGTTTCAAATTTGGTGGGACTTGCTTTGCTCTCCTATTGCCACCACCTGCACCCAGATGTTGTTGGTTTTTTTGACAGGTCAGGCTATGGGGAGCCCAGCCTGTCAAAATATACCATATGGGTGGTGGCAGTTTCCATTTCATTTTGTTTCATTTCCTTTAAAAAAATCTATTAAAGAAATCTGCAAATTACGAAATGAAACAAAACACAATGAGCAACGAAATGAAACACTATGTTTTCATTTTGTGACCACCTCTAGTTTGCACTGATTCCCTTGCCTGAAAAAAATAAATAAAAAACCCTAGATATATATCTTTATATTTCCAAGATGTATTTAACAGAAGTAGCCACCAGAGGGCCCATTGGATGCATAGCGCCTCCGTCCTCCACATCTTTCAGCTACAGCTGTTTGGGCAGTTGGAACCCATCCCC